>MJUT01041004.1:56181-94032 GCA_002080005.1 Gigantidas platifrons | reverse complement strand
TGTTGAACCTTTGTTCCTTTTGTTGATATTGGTAGCATTGTTGACCATCACTGTTGAACCTTTGTTCCTTTTGTTGATATTGGTAGCATTGTTGACCTTCACTGTTGAACTTTTGTTCCTTTTGTTGATATTGGTAGCATTGTTGACTTGTTGAACCTTTGTTCCTTTTGTTGATATTGGCAGCATTGTTGACTTGTTGAACCTTTGATCGTTTTGTTGATACTGGTAACATTGTTGATCTTCACTGTTGAACCTTTGTTCCTTTTGTTGATATTGGTAGCATTGTTGACTATCGCTGTTGAACCTTTGTTCGTTTTGTTAATACTGGTAGCATTGTTGACTATCGCTGTTGAACCTTTGTTCGTTTTGTTAATACTGGTAGCATTGTTGACTTGTTGAACCTTTGTTCCTTTTGTTGATATTGGTAGCATTGTTGACCATCACTGTTTAACCTTTGTTCGTTTTGTTGATATTGGTAGTATTGCTGACCATCAATGTTTAAACTTTCTTTTCATACTCGTTTACGTATCGTCTCAAACGAGGGGTGTACTTGATTCGATTAATCAGGATACGTCCCATTCTACACATATAAATCAGTACAACATTATTAATTATACTATTGTTATTAGTCATAAGAGTACCGTCAGAACCACAGTTATACGAAGCAGGTGCCCAACGTCAACTACGGTCAGTAAGGTTTACATTAGTTCATGTCGAAATGTACTTTCTCCCATTATGACGTCGTTTTATCCCCGCTGAATCAGTGGTGGAAAAATATGTAATCCTCTAGAGGATTAAAATGTATCGTGCCTTTCCCCGCATTTGACTCGTTTGACGGCTATTGGTATACAGTTCGTGTTAAATAATGGGAGAAACAAATGCTCCTGCAGTTGCCCATGTGGGGTTAAAAATTTTAATTTAACTCTCTCGCGTGGAGAAATATCGTAACCCACGGGCAACTGAAGGAGAATCTATATGTATTGAACCTGGTGTAGTAGTTAATAAGGGTAATAACAAAATTACTGAACACAGAGCAATCTTCCAAAGGGAAAGGCAAAACTCACAAGTCAACAAACAGACACAAACAGACAAAATCAGTCAACAACCGGAAAACTAGGAAAACCGCAATGGCCCTGAATTGGTACAGACATTTCCAAAGAAATTGTGGGTTGAATCAGATTTTACGGTACCAAACCTCCCGCTTCCATTACGGTTAAAAGGTTCTGGTTGTCACTATAACAGCATTGTTAACAATACTGGGACAAAATAGGTATAATAGTAGTCAACGCAGTACTTTACGAAAATCCATCATCTATTACTGTCTCTGCAGAACGGTTCAACTAAACGGTCATCTTCTTACACAATTTGATTTCAAATGAGATGTTGAATGACGTCATGTCTAAACCATAGTCATTGACTTATTGTTTACAAGAGATTGTGACAAGGCGTATTTATTACCAGCTGGTGTGATCGTGTGTCAGTGATATGTGGACACTTCATGTTAACAATCGGTCGTTTCAATATATACAAGATGCTACCTGGCATAGTAATTAGTCAGTTACAGCCGATCGTAACAAGAGGAGTTTGAAAATACCGAAGAGGCAATCAGAATCAGTATATTGAAGAAGAATGTGTACATGACACTTCCAGGCATAGTCGTTAGTCAGCGCCTTATTTCGTGCATCCGGTCGTGTCAAGATGCACACACTACAACCTGATTTGATAATTTGTCAATGACTTATTGTTTACAGCCATTCGTGTAGGTTGGTACTTCATACAACCTAGTATGGTAATTTGCCAGGGACTTATTGTTTACAGTCGAACGCTATGGCCTTGTGTGAGAGCTTGCCACTTACTTGCACATGCTGCTGAATGATACATGTGTACTCTTCCTTCCTACGCATGAAAATGTGACTGCCATTAGATAGCTAGACCATTGATAAACACCCACGATTCTATGAGCCTAACCATCTAATTGTTTTCTAGTATTAAAGTGCAGTGTATATTAACATTTAAAACAAAACAAAATGTTATTTCATCATTAAAGCTGTTAAATATGTTTCAAAGGACTGCAATAGATTAAGATAAGAGAGGTGTTTATTTATATGAGTAGTTGTTCTTTGGCATCAAATAACATCAAAATGTTCAACAATAGGAGGCAACGTGTAATCACAAAACGTGGGAATTCCTTTTGTAAATGTTCTAAGCCAAAGGCGCTATTATGAGCACTTCAATTGAAATCGTTTTAACCAAATGCCATAACGTTTCTCTTATTGACAATATTTTTGTATTTTTCTGAGTGCATTTCAGTTAAAATGTTTGAACTTCATTTTCTAAAAGGTGAGATGAACTGATATTGTCAATAATAGTTTGAAATTTCAACATTTTTGTTAGGAGTACATTTAAATTAAATATGTACAGTAAGATATTATTAAATTTAATATAAGATGAAGAAGGTTGTTTACCTTATATAGTACGAAAAGGTGAAAGAAACTAATGGCGTTATACAATAAGAACATTTGTACCAGGGTTTATAAGGTTGTGTTATTTAACGCCACTTTCAACACTATTTCAGTTTAATTTGTGGAGAACACCGGAGAAAACCACCGACCTGCCGCAATATGTTAACCAAAGAAAGGATAAACAATGAATGAATTGAATTTTAATTTTGGTGTTTAACGCCACTTTCAGCAATATTTCAGCTATATCATGGCGACCAGTTTTAGTGGTGGAGGAAGCCGGAGAGAACCACAGACCATGGGCAAGCAACTGGTAAACTTTATCACTTGCAGCTGCGAGTCGAGTGCGACTTTTTGTAATTTATAAAGCTGGGCGCGAACCCACGCCGTATTGGTGATAGGCTTGTATGAGCTGTTAGATCCAACGACCTAACTCATTGAGCCACCCGGGCCCCGAATAAACAATGATCAACAAAACACCAGACATAAAACTAAGAATAAATATTGATAATAATAGTATATTAATTATAACAAAAATACAAAGACATGCATACAAATATTCGAAACTGTATATTTTTTACCTTGTATTTTATTTCAAAACACCATATTTTTCATAAATATTATTCCAGAGCCAATTATTTTTCCATTTGACTGATTGATTGATTTTTGGTGTTCAATGCCACTTTCAGCAATATTTCAACTATATCATGGCAGACAGTTTTGGTGGCGGAAGAAACCGGCGTACCCGGAAAGAACCACCGACCATGGGAAGCAACTGGTAAACTTTATCACTTGCGGCTGCGAGTCGAGTGCACCCTTTTTGTAATTTACAAAGCCGGGCGCGAACCCATGCCGTATTGGTTATAGGCTTGTATGAGTTGTTAGGTAATCCATCTACCTAACTCAATGAGCCACCCGGGCTCTTTTTCCATTTGGATAATTCATTGATCAACAAAAGTAGAATTATATATAGTTTTATCTGATGATTTCATCTTAATTTTGTGATATAAGAAATTTTACATTTAACGAGTTAAACACGAAATTGAATTTAGAACTTCAAAAAACACAAGGCAATGATTATGATTTGGACAACCGGTGATTTGTGTTTTAAGTGTGTTCAAATCATGAATATTTGAAAACTGCGCATAAAAAAATAATTTCTGTGAAGAATACTTGTTTGTACGTCTCTGTTCTGTATGTTGATTTTGCTCTTATGCTTTGAAAAAAATGCAAAACACAGGCAGAGTAGATGTAATAGTGATATTGTCTAGTATTGGGTAGACCAGTCTACACATGCAATAAGAGGACAAACAAAGCATGCGAAAAAATAAAACTGAAGTATCTATATAATACAACAGTTCCGAGCAATTATAACAAAATTACCTACATGGTATGCTTTGACCATTATTCCATTAAGTAAGTATTTGTTACTGAATATTACCCATTAACCATTGGTTTAGTCTCTTTCTGGGATTTTTGTTATTTGATCTTGGAACTGTTCTGACAGTGCGGGAAGTGTGTTTCTCATTTTATTGTGAACCATTAATTGTGTACTAAATGGTCCCACAAATAGTCAACCGTATCGGTGGTGTAATGGTTAGCGTGTTCGCCTCGAGTGTGGTAGATCGTGGGTTGGAGTCGCGATCGGGTAAAACCAAAGACTATGAAATTGTTATTTGTCGTTTTTCTGCTAAGCACTTAGCATTAAGGAGAAAGAAAAAATACTGGTTGGCTCGGAATCAGAATAATGTGTACGAGTGCGCGACATGTCTATCGGCGAACTGTTGTTTCTGTGAGCTACCACTAAGAATCCAACTAAGCATGTTGGTCTAGTACAAAGAGGACTTCATCATCATTTTATTGAAAATTAACTTGTTCTCGCCATGATATATATGAACAAATTGTAGTGTTAGCGTTAAACAGCAATCATTCATTCACTCCCACAACATAATCTAAAGCTGTGCTAATTTTGTCTTGCATTGTAGGTGTGGGTCAATAAAACTAGTTTAATTTCGCCAGTTTTCATTGAAGTGGCTGTACCAAGCACGGGAAGTGACCGGTCATGCAGTTTTGCGTTACAGATATCGATTTGACCTCTTTCTACTATTTTACTACTAAATTTTGTAACTGTTCAGACAGTGTGGTATTTTTTCTTTATTTTTAATTGCGTTGTCCTGTTCAAATGGTAATTAAGACATATGTCTTGCTCCATAGATGTCATCCACCGTGCACCCGCTAGCCTAAATGCTGAGTTTTTAAAAGTCATTTTGTTCACGTCATGACATTTCGTAGAAACAAGATAAATAACAATCGGTTATGTAACCAAATACAAACAATATTACATCCTGCTTCGCTTCAATTATAGTACAGTGATTTGATTATTGTTCTCAACTGTGTTGTGAAGAGGACAAGTTGGACAGATTATGCTATAACATGGTTTGCACTAGATTGTTATTGTTATAATTCAGTGAATCGTCTACCTCATAAGTTGATATGTCACTTCACCCTGAACCATTATTGTATTTATACGTATTGAACCTTTACTGAAGTACCCGATGCGTGCTCAGGATATGCGCAATTTATAAACAAAAACATTAATTGAAAATGCATTGAGATATGTCATTATGTAACTGTTTGATCCATAAATTGTATAGCTTTACCAATGTCTGAGAGAATATTAATTTTTCGTCGAGGTATGAACATTACTTTTCATGGAAATTGAGGTTGTGTTATTTTGAAATATTAAAAAATTATATAAAAGCCTTTTTGCTATTGGTAAACATATCATTTTCACATGGATCCCTGGTCATATATAATTATGTCAAAGAATTGACATGACATTTTGTTAACCTACAGTTAAAATAAATGTAAAAAGAAAGCCAGTTGACATTGGAATATGACATTTATTATTTAAAAGTTAGCTTCATGTTATAAATTGTAACATTTTTATATCATGTTATATGTTGTGAAAGGAAAGTTTCATTTAATAAATCAGCGGGCCCGGGTGGCTCAATGAGTTAGGTAGTTGGATTACCTAACAATTCATACAAGCCTATCACCAATAAGGCGTGGGTTCGCGCCCGGCTTTGTAAATTACAAAAAAAGGTGCACTCGACTCGCTGCCGCCAGTGATAAGGTTTACCAGTTGCTTGCCTATGGTCTGGTTCTCTCCGGGAACTCCGGATTCTCACACCACTAAAACTGGTCGCCATGATATAGCTAAAATATTGCTGAAAGTGGCGTTAAACACCAAATATCTAAATCAAATCAAATCACTTAATAAATCTAAAGTCAATCTCCGTCAGGCATAGGTAATCTTCACCGACCTTTTGGCTACCTTTTGGTGATCGTTGTTTGTTTTTCTTTTGGCCATTGTGTTGTCTGTTCTTCTTCGATATACCGATTCTGATTGCCCCTTTGGTATCTTCAAACTCTTCTTGTTTAGGTCCTTTGATTTACTTGCTCCCAGAGATGCTTAAATGATACAGCTTCCCAATAAACTTTGGAGAATACCGAAGGGGCAACCAAATATGGACAAATCCAAGGAAACTGGCAATATAGGGTACACGAAGAAAATACGAAGAAAGCCAAAACAAAAACAAAACACCACTCTACGCAAATAAACACTCACAACGCAAAAGAGACACGAGCCCTCCAATCTTTTTGATACCTTAAGCGAACCTGTTGATGGTTATTTCAGGAATGTATAGTACGCACTAAAATAGAAATCTACGTTTGTTATATTTAAACAACGATAGTAAAAAATGCGATCAATATACACAAAGTAAACAATCACCCGTCACATTAAATCAAAGAACAAAAAAACCCCAAAAAACTAACGACATATCCCGGTGGAAAGCAAGCTACATGATTTGGACGGGCAAATAAATGTGGCGAGGTTAAACTGGTTGGTACATTAATATACAACACAACACATTTATGAATATTGTTGATGTGAGAGTAACAATATAATTTTATTTGTGTTCATAAAAATACTACACCAAAAGTTAATACGGGAACTGGTCAGCTTAAAACGAAAAATATATGGGTACCAACATCTTCTCTTTTACTTCAGTTCGTTTTTTTCCAATAATACATTTAGCGTTATTGTTCATTAATTTACGTTTGTGCTGTTTACACATATTTAAGAATTTGTTGTTGCATAAAAATATAACTTCACAAGAAATTAAAAAAAAATGGTATAACTCAGTGAATAAAATAATTCTCCTAAATATCGAATGTGTTTTGTTCTTATTCCTAGTTCACAGCATATATGTACTTCATAAAAAACGTAGATATCTAATCTAGTGTGAACGACACATTTCTGAAATAACCTTGATCAGGGACGCTCAAAGTCGAAAGGTTGGAAAGCCAAATAATTTAAAAGTTTTTGGAGCATGAAAGCCAAAAATCATGTTGTGTGTGCATGTCGCATAAAACTAGCTTATGAAAAGTTTACAGGTTCCAAGGCAAATTGGTATATTCAACCTTTTTGTTTTATGAAGGACATATAATACAATGACTAAAAAAAGTGACACAAACACAAACAATAGTCGACATAACAGTATGCAGAAAACTAAAGCTTTAGCACCACAAATCCTTATTAAATAATCAGGGGGTGAACTCAGGTGCTCCGGAATGATAAACATTTCCTGCTTCACAAGTAGCGCCCGTCGTGTTACTCTTCTAAACAACCGATGATATACCATTGACGGATGGTTTTCACAGTTTTCCTTTGGGTTCATAAAAAAAATGGATCTATTTGCTTTTCCTAGATTTCATTTCCTTTTTTAGCAGTCTCTACATTAGACGGACAAATATGAAATCGTTTTCAAAAATTATTTAAATCACGAGTATTTGATATCATCGCCATAGCGATAACGAACTAACGCAAAATTCAACTAATCAAATATGCTATATCCAAAGAAAGTTTTTGCCCATAGAGATGTCATATACAAAAAGTAATTAATTCTGACATTTTGTGACTTTCAACATCCTTATTCGAAAATTACAACATCTTAATGACTTTTTGCATCTGGTCTTCAAATGATATAATATGTACCAGAACTCCCTTTTGATGTTTCCACTAATTGATATTTTATATATATATTGAACATATTACGTTTTACCCCTAGGGTAGAGGTCTACATAGCTATTCGTGGGTTAACTTCGAGCATTCACTTGGCCTGGTTTTATATTTTTCTAATGTTTTTTTGCTGTTGTTGAAAGTACGTTGCAGGTTACAGAAGTCGCGAATGTTAAGTATTATTGCTTACATATAAAATATCTACCTTCCCGCTTGAAGTCTAATTATAAGAAGAGAGGCGTTTGAATTCCAATCGTCCCGCCTCGGTTTCCACTTTTTAGTATTATTTGATTATTTTGATATTTTGTTTGTAAGAGGACTTGATCATATTTTAACTCTTCGTCCATCCTTGCTATTTAATTTGAAACTGACATGTTATGGCTCATAATTTGTAAATAAACTTTACAGAAAACAGATGGTGCCATCAGGAATGGACAACACATAGACACTGGCAACATAGGCACACAAGACACGGAACGAAGACAAGCAAACAAACAAAGCAAAAACCAAAACAATCAAACAAACAAAACAAAACACACCACAACACAAGACTACAAAGATGGGCAACACTGACTCCACCAAATTCCGAATTCAAACACACCCCTCCTTGTAAAATCTGAAATTTATAATTTTCTCTGAAACGCAATAATGTAATCTAAATACATTTTACTTTTTCACTTTAAATAGACAAACGTACATTGTATGACGCACTAAGGTTGCTGGCATATATTATGTGCATTGTTATCATACAATTAAAAACAGAAATACCACATTGTGGGAACATTTCCAAAATTCAATAGAAATATCGCACAGAGAAGCACAATCTATACCCCTGACACAAATACATGACCGCGTATTCTCCTGGTTCGGTACTTGCACTTCAATAAAAATTGGCGGGTTAAATAAACGTTAGAGAAAACCAAAGAGGCAATCAAGACAAATTGACAACATTGGATACACAAGCCACAGGACGAAGACAAACAAAACAAAAAACACAACAAAGAAAACTAAAAAGATGTGTAACACGGACCCCACAATAAACCAGGGGTCAACCCAGGGGCTTGCCATGTTAGGGTATCTGTTTCTACCATTGGTTGCCTGAATATGTGAACTGTTCTGACGTTATGGTATTTTTAAGGTATCATATTCTGAAGTCCGAACTGTATTGCTCGATCTTTAGATTTCTGCGCAATGTTCTGTAGATCGTTGTTTGTTATTTTGTCCTTTTTCTTTCTGCCATTGTATTGTGTGTCCTTCGAGTTAAGGCATCTGATCACCTCTTTGGCATCAGCAAACTTATCTTGCAACTGTTCAGTAATAATCTTAGAATCTATTTCTCCAATGACTATATCAAATGATAAGAATGTAACCAAGCTAGACACCAAAGACATACATTTAATAATGACTATTGAAAAGAATTGCATAACACACATCTGTACTCACTAAACGAATTCTTAGATTTTATTATCCGACTTAGAAATTAGATTTAACCTATGGAATAAGTTCCCCACATGGCACTAACGATACATATTCCGCTATTATTGGGAAATCAATTTAAGAATGATCAGTAAGTACATATATACTAAAATTTCTATATATATATATATAAATGGTCTAGAAACTAGTCAACAATTTATCTTACAGGATGTTGAATCGCCTATGAACATGACTATACTGCACAAATACCAATTAATATCTACGTCTCAAAAAGTCTGCTCAACAACACCACATGCATAACAAAATTAGCGACAAATAGTTCGTGCTTTAGAATGACGTAATTTTACTCTCACTGATAGACTCTATATAGACAATATACGTACATTGTCGGGAAATGATATAAAATGTATTTGTACAAGATTCAGAAACAGGTAGTTAAGCGATACATTTGATACATGTTCTAGCCTGTTTCGCAATGAGTGTAAATGAATGTTATATTTTCAGACAATGTACGTATATTGTTTTTATCCTGCAATGTCAAAAAGTCAAACAAAACTGACAAATAGTCGGAAAAGAAACAGAAATAATCGTCGTTCAAATCGTTTTCAATGTTGTCTTCTACCAAGTCCGTGTTTATATTCTGCTCTCTCTAGCCATCATTACACATGAGTCAAGTACCATAAAAGCAATATTTTGGTCAGTGACCGTATATAACAATGCAAATCATGGCAATGTAATTTGATCGCTCAAAATAGAACAAGTGCAGCATAAATAATGGCTATAGTTTAATAAAGGAATGTTAATCATGATGTATGCTTTACACTAGATCAACATGCTGTGTTTGATTGCATATCGCTAGTTCTCTGAAACTACAGACCACGACTGGACATGTAGCTCCACAATGGAAATATTAAACGGACTCCTAGAGAACAATTTTGTTAATTCACACTCCTTAATGATACCTGCCTTGGTAACAGTGTTCGTGATTGTATGGTACAATATCATATGCAATCAGTGTTTATCACCACTAACATTGTGAGTTCGCATCCCGCTCATGGCGAGGTGTACTCGATACTACATTATCTGATAAAGTGTGTCAGGTCTGTGGTTTTCTCTCGAGACACCAATAAAACTGACTGCCACGATAAGGGAAATATTGTGGCGTTATACACCATAACCAAGCATATTGTCATGTTCATAGTCGGATGTGACCTCACCGTGGATCGAATCATGTACGGTCTACGGCACTAGATACGAGCATGGAAACCATTTCTCTAACGTAAACAGCGTTCTCATCGTTTTGACCTGATATTCCTGTTTCAGCATGTATGTACTATTAGCAGCATTATGTCAGTCAAACGTGATAAATATATTAGTTTAAGATGTCCAATATAGCAAACAATTCATATCAAAGACGAATCCAGACAAATATATCATTATTTTTGATAGGAATCAGAAAGATGTGCCTATGTGCGGTCTTATTTAAACGGATCGGTACTGAATCAAACTGATAGTTTTGATGATGGTAGTTAAGTAGAAATTGACTCAATTTGCACATTTCAAAACTAAAGACGTGTCGATCAGTTAAAGACTCCCCAGTTATATATTTATATTGGTGATATCTAGAATTTACGCCTGATTATCTGAATATTTCCACTGTTTTATCAACTTATTCCGTTTGATTTACTTCAGCAATATTATTCTGTAGAGTCAACAATGTATCTGTAATATTTGTATTGAAGACGACTGCTGTAGTAAATACTAAGTGGTATTTTGATGTAGATCAATAGGATACTCTGTATAAATATTTGCAAAGTTATATCTGATTCTTACTACGCACTGAGTTATTGAGAGTTTTTTTACTGTGTTGTTTTAAACATATTTTATTGTCAAATATATACAATAGGATTGAACACAAGTTTTACAACTTATATGAAGTTCTCTCCAGTAACATACAAACATAGGTCTGACAGAGAGTATGACGGATAATAAGTGTATAATCATTTATGGTATAGCAAAATTAAACATTAACAGATAAGTAAAATGGGGGGGGGGGTTATGCTCCTTCAGTGAATCGCCTACTGTTCTTAATGAATGTCTGCACTGCTTTCGATAACAATATATTTTGGGCTTGGGTTTTATTAGAATCTCCAAATAGTAAAATTCTAATATTTCTCTGAAAATTATGGTGGTGCAAAAAATGACAGAGAACTGTCCTCTGTTCGATATACCAGCGGCAGTTCAAGAGAAAGTGGGAGGAGTCCTCCCTGGTAAACTGTGTTGTAATCATGTCATAATAAGCCTTGTATGTTTATAAAAGGAACATAAACCCTTTGTCTGTCATTAAATGTCGAAAATAGTTAAACAACAACGCTTCAATGCTGGCTAGATCCGAATGTTTTAATGACATAAATAAATATGTGCATATAACTGAAATGATTGGTCATATTTTTTTTATTTTTTTTTTAGATATTTATTTCATTTCATTTTCTTAATCTTTTTCTTTTAAATCATTAAAAAAAATATTGGTTCATAAATTAAATTTTTAATTATCTCGGACATCGCGAAATTAAAATTGAGCGAATATAGATCAAAAGTCGGCAGACCACGAAAATAACCGTCCAAAAATTTCGTTGTTTAGAGTATCCTTAATGTCCAACTAAACAGAACATAAGTAAATTAAGGTATTCTGTAAAACCACGGCGTTGGTACAACACAATAATAAATATCTTCTATTTTCATAATGAACACAGATCAATTCAGCCAAGATTGATTTCTTGAATTTATTTCGAATTTCTGGAATATAATTGCTTTGTCCCAAGAAATGTATTGTAGATCATGCATTTAGGATGTTTAGTAATCTGGTATAATTCCCATTTAGAATACATTTTCAAATTCCTAACAATTTGAGATAATAAAGTCTGTCTTGAACAATGCGTATATAATTAGAAAAATTGTTAAGGACCACCCATTAGACATGTCTACAATGTTGATGTTCAAAACCAAGCAAACATTTTAAAAGAAGATTGATTACCGTATTTTAGTATATCTCAGTATTTATATATAACACATAGCCAAGAGAGTGGTATTAATACAATGAAAAAACGAAAACATGTCTCACTGTCGGAACAATTCCAAAATCAGATAGAAATATCATAGAAAAGGTCCTAAAATCGATATCCCTTACACATGTATGCATGACCGCTTACTTTCGTTGCTTCTTACAGACACCATAGGAATGACGACTGTCTGTTGAAAAATAAGCCCACCAAACAAAACAAATGTGTTAATATTAGTGACATAGACGTTGCCATATGTATAATATAAGTTCCATGAAAAATAAGATAGCCTTTCCTAACAGAAGTGCATAGGTGACCTTTTTCAATTTTGGCTATCCTGTTTAGGTCTTTTCGTTTTCTTGTTACCACAAAATCCAGACAGACACTGGCAACATGAGGTACACAAGACAGGACGAAAACAAACAAAGCAAAAAAAAAAATACAACACAGAAAACTAAAAAGATGAGCAAAAGGGACCTCACCATAAAATCGGGCGTGAACCCATTTACTCGCGAAGCGTAAGCAGTTTTTGCACCCATCATGTTACTCATAGTTTTATATTTACGTTTTTATTGTTTCTCTTTGTCATTTGTTATGGTAAGAAAGGTTTGAAGTTACCAAAGGAGTAATAAAAAGTCCTATATTGAAAAGGGATAGACAACACAATGACCAAAAGAAAAAAGACGAAAAGACGAACAATGATCAAGAAAGCACACGGATGAAACTAAAGATCTAGAACAAGAACCCAATTAAGGTGGTACCCAACACCTGACCCAAAATTTTCCTGTCTTTTAATTTTTTAGATTTTTTTGTGTGTGAAACATTATGATATTACCTAACAAATATTAAAAAATCAAAAGATTTTAACCAAGGGATTCTACACACTTCCATTTTAAATCCCCCCTTAAATCGAAGGTATAGCCGTAGATGACAATAACGCTAGTTAATGCATGATTTTCCTTTTTTGGGAGGTAAAAGAAATAATTTACTAGATAGTTAAGCTTCTTTTGAGAGTGTGATACCAGTTCCAGCTAATTAACACGAAAATTATGGATATTTTTTTTAATTAGCAAATTTTTTAGATGAAAAATCGAATATTTTACAAAGAAATGCCGTAAAATACAACGGCAAAAAAAAAAAATTATAGAAAAAATATGTCGTTTAATTTTTCTAAAAAAACTCATACAATATAAAGAACAATTCTAGGTAATACTGTTTAAGTTTCAGAATTTTTCAACCAACCGAAACAGAGAACCGGCTAACTTTTTCACCCCTCCCCCTTTTTACAAAAAACACCATTGAGTGCATTTTGCTGAATAACTCTATCTTTATCTCCTTAAAATGTGACTATCTTATATGAACATTAACTGATTCCATTATATTATCTTTAATTTAATAATTTCCATACTTACATGTGTCATACTGTCCAATTTAGGAAAAGCAGGGCAGTCATTTAGGTCAAGAAATACTCCCCCCCCCTGAAAAAAATCCTAAAAAAAATGTTTTCTAGAAAACAATGATATCTAAAAATTGTGTCGTTCATTTCGTTCTAAAATCCTTATGTAATTTGAAGACCAATACTAGGTAGCACTGTCTAAGTTTCAGAATTGTTCAACCGACCAAAAGGACAACCGATATACTTTGTCATCCCCCCTATTTAAAAAAACCCACCATTTTAAGTCTATATGAGTGCATTATAGCTGAATAACTCTATCTTTATCTCCTAATAATGTGACCATCGTATATGAATAGTAACTTATTCCATTATAATACATTTAATGAGTGAAGTTGAAAGTAATAATAGAATGTACTGGAATAACAAGTGACTACCACGGTACCAAAGTAATCTCCCTTTGATTCTTAAAAATACGTTGTTCAAACAGATTTTCATTGTATTTTTCGGGGAGCTCATCTGATATTTTTTTCCTTTCTTCCTACATACAAGTTTGTGTTTAGGAAAAAGCTATAACTACCACAGTACCATAGAACTCTGGGCTAAGTTACATGTTAGTGTAAAATGCCCCTCCCCTTTTGGAACCTTAGTTGACAAGAGTACTTGGGGGTAATATGTACACACTGAGATTATTATATTTTTGTATAAAAATCTGTGAAATCAAATCTCAATTGTATTGTAGTTGATGACATTTTTTTTTACCTCTCACCAACTGTATTGGGTAAATGTAATGACAAGTTACACCGGCAGCAGTACATCTCTCTTGTCATTACATCTAATTCCACAACGCGTCTACTCTCGTTCCATCCATTGCTGACATGCATATCATTTTCGTCTATTGTTATTTCTGAACCAATATCAAGCAGATTATGTGTACATGGTTCTGTAACAAATACAGAGGTTGTGGTCATGTAATTTTGGGTCTAGAAAAAATGTGGTTTTCCGTTCACTATTTATCGGTAATATTCTGAAAAATGAAGATCGTTGGTTTTTTGTCTTGTTTGCCATAAAGTAACCACGGCGACACCTATCTCTACCCATCGTTATAATTTTTTTATACCAGATATTATCAGTAAATACTATTTATTAGAGACACTAAAAAATGTAAAACAATCATTAGGTCCCATCAGCACAGCGTCCGTTTTGTAAACATTGTACATCTGTCTCAGCTAAACGCTTGAAATTGAAGCGAACTTTTAAAACATTTCACTGATCCCGGTAATAAAACAGAGTTACCTCCCTGTAGTGTTAGGTACCACCTTAAGAACCATGGATGGACTCACGCAAGTGCTGTGGTAAATTGTGGCAAATAGAAAGAATAGATTTTCAATAAAAGATTAATAATAATAATAATCCAACACAGCCATAGTACAAATTTTGCGGTGCTTTCTTTTATAAATCTTAGATTTTAGATTTCAGATTTCAAATTTATTCTGTAACAATAAGGGGTCATATTAGTTTTTTCAGCTGAACAAATATAAAGAGAAATCGATAAAATACTCATTTCAACTTTTCTACTGGTATTTAGAACGAAATTCCACTTATTGACATATAAACTGAAGAAGACTTCAATAGTGCTTAAATGAAATTGTTTTTAAATTGAGATAAATAACTTAATTGTGTCCTGGGAAACAACGTTATGCAATCCCGTAAATGATCATTGATTACCTCAACATATAACTGGAAATTTCATTTATGGTTTATGGTTAATCGTGTGTTTTAACGCCACCCTCAACAATATTTCAGTTGGATCATGGTGGACACTTTTGTTGGTGGAGTTAACCGAAGTCCTCTGAAAAAACCCACTGATCTGACAAACTTGATCACATATTGTTGTATCGAATACACCTCGCCATGAACAGGGTTCAAACTCACAACGTTAGTGGTGATAGGCACTGATTGCATAGGTATGTGTACATCCAATTACCATATGATCGAGATCACGACGGCCCCTCCAACTATTAGGACTTTGACTGATAATTGATAATTAATGCTTTGCTGTGCCACACCCACTATGGTAGAGTCAGCCTATCGGTATTATGACCTTACAACCTTACAGATAGACGACACCCTCTTGCACACCACCTGAGTATGTGCTGGGAACATATATATCTCTG
Organism: Gigantidas platifrons; assembly: GCA_002080005.1. Classification (NCBI taxonomy): domain Eukaryota; kingdom Metazoa; phylum Mollusca; class Bivalvia; order Mytilida; family Modiolidae; genus Gigantidas; species Gigantidas platifrons. The sequence goes on along the minus strand of MJUT01041004.1, from coordinate 78,421 downwards.
TGTTACGGCTCTCGCACTCAGTTAATATCGCAGTGTATACGTTTATTTTTTCGAACAAAAACAGTACAGCACTCCATATATTTTGAAATAATATCCAGCTTTTTTAACATCTTAGTTTACATTCTTCCCGCATTACATTTTGGGTCCAGAATATATTTCACAGTGTGTTCTTTCCAGAGGACAAGTTACACTAGTGTATAATTTCCAGAGAATTATTGCACTATGTTATTTTTTCCATGCAAACCCTAATCCTAACCCTAACCCTAATCCTAACACTAACCCTAACCCTAACCCTAATCCTAAACCTAACCCTAACTCTAACTGTAAATTCTACACGCCGGAATAAAAGTACGCTTACATAATAATTATTTCCTATTTGTGACCTTCACCCCTTTTATCTTTCATGTTTAGAACCGTTGTTTTTATTGTTCTAAAACACTTTTAAATAATTTGGCTGTCCACTAATTCGAAATTGAGCGGACCTGATGAAAGTTATTCCAGAGACGCGTCGTGTGCACTAAATTAGATATCTACAGTTTTTATTTCCATTCTTTGGAGTACAAACTGCATAGTGTTTCATTACGCTGTACGTTATCATCACAATTATCAGTAAAATTATGATAAATGACAGGATGGGGTATTTATCTGATGCTGACTTTGCCGTGTATTATACAAAAATATGTCGTTTTATTAATTTCAGACACAGTGGAAAAATGAATTAAAATTCTATTTCTATAATAGCCTCTAGTAGTTTTCTAAGATGTATTCAGATGTCCATCTTGTTTATATAGAAAGGTCAACGACATTGTTTGATAGTGTCTGAATAATCTAATGTATACGCATATCTTTTTTAAGACTCTGAAGATACCAAATTAGCAATCATAAGCCGTATATCGAAGAAGGACATACAACACAATGACCAAAAGAAAAAGTAGTAAAGGACAAATAACGGTCTACAAGACATACGCATAAAACTAATGATCGAGTAACACGAACCCCATTAAATTTTGCTTTACTGTAGGCCTTATTTTTTGTAGCGGATGTAGAGTGATGAATCTGTCCAAATGATGTAATATGTAGGGCAATATGTCTATCGTTTGCATTTTAATTCTTAAAAATTGGTGAAGCGAATGGATAGCTCTCAAACTATTTCAAGAATATTATCAATCATCTTGAAAATATAGAACTTATTTCAAGTAGTATGCAAGTTACAATACTTAAAAAACTGATTGCGTAATACGATTCTACATTTTAGACATTTAAAGGTCATTCTTTGTAAATAAGTCGAATACACTGTTATAAGAGGAAGATTAGTTGGATATGCAAATGAGTTATCATATGTTTTATACAACATTTTTATTTTTGTTTGCATTTGTTGGTTTGATATGCAAATAAGTTATCATATGTTTTATAAAGCACATTTATTTTTTGTCTGCATTTGTTGATTATGTCAATGAGATGTCATATGTTTTATGTAATATTTTTATTTTTATTTTTATATTTGTCTGTTCTTATTGTAATGTTTGGTCCAGAACACAGCCCTGACTAATGCTATCATTGTTAATTTTTTTCCATATCTTGAAGTACAAACTGTATAGTCTTTCGTTACACTGTACTTTATCATCCCAATTATATGTAAAATTATGATAAATGACAGGATGGGATATTTATCTGATATTGAGTTTGCCTTGTATTTTACAAAAATATGTCGTTTTATTAATTTCAGACACAGTGGAAAAATTATATAAAATTCTATTTTAAGAATAGACTTCAGTAATTGTCTAAGATGTAGTTAGATGCCCGTCTTGTTTATATGAAAAGATCAACGATATTGTTTGAAAGTGTCCGGATAATATAATGCATACGAAATCGTTCCTAAGAAGAGTTTGAAGATATTAAAGGGAGGTAATCAGAAACCGTATATCGAAGAAAAAAGACAACACGATGGGCAAGAGAAAAAGCACAAAAGGACAAACAACGATCTACAAAACATACACATCAAACTAAAGATCGAGTAACACGAACCCCATTAAATTTTGTTATGCTGGATGGTTTATTTCTTGCAGTGGATGTAGAGAGATGAATCTGTCGAAATGATGTAATATGTAGGGCAATATGCCTATTGTGTGCATTTTAATTCGTAAAAATTGGTGAGGCGAACGGATAGCTCTCAAACTATTTCAAGAATATACATGTAATTCATCTTCCTGAAAATGTAGAACTTATTTCAAGTGGAATGCAAATTACAAAATTTTAAAAAGTGATTGTGTAATACGAGTCTACATTTGTGCCATTTAAAGGTCATTCTTTCTGAGTAAGTCGCATACACTGTAATAAGAGGAAGATTGGTTGGATATGCAAATAAGTTATCATATGTTTTATAAAACATTATTATTTTTGTTTGCATTTGTGCAAATGAGCTATCATATTTTTTTATAAAACTTTGTTCTGCTTTGGCTTGATATGCAAATGAGTTATCATGTTTAAAAAAAACATTTTTATTTTTGTCTGCATATTTTGTTATTATGGAAATGAGTTATCATATGTTTTATAAAACATTTTTTATTTTTGTCTGTTCAATATCGAGTGAGATTTATTAAGTAAATAAATACATTAAAAGTCCCACATAATATTGAATTATTATTTCATTTACGCTTAGAATAACGAAACACGTCAACAGCCATTACACCGTCTAATAAAAACGTAGCTATCACATTTAGTACAAAAGACCCATTTCTGGAATAATCTTCATCATGTAACGCTTAAGGCCAAAATATTTGAATTTTGGGGAGCAAAAAAAACCCAAAGATAGCCAAAATCATCAACGGTCACCTATGCCTGAGGGAATAAAACCTTTAGTTTAAATAATAATTAGGAGATATATAATGTTAGTACATAACATACAAAAATGTTGTATTCTGATTGAATAATCAGTGTGTACTATTTTTGAACAGTATACTTGACAACGGGTGACTATGCCTAGCGACACGAACAATACTAGTTTTAAATGAAATTGTTCTTGAATTGAGATAAATAATTCGATTGATTCCTGGAAAACAATGTTACGTAATCCATAAATGATCATTAATTGCGTCAAAATATAACTGTAGGGATTCAACTATTAGGGCGCCATCGTAGCCGTGATCGTATGGTAGTTGGATGTACAACTACCTGTGCAATTGGTGCCTATCACCACTAACGTTATGAGTTCGAACCCCGCTTAGGAGAGGTGTACTCGATACAACATTAAGTGGTAAAGTTTGTCGGTGATTTGTGACAGGTTGATTGGTTGGTACTACGGTTTCTTTCACCAAGAAAACTGACTGCCACGATAAAACTAAAATATAGTTGAACGTGGCGTTAAGCACAAAAATCATAAGCCCACTATGGTCTATAGACAGCTTATCGATATTATAACCTTACAACCTCACAACTAAAGAACATCACCTTGTACACCACCCGGAGATGTCCTGTGTACATGTAGTCCTCTCTCTGTAAAGTCTCTGGTACCTAGTTAATATACATAAGACTAAGACAAAAAATAAAGTTTGTCAGTGACTTGCGACAAGTCGGTAGTTTTCTCCGGTTTCCTTAACCATTAAAACTGACGGCCACAATATAACTGAAATATTGTTGAAAGTGGCGTTAAGCACAATAAACTAAACCAAATCAAGTCAATATAAACGTTCACTTTTTACGACAGAAAACAACACAGAACTATATATATTTTGAAGTAATATCCAGCTGTTTTCACATCTTAGTTTAGATTCAAACCGCTTTATAGTTTTGGTCCAGAATACAGACCTGACTAATGATATCATTGTTTTCTAATTGTAACCTTAATCGATTTTGGCTATCCTGTTTTGACCCTTTGATTTTATTGCTCCCAAACAATTTTAAATTATTTGGCTTTCCAGTATTCCGATATTGAGAGTACCTGATGACGGTTATTCCAGAAAAACGTCGTGCGTACTATTTAATATTTACGTTTTTATTTCCAAACATTGAAATACAAACTGTATAGTATTTCATTAGGTTGTACGTTATCACCATGATTATCATTTATGATGAATGACAGGATGGGATATTTATCTGATGCTGACTTTGCCTTGTATTTTACAAAAATATGTCGTTTTATTAATTTCAGACATAGTGGAACAATTATTTAAAGTTCTATTTTAAGAATAGCCTCCAGTAATTGTCTAAGATGACGTCAAATGCCCATCTTGTTAATACAAAAAAAAATGTTTGATAGTGTAATGTATACGAATATCTTTTTTACGAAAAGTTTGAAGATACCAAAGGGGTAATCAGAATCCGTATATCGAAGAAGAACAGACAACACAATGGCCAAACGCAAAAGGACAGAAGGACCAACAACGATCTACAAAACATACACATAAAACTTAAGATCGAGTAACACAAACCCCATTAAATTTTGTTTTAGTGGATGGTTTATTTTTAGCATCGGATGAATCTGTTGAAATGATGTAATATGCCATTCGTTTGCATTTTAATTCGTAATAATTGGTGAAGCGAATGGATAGAATTCAAACTATTTCAAGAATATAATCCATCTTCTTGAAAATGTATAAATTATTTTAAGTGGAATGCAAATTACAAACTTTTAAAAAGTGATTGTGTAATACGAGTCTACATTTGTGCCATTTAAAGGTCATTCTTTCTGAATAAGTCTCATACACTGTAATAAGAAGAAGATTAGTTGGATATGCAAATGAGTTATCATGTTTTATAAAACCTTTTTATTTTTGTCTGCATTTGTTGGTTTGATATGCAAATGAGCTATGATATGTTTTATAAAACTTTTATTCTGCTTTGGCTTGTTATGCAAATGAGTTATCATGCTTTATATAATATTTTTGTTTTGTCTGTTCCATATCGAATGGGAATTTACTAAGTAATTAGATACATTAGAAGTCTCGCAAAATATAGATTTATGTACCATTTACGTCTAGAATAACAGTAGACGTCAACAGTCATTACAGGTCCTAATACAAACGTAAATATCAAGTAGCGCATGACATGTTTCTGGGATAACGTTCATCAGGTACGCCCAATACCAAAATACATGTATTTGAAAGACAGGAAACTGCATAGTGTTTGGAAGCAATAAACCAAAGGTCCAACCCACGATACCCAAAATCAGCTTAGGTCATATAAGCATGTTTTAATCCAGTAATATATAATTGATTTTGATTTCTCCATGTATAGAAATATATGAATCTCCGAAAAAAGAGGCAAATGTTAAAAATCTTAAGATAATATCGAAGAGACTACATGTACAAAGTCATATGACATTTGTCTGGAGGCGAAAATATATGATATTGATGGCCAGTATCAAATTCATTATGTTTTATTGTAATTTTGACAGATAGATAGATCTCCAATACATTCTGTAGATTTTGTAGCCACACAGAAACGTATTAAAGATTTAGCCACACAGGACATACCTCTAGACTTAATGCGTACTAGAAGAATATAGTTAAATGGAAAATTAAACTTTATATACCGGAGAGAAATGTCATGATAGGTAGATAACGACAGAGTCTATGTTATAAATTTAAATGTTAATTATTTTTGGTTCATTATTACCTTGTCTTTTGAATGTTAATTACTTTTGTTCCATCATTACCTTGTTTTCCCATCATACGTCTTATCATTTGATCTTATTTGATCGATTTTGTATTTGTGTATTTTGAAAGCATCATGATAAAATGGATTGCTATATATACAAAATAGAGTCATAACAATCTATTAATTGTATAACGTTATCGGTATTTTTCTTGATGAAGTATTTTCAACTTAGGACATGACAATGTCAAGGTAATTTCATTTACCTCATGCAAGAAAGCATATTAATAACATACCCATAGCTATATGTTCAAGTAATCAACAAGATGACCTTTTTTAAACCGCCATTAATCACGTACCATCGTATGAAGTAGTAATTAAATGCATAGAAACCTGTGGTCTGGCTCTTTCTTAATTAACAAATGCGTTGATATGGGAAACCATGATGTCGTTCTTGTTACAATATGTAACAATTACTGACCACAAATTGACAGTGCCATGCTAAGGACAATGTCGATTTAACGTCAAAATCTGTCATTCATAGAAAGGGGTATTATATTACTTACTACGCTTGCAGTTGAAGCTGAAGATGAATGTTAATAGTTGACATGGTAACGATTTTTTTATTTTTATTTTTGGAAACTTACGTCAACGGTGTGAAGAAATTAAAGATAATAGTTGGTTGATGGTTGGCTTAGTTGGTGTTTTGGTGCTTAACGCCACTTTCACCAATATTTCAGTTATATCGTGGCGGTTTATAGATGTTTGAAATATTTCAGAAGAGAATACCTGTACCAAAATGTACTTATATTGCCTGCAAGAAAATTAATATTTAAAATGCGCAATATTTATATTGTGTTGTGTTTCCTCCCCCCCCCCCCTTGTTTTCGTCTTGCGTTAGTACCCTATGTTGCCAGTTTATCTGGATTGTCCAGTTTTTATTGCCCCTTCGGTATTCTCTAACTTTTATCTAAAACAACAATGATGATATATGAAACACCATAATTTGCATTATTCACAAGTGAAAGACTTAAACATCAAACTGTAATCAAGATTAATAAGGAACAGACCACTTAACTTTATGGGAGCGGTTTGGGGGAGGGTGGGGTGCTATGCTTGTATCATAAAAAAAATCTCATGATTATACCCAATCATATTTCTCTGATTTATTTCGTACATCTGTCAGGTAAAATTATATTTTACTATCAAATTTCGCAGCAGAACCTTAATTTATTATTGAGCATAGCACCCACCCCCTGCCCCTGAAAATTAAATGATCGTTCCCTAAACAGAATGGATACCATTATAAGAGATATCATGCAAAACACCCGTTGTCATGACAGGCACTAGCATCTGAATATATCCCCGGTTTTAGTGGGTTTCATGTTACTCGATCTTTAGTTTTATATGTATGTTTTGTAGATTGTTGTTTGTCCTGTTGTCCCTTTTCTTTTGGTCATTGTGTTGTCTGTTCTTCTTCGATGTTTGGATTCCAATTACACCTTTGGTATCTTCAAACTATTCTTAAGAAAGATATTCGTATGCATTAGATTATTCAGACAATATCAAACAATATCGTTAACCTGTTCTTCTTCGATGTATGGATTCTAATTACTATTTTGGTATCTTCTAACTCATCTCACATATATTTAAGAGAAATGGAATATGTACGTATATTGAACTTGAAAGCATGCAAAATATCTCCCAATCAATGATAGCAAACCTTTACAAAATGAGAGATATATCTAATAGCTTTATGTATATATTGATTTGTTTAATTTGCTCTCTAATAGAAACTTTATTTCTTCCAATTCTTATCCTATATTTTAATCTTCCTTTTCTACTTATATATAATCAAAATATAGATATCTACCCGAGTACATATGGAGTGTTTCTGTGACTACGTTCATCAGGTACGTAAATATTGGTTAGACAAATCATAGCAAATGTCGGTGATGCTGATTGATTGTTGGTGTTTAACGCCACTTTCAGCAATATTTCAGCAATATTTCAGCAATATTTCAGCAATATTTCAGCTATTATATTAAAAAGTCTTTGGAAGCAAGTAAACCAAAGAGCCTACATATTTTATATAGATAACACTTTTCTATATAATTTGAAAACTCAAGAGCAGACTGTGTAGTGTTTTATAGATCATTGTTTGTCTGTTCTTTTGGTCATTGCATTGTCTGTCATTCTTTGATTTACTGTTTCTGATTACCCATTTTGTATCTTCAAATGTTTTATATGTACTCGTCCTACATTTGTTTAGGATAATCCTTCGTGTTGTATGCAAGTCTTAATTAGCTTAACCTGGTATACAAATGTAATATAAATGACATTCATAAAAAGAGTCAAGTAAAAACTAATATAAAAAGAACACACTCTCTTAACATAATATGATCTTTGTTTGTAGAGATAATCACATACAGAACAACCAAGCAGAAAGAACACATGGGGAAAAACTGTTGGTTAAGTGTGGATGCCTCCACTGCCGAATATATATTTTGACACTATTTGCAGAATATTATTAAAACTAAAGTTATCCTCCCTCAGATATAAGAGATCTTAGTCGATTTTGGCTAACATGGTGATGCCCATGTTGTTGGGTTTTTTTGGGTTTTTTTGCTCCCAATGATGTTTTTTCTTCTTCTTGCATTATTTGATTTTCCAGTCATGACTTTGAACGTACCTGATGAAGGTTATTCAAGAATCGCTTCGTGAGCACTAATTAAAATATCTACGTTTTTCTTTATTTGAATTTTAAAGTTCTTTTGTTCGTCAGTTTTTTATTTGATCTATACAAATCTGCAATCTCCTGTCTTGCAATGCAATTGATATTTTATAGAATTAATTGCGGAAACTATTCATATCAAACACAACTTTGAAATAACTAAACTTTTTTTTAGAAACGTGAGATGAAACAATGAATCAAAAGAGATTCCGAACAATAGTACTATCGAATGCAAAACAAAACAAAGTGGTACAAACGCAAACATTAGGGAAAATAGGCTATAGCATGGGTATAAACCATGATTTATTTGTTGTTTTTATAACTTTTTTGTTAATTAAAAACGTGATCTTGTAGAATTGCAAAACATTTCAAAGATAGATGATGTGAGACCATGAATAGGGTTTTGCTAAATAGTAGTTCATTTTTATCGGTTCCGTGGCCGAGTTGTCTAGGGCGCTGGACATAAGGCTAAGTGATTGGTGCTGCAATGTATCAATGGTGTGAGTTCAAATCCCGTCGAGAGAAGAACAAAACATTTGTCAGCTCAACGATCCAATTCTAACACTGTTTGGTTTAATTTTCAGACGTACATGAATATATATGCGATATTTATTCTTTTGCATGTGTTTAAAGCGAAACAACAACAATAAAGCCAAAAACGAAACGAACAATCAAAACACAAAAACAAACAAAACAAACAAAAAACACGTCACAATACATGAATAAAAATAAAACGAAACAACAACCGATGTTGTGAAAATGCGGGCACATATATATCTTTATCTCTAAGATATTTCTTATTGCATCTTTTATTATTATTATTATTATTATTATTATTATTATGCAAAACATGTCTTTTTATATCGTTCTATCTATTAAAATTCTTATGCGAATTGTGCGTATTGTTTTTCTTCGTCACCATTTTCCCTTGTTATAAATATACGTCTGCGCAGGGAAGGCATCCGAGCGTCTCACAAATATGGATCAGATATTGTTCCGACGTACTGATTTTCGACTCATCTTTTCATGAGATAAATCTAAAAAGGTTGATTTTACTATAGTACATGTATAAAAAAAAAAAAAAAAAATCCAGCATATTCAGTGTTTATTTATATTTTTAATCAGTAAGCATTTTTCCTAATTAATAACATATTTTCGTTTGCAATATGCAATGTCTAAATAATGTAATTATTAAAACTAAGGTGATATTTGACCTTAGCTGATTTAGGCTATCTTGCTTAGGCCGATTTTCTTTCTCCCAAATTACCTCTAGACTATTTTGTTTTCAAATATTTTTCCCATGAGCATACTTGATGAATGTTATTCCAGAAATGCGCCATGTCCACTAAATAAGACATCTACGTTTTCTTAATAAACAATCAGAACATTTTATATAATTGATACAGTGTTCTGGTTGTATTTTCTGTTTGTTTGTTTGTTTTTTTTTTTTTTGTGAAGAGTACATTAGTCGTAATGAAAAGCTTTATGACCGAAAGATCAAGGATTAAAACAGGCATACACATGTTGCGGAGCTTAACCCATTAACAACATCTTAATCCTCCGTGTCTACTTTGATCCTGGATAAGAATATTTCTCTATTATTTCGTGTAAAATCAATCATCAATTTAGTCGACTTTGATTTTGATTGCCGTCTTTTTTAAATCAAAATATCATAGTTCAATTACTTCTATATTTTATCATCAGCTGTGAGAACATTGCCCCATGTATTTCTTATCAGTTCTTAATTATTTTATCAACAACATATTATGCTTAATACTTTTTTTTATATTTACAATATAAACATTGAAATTAATATATAACAAAATTTTATAATAATATATACTTGAAAAGTTTGAAGATAACAAAGGGATAATCAGAATCTGTAAATCGAAGAAGGACAAACAACACTATGTCTAAAAGAAAAAGGAAAAACAATGATCTACAAAACATTACACATAAAACTAAAGATCGAGTAACAAGAAACCCACTAAAAACGGGGGGTGAATTCAGGTGCTCCGGAAGGGTAACAGTTCCTTCTCAACTTGTGCCACCAGTTGCGTTACACGTGCCCCGGAAGGGTAACAGTTCCTTCTCAACTTGTGCCACCAGTTGCGTTACACGTAATCTCGACTGGGATAAGTCATTTCATCGGATAACTCAAAGTTAGCATTTGGTCTGTTCATAGTCTCTCTTAATTTATCGCTGATATCTCGAACCCTCCGATATTTCAAAGTAATCAGTTGGACTTCGATTTAGGGAGGTTCGACTTTGTATATATATCGTATCTAGAATATTAGTTTCTTTGGCTTTCGAGTCTTTTGACTTAGAGAGTATATGATTAAGGTTATTTTAGAAACGCATCGTACGTACTGAAATTAATACAGTTAAACGTGTATATAAAGGACACTGAAAATGTCCCCTTTATGAGCAGTTGCCCTTTATATATAGTTTAAAATTATATGCAATATTTACTACATTTTATTGTATTTGGTCAAATCTGGCTGCCCTTTATAGAAACTGATGTATTATATAGATGTGCCCTTTAAGGCAGGTTTGGATCTATCTATTCTATTTACTGTATTCCTCCGCGCAGTTAGGTTTGTTGCATTTGAGAGGATGAGGGCTATTGTATCTAACACCACTAGTAACAATATTTCAATATCAATGTTTGTCAATTTGTGAAGTCATTTCCATAGAATGAGGTTTTTATAGTTACAACAAATATATAATTAATCACAGGTTTATTATTTTATCATTATTATAATTATAATTCAAGCTGGTGATATGACAGTTGTGTTATCAANAACAATATTTCAGATATTTCGTTGCGGTGGAGGAAACCGAGGTACCCGGAGAAAACCACCGACCCGTTGCAAGTCACTGACAAACTTTATCACATAATGTTGTATTGAGTAAACATCGCTTGGGGTGGATTCCACCTCACAACGTTAGTGCTGGTAGGCACTGATTTCATAGGTAGTTATAAATCCAACTACCATACCATCACAACCACGATGGCCCCTGTTACATTTGTGTTTAGTGAATACATGACATTATATTTGTACTAACAATCTGAGTTTAAACAACATAAGCGGCAAACCTTGTGACTTTCTAATGTAACACAGTAATTGATTTTGGCACAAGCCACAGCTGTGGCCAAGAACTCATTTGATCATTGAGAGAATACGATGATAAAATAACACCTGATGCCTGCCATTATAAATAAACTTTAACCAATATTTGATGTAGAATTTGAACAAAATAGTATGCTAATGGGGTGAATATGAAGATTATCATGATTATGAATGGTTTAGTACAGAGTGCGTAGAAATCAGTTTGCATATAGAAAATAGTAATACAATGCGTTGGTCTTGTATTGTCGATGTTGATAGCTTTCAATTACATTTAGTACAGAAATACTAGTTTACCGCACAACACGATGTTCGGTTCGTCTTTACCCCTAGTTGTTTGTAGGAGGGCTAATATCTTATTTACGTTATATGTGTTTATTTGCGCATAGTGGTGTCCAACACAATGTGTTGTGCTTTTGGGTTTTGTTTCTTCGTCTTGTGTTCCATGTGTTGCCAGTTTCTATGGATTGGTTATTGTTGATTACTCCTTTGTTGTTCTCTAACGTTTATTTACCCATTATGAATTATGTATTTTGTAATTTTGAATCTAATTTTGCATTGTTTTGTTCATAAAGAGAAGGGGAAAAAAACATGTAGATATGAAATTTAGTGCGTAATAGACGTTTCTGAAATAACCTTCATCAGATACGCTCACACTCAAAACGTTCGAACACCAAATAATTTAAAAGAGTCTGGGAGCAGGGAAGCCAACGGGACTAAGCATGGAGCCAAACTCTGGTAAGGCCACCAATGCCTGAAGGAGATTGACCAAAGTTTTAATAAGAATTATAATATTTACGAACTGTAAATTTTGAATATAAATATAAATATATCTCATAAACCAATTATCTTTAATTACAAATATTTAAAGATATGACCATCTGATCAAATTAGGTTAGACATTGTTATCATGCCTTTGTAATACTAGTAACAGTTTTCTAAAGAGGATCTGGCCAATTGGAAAATAAAAAAAATGCAATGTTGTTTTTATAGTTACCTAACAGCTATTGAATATTGCTTAATGTCAGCTATATTTTGTATATCCTGGACGAGAACAAAATGACCATTATATATAAACTATATAGAAACGAAGGCGGCATGGGCAAACCAGGGAATCGACTTATTATTGCCATTGGAAAAGTATGGAAAGTTGGGTAGGAAAAAAACATGTAGCTTGTTTTTTTTTGCAACGGCAAAAATGCATTTACTCTTTTTCTAAATCTCAAAAAGAGGTTTTTAACGTGCAGGGAGTGTAGCACTCTACAAATAGGTTGTCCACTATGGTTTACTGTCAGTTTTTTTCTGACACCCCCCCCCCCTTCCCCATCGATATTAGGGCACTACTTGTCCGTGTTACCTTATAACATATACATGTTTTGTCTATGCTAAAAGTACATTAAACAAACTCCATGATCGAGAAAGCAATTATTGGTTTGATGTAAAATTAGCTATGATTAGAATATAATGGGACATACGTAACAAGTTCTTACTCTGTTATGCTCTTAGGGGAGATGGATTTGGAGTAGTTTATTTGAGAAGATAAATGCTAATGTATGCTATATTTGATATTGTGAGACGGGTAGAACATTTGCGTAATCTTTCATATAGACATTTAAGTTAAACATAATGCAAACCAATATAACCCATTCCCGCATTATGCAGATTTCCCATCCGATTAGTATATGTCAAATTAAATAACAAATAAATATTTATGCGACACCTACACACTATACAATGCATGTATTCTGTATATCCCTGGATTCACCTTACGAGACAAGGTAATATTGAAGTAATATTTTAATATAGCGGATGTCACCGAGTGGTCAAGGGCGCTGGACAAAAGGCTGCTCGATTTGCGCTGCGGTGTATCAATGATGTGAGTTCAAATCCCGTCGTGCGAGAACACAAACATTTTCAACTCAGAAATGTTATTCTAACACTGTTGGGTATAACTTTCAGATATAATTCTTCACATTTTAATTTCAATAAAAATTGTATTTTCCACACACAAAAACAAGGATTTTTTTGTATTTCTGTTTTCTTAGCACAAACAAGTTTGAACCATTGATTTTTGAAATGCGTCAACGTACGAACAAAAAATAATTATCATTAGTGAAGATACCAGACATTAGACTTTCCACTTTTGACGAGTTAATGCTGTAATCGAACTTTATCACCGGAAAGGAGGTCTATAAAATTGATTTCATCAGCTGAAAAAATACAAAAAGAAGACGTAATGACAAAGAAAAACAAAAACATACCATAATGTCGGTCAGTTCCTAATTGGAAAATCGTAGAAACATAGACTACTAACACACATATACGTGACCTGACATCGGTGATGTAGTGTACCAACGGAGTGGGTTCGATTCTCGCCGAGAACAAAAAATAAAACAACCTTAACTAAAATGCCTAACTCTAACGCTGTTGGGTTCAATGTACAGTCCTTTACATGAAATATATTTAACACAGACCTGTATTCTTCTGGATCCATTCGGATATAATTTAATTTGATTTGAATTTTTCAATCTGATTGGCTAATCAGTCTGGAGAAAATTTTGGCTATACCCGATAACCTGGGCTGGTATTGTGACGTCACCAACATGTTCATGCGCCAACGACATATTCAAATAGTCACATGAAATAATCGTGATTAAAATGGAGGAATCATTAAATTTTGTTGTAAAAATTAAATTATAAGGAATATTTGAAATTGTAGATCAGGTTATACTTGCATAACCTAACCTGGTTTAGGTCAGTTACGCTTTTCATATTAAGCGTAAACTGACCCAAACCAGGTTATATCGTATAACCTGTTCAACAATTTCAAATATTCCTTAAATATTTATATGTAATGAATTGATGGGCTGAAATCATCTCAAAAATACAAGTTATTGGTATGAGTGGACATTATGCATAAACCTAGTAATCATAATAATATCAGTGGAACAAAGAATAAGAACGAATCTAAGACATAATGAACCAGACATAACTTGTTCCATGGCGTAGGATACCCCTAATTCTTGTTTTTCTTTTTTTTAAACACAAATGATTTTATTGCACTTAATTTTGCTGTTACCAATTCACTCGGTATACAGCTTTTACCTAGTAGTTGTTAATCACTAAATTTACTATTGAGTGAAACTTATTTCAAACTAAATATTGTTAGTAAACTTTTTATAATATACAGTATATATTGTAATTATGACATTTAATAAACATATAATAGCTGTCTATGGTGATTTCACATGCTTTTTGCCCCTAATTCTTTGCATTGAGATTGAATCTAAGATCCCACAAAAACATTGACCCTTTTGTCTGCCTTATAGGAAAATTACTCCTGCTAAACGCGTAAATTTTGAATCAATGCAAGAAATGTGCAACTGATCTATTTAATTGTGTCTGTGTGCATTGTTTTCGCTTAAAATGACATGTGGTTTTGAAATGTGTTTTGGTTTTTTCTTCATTTGCATATACATTCAATTCGGTTGTTTCGAATCATGTCAATTCCGACCACGTTCCGTCTTTTTCGTGTCCTGACGTCTGAACAAATTAGCAGGCGACTTCCGGTGTTTACGCTATTACTGTGACAACGTCAGCATATCATAGTCGTAGATGCGGTAGATTATAAGTACATGTAATTGCAATATGGAGACGCCAAGGAAACCGCTGAATACATACTGGTGTTCGGTACCCCACTATCTGTCTTATATAAGAAATATATACATAAAGGCAGATCGTTTTCCTTTCATTATGCTGACAGCCGCAAATAAAGAAAGAAAACAAATTTAATTTTAGAGAATTATTTGTCTCCGCGTTGAAGTCTTTGATACAAATAAAATAATTTAATTGATATCTGTCTTTTACAGAAAATGTTAAGATATTTTTAACTTGAGAATCGAACGTTAAAAAGGCACATATCGATTGGAGTTTTTGTTGTGTACATTGCCACCGGAAGCTCAGGACCAGCAGTTCCATCGAAATCACGTGATCTGGCAGACGAAAATAACAAAATTTTGACGGAATGGAAATGATTCGAAACAACCGAATTATGTATTACTGAAACTATCACCCCGAGCCAAACAACTATCACATCTTGACGTGTAGTCTGATATATATGAATGGCATCTGCGTTCTGTTAGATTTGTTTTGTTTAAATCTTATTTAATTAATTGATATAATACTGCAAAAATGTTGATACCCCTGTCTGATTCAAGTTCTCATCCTATATTTATGTAATAAACAACTATCTCGTCTTAAGTAATTAGTTGTGCCTGGAATGATCCCTTTTGTTTTCAAGTGTCTTATTATTTAGAGAATCAACTGGTGTCTGTCATATCTCCTAAATTGCTTCCGTGAGTATATCAAGTTGATAGTCTTATGTCTGATAATTTAGTCAGAAGTAATCTACTAAAACTATATAAAAGTACTGTTTATTACTTCTATAAGATGAAAGAAACCTTGGCTCTGTTTCCATTCTCTGTAAATTAAAACAAAGCTAGCCAGACTAATACCGATGTTGTCATAACAATCGTTATTTCTATAATATTAATAACAATTTCATGTTTTATTCCTACCCTTTTTAAAGCTTCTTGATATAATGAAAACAAAGAGGTATGATTAATTGCACACGACTTGCATCTAGATGAACCATCATCTGGTTTCGCTCATAGTCAACGGATTAGAAAACAAAAATAATTTTAAAGTGCATGAGATAAAGTACATGTTAACTTACAGGCCTAAGTAGGATAGCCAAAATCAGCTCTTGCTGCAGGTGGGTGGTTTTCTCTCAGAGCACTTCGATTTTCTCCACCAATAAGAGACTGACCGCCAAAATATAACTGAAAATTTGTTAAAAGTGACGTTAAACGCCATACCCTATTCCTACCACCTACAAACATCAGCTACGGTTATTTATGTCTGATGGAGATTGTCCTCAGTTCAAATAAAAATATACTCATTTCTCTTGTTTTTGGTGAGTATGGGTCATCTAAAAACACATTGATTCTCATATAAGAAAGATAATGCATGCTAAATAAGACCAAGTGTTTTTTTCTGTGATTCTTTGTAGACATTATCCAAAATGTTATAGCTATGGTGTCAAAATATGAACAGTCGTGATGAACACATAAGTTTGCCGCCAACAGCAAAAACCACAAATTTAGAAAACTAAATATAATAACCAGTTATGTACAGTATATCCACTATGGATTCTTCAATTAATCAGACCCGTGACGAAGGCGTTGTTTTCTTTGATATATGCTCCTTACGTACAAACGGTAAATATCTAAATGAGTGCCCAGTCTGCTATATTGCTGCGTGGTTAGCGGTGAATCGAAGCAGCAAGTGTCCATTTTAAAGTTTTGGTTTGACTTAACCGGTGATTATACCCATGGTCTTCTGCATTCGAGAGGCAAACACCCTAAGTGTCCATTTTAAAGATTTGGCTTGACTCAACCAGAGATTGTACCCATGGTCTTACACATTCGAGAGGCAAACACACCAAGTGTCTATTTTAATCAGGGATTGTACACATGGTCTTACACATTCGAGAGGCAAACACTTTAAGTGTATATTTTAAAGCTCTGGCTTGACTCAATCGGGGATTATACCCATGGTTTTCCACATTTGCGAGAAAAACATACCAAGTACCGGAGAATGCACCCATAGTCTTCCACATTCGAGAGGCAAACACGCAAGCCATTATATCATCGAGTCGGTTGGTTTGATAAAATGATACTTAATACTTAACAATATAATGTGTTAAAATATTCCCAAGTTGTTTTCACAGCATTATCAGTGTCATCAAATGCAGTAAATTAGATAGCGATATATTTATAGGAATGGATAGTGAGACAGATATTTGAATGATCGACAATATATGGGATCATTGCTATTGTTGAAATGCGACTTGCTGAAATTGTCTCTAAATAACACTAACAGGGAGCAGTAAATTGTTCTGTCGATCTGACAAACTGTCAGTGAGCAATCAGCAATTGCTACATTTTCATGGAACAGAATGCAATAAAAAAAACAATTTTAAAAGGCAATAATTCACTTGTATTAGTAATTTATACGGATATTGAATTTCTTCTATTATTATGAGACGTGTTGATGATTATAGTACGAAATTCGATCAAAGTAGCAATTTTATCTCGTCAACGAAAAATTTAAACAACGGATCTGGAATAATCATTCTTTGACTATCTACTAAGTGTTGTTTATTGTCTATGATATTCAAAGTTCAAAGTACAAGTTGTATTGATAGGCGAAATTATTTCGCTAAATACCAAGTCTCGCCGAAACGCGCTATACATCACAACCGAATTTTACTAATGTATTATATAGACGAGATATGACACGAAAAGCTACTTGCTATAAACGTGGATGAAGACAAATGCACCAAATTCTTACATAATAGAGTGATTCACCCATGTTTGTAATATTTTGCGAGATATGGTCAACCAACCAGGACCAGGTTGCTTATATGTTGGTTAGGTTTTAACCTAGGGTTAAATATCATAATCAAACATTAAAATTTAACCCTGAATAATATTTAACCGAATGATGAACAACTGGGTCTAGGCCCCGGCGCCACACAAATTGAGAATTTACTTAAGTCTGAGAATATTCTCAAATAAGGAACTCAGCCAATCAAATTTGAGCATTTCCTTATTTGAGAATGTTCTCAGACTTAAGTAAATTCTCAAGTTTTGTGGCGCCGGGGCCAGGAGGATGACACATAATAGTGTACATGTATAATTT
Organism: Gigantidas platifrons; assembly: GCA_002080005.1. Taxonomy (NCBI): domain Eukaryota; kingdom Metazoa; phylum Mollusca; class Bivalvia; order Mytilida; family Modiolidae; genus Gigantidas; species Gigantidas platifrons. Next base: position 60,199 of record MJUT01041004.1, on the reverse strand, counting down.
TGCTACATCTGGCGTAATCGTTGTACAATATATTTATGAGTGAGACGTGTCCTTCAATATTGATATCCTCTATACAACCTTCTAGAATATATACCCATACAAAATATATAATGGGCCGTGGTGATCGTGATCGTATGGTAGTTGGATTTACAACTACGCATGGAATCAATGCCTATCACCACTGAAGTTGCCAGTTCCAGTTGTCCCGCTAATGGCGATGTGTACTCGATGCAACATTATCGGATAATGTGTATCAGTGACTTGCGACAGGTCGGTTGTTTTTGTCTGTGTATTCCGGTTTCCTCCACCAATAAAACTGACCGCCACGATATAACTGAAATAATATTGAAAGTGGCGTTAAACACCATACACCAAACCAAACCAAAATATGTAAATACACTTCAAATGGAATCACGGGATATAGGCTATCTTGCAGTATCTCCGATGCGAGATACAACCTTTAAGAAAGAGATGTTGACTGGTTGTGAGTGACGAATCAAATTCTTATCACACAACTCGTCCTCTGGACAGGATATCCATATGTATCTGTACTTGAGAGAATATCACGTCAATTGCAGCACCACCCTATCAACACCCTTGGCAGCAAAACAAGTATTTCCGAATCTATCCATTATATTCTCGATTATAGTGTTCTGTTCTTAATAATAACGCTATTCTCCCGGTTACATGTGAGTGTTGGTATTTTACTCATATAGGGAAAGCACTTGCATGGCCGCATCATTTTAGAAGGGGGCTAAAACTAGCGTAACCACCTGCTTTTTTATACATTGAAGTGCCTGTACCAGGCCAGGATGTATTTGTGTGTTAGATCATTTCAATTTGGTCTCTTTCTACTATTTTGATATTTTGCTTTGGAATTGTTCTTACAGTGTGGTAATTCTTGTTTTTCATTTTATTTCAAGTGGCAATCCAAATTTCCGCCTATAAACACGTCCCAGTGCAAATGTTTTACTTACATTGTGTCGTGTTTTTATACTTGTTCTAGTCATGAACACAGCTATGATGGATTTTCATAAAGTACTACGTTGACTACTATTATACCTATCGTGTCACAGTATTGTTAAAAATGCTGTTATAGTGCCAACCGGAACCTTTTAACCGTAATGGAAGCGGGAGGTTTGGCGCCGTAAAATCCGATTCAACCCACCAATTATTTGGAAATGCCTGTACCTAGTCAGGGCCATTGCGGTTTTCTCAGTTTTTCGGTTGTTGACTGATTTTGTCTGTTTGTTGATTTATGAGTTTTGCCTTTCCCTTTGGAAGATTGTTCGGTGTTCGGTTATTTTGTTATTACCGTTATTAATTGCTCATTTGATGCTCAGGCACAAAATAAAGAAACAATGCATTCACTACTGTTCACAATATCCACACTCACATTAGCGTTTTAAATGATGAGCATATATCATTGGCTACAATGAGTTTGAAACGACCTCTAGATTGTAGTTAATCGGTGGTCTTTACTTCTGTCGATACACGCCACATCTGGCGTCTTTGTTGTTTTGATGTCATTTGGTGTACATAGAGATGTATTTCCCTGGTGAGGGATTATTAACAAGAAAACAAAATACGTGTAAAGTAATCATACAAATAGTAATTATTTGCTCATTTATGTAAAGTGGCAGCAATGTGGTTTCCATATAAATAACCTTGCTACCAATGTCAATTGTAAACAAGTTGTTTCAGTACAAAAAACAACATGACAGGAGGTATTTTAGTGCAATGCGCACCATTAACAAGTGTTCTTTGTGCAGAAAGCATAGCATGGTATTTTAGTGCAATACGTCTCATTAATGAGTTTCTTTAGTGCAGAAAACATTACAGGCCATTTTAGTGCAATAAGCAACATTGACAAAAGTATAGTATTTTGTTGTACTTGTTATCATTACAATTATTGTGTTTTTACTAGTTACCTATCTGTAATATGCGGAACAACACAGATTCGTATAAGGTGAGCTACTTTTTGAGTGTATATTGGGAAATGGTTGGTTGTGGGTTTTCAAACAAATATTATTGCAAAAAATTAGTACATTTGCGGTTGAAAAAAGATTGAAAACATTGATCTGTTAAATATTACCGTACCTACTCAAAAGGGCGATAACTAATGTAAGAAATGAATCATACAGAAAGTTCGTCATGTATGTCTTGGCTACCTATTATGTCAACATTTTCTAATAAACGTTAGAGAATATCAAAGGGACAATAAAAAGGACATGTCGCACAGAAGAATCCATGAACTTCAGAACAGTAATACTAAGTACTTTGGATGCATCCAAAATTTTGTAGGGTTAAGAATATATTAATTTGTCAAACATATTGAAAATAATACTGAATATCTTTCCCAAGTTACATTAAAATAGTGTGGTGTTTGAGTCAACATAGATTTATATGTATAATTGCTGAAAATGATAGTTTTTGCTGAAATACGAAGTCACAAAAAATACTACAGCTATTTCAGTTAGTCTAGTGGTATATATTTTCCCTTGATAGCAACACAATTCCACCCTTTCCATGATATTTCTACAATTACGTCAGTTGGTCTAGTATTATTCTTAACAGATATTTGTGTCTACGGAATGTGGCAGGGTCTACAAAGATAGAAAATGCCATTTAGGTAATCAGTTGCTGTAATTCGAAAACGAACAGACAACACAATGGCCAAACGATCATGTACAAATGGACAAACACTACACAGAAATCTAACGATTAAGCAAAATGAACTCCACTAAAACCGTGGTTGAACTCATGTGCTCTCAAAAGGCTAGCAGTTCATGCCCCACTAGTAACATTCATCGTGTAACTAATGTCAGCATACCGGTTGTAAGTAACGAAAAAAACCAGACTGGATTGTGATTACGCCAAATGGATTCAGTAGATTCATTGCTAGCATCAAGGAAATCATGATAGGAACCACAGGCTCTAGAATACTGTATCAACTAAGAGATATATAATACATATGCAGGCGCTGTTGGAATGTTGCTATATGTAAATGGAAAGTTCACATTGGCAAAATTGAAATCATCACTGTCCCCGTTAATTCCCGTTCTTACCCAATCTTTAAATCCCTCAATATTGGGAATCTTCTATACCATTTTATAAAATGGTAATAAAATAAAAGGAATGGCCTATGCAAATAACAGAATATTAATTATACAGAATACAGTTTATTTTCAACATTGACAATAACACAATGTAAACTATTTTTTTTATTCAATGAAAGTCTGATTTTAATTATGATACGGAAATAGTAACATATACCCTCGTGGACGTTCTAAGCATACACAAAAACACTATTGACCGTTCCGTTTTATTATAGCTCTGACAGAAACACCAGACATAAAACTGAACAAGACAGACTTTGCCCAATAGCTAGAACACCACATGTGTGAAGTAATGACAGCATCTACGATATAAAATTAAACAATTACAAAGACAGATAAAACAGTTTGATCTGAACATGAACGACCTGGGGTGGTATTTCAGGCACCTTAGTCACAGAATATCTTGAAAACCTGAAACAAACAAAGAAAATTCTGGCCACCTGTTACATTACAGACATGATAAACGTGATGAACTTGTTGCAGAATATAATAAATATTATACCAAATAGTCAGTGCTTCTGCACTGACATGGTTTATTAGATATATTTATTACCGAAATTTAATGTAAATATTTATAAAACCAAGATTCTCCTCCCTCATACATATGTGACCTTGGCCGATCTCGGCTATCCTCTTTATGCCATTTAGTTTCATTGCTCACAAAACTCTAAAATTATTTTGCTTTCCAATATTTCTATTTTGAGCGTATCTGATTAATGTTATTCCAGATACACGTCGTCCACACTAAATTAGATATCCAGAAAATATTCTTTGCGACGTCAGATTTCCTTGTATAATTTTAGATTATCATTATATATTTTTTACTTTCCTTATTTAAAACAATAGAAATTCTTTTTTCGCCTCTTGGAATGAACTACATTGCTCAAAATTATTATTTT
>MJUT01041004.1:24057-49498 GCA_002080005.1 Gigantidas platifrons | reverse complement strand
TTTTTTTTTGAGTTCGTGTTGCTCAATCCTTAGTTTCTTGTGTAGTGTTTTCATGACCATTGTTTGTTCTTTTGTCCTTTTCGTTTTGGTCATAGTATTGTATATGACCTTCGATTCACGACCTCTAATAACCACTGTAGTATCTTCAAATGTCTATTATACCAGAAAGGCGTCGTGTACCCTAATGTAGATATACAAAAAAATGTAGCTAAGTTTGTATTTCATTACAACATTACCAGACATGTTCGATTGTTATTGCATAAAAAAAAAATGATTGGTTGATTGATTGAATAATTGATTGATTGGGTTTTAATGCCACTTTCAGCAGTATTTCAGCTATATCATGGCGAACGCACGCCGTATTGGTGATAGGCTTGTATGAGCTGTTAGATCCAACGACCTAACTCATTGAGCTACTTGGTCAATAAAATGAATGGAGTACAATGATGCGTTTGTACATATAAAATATCACTACCCGCAACGACATTGTGCATAAATAAGATGAAAAGCAAAAATACCACACTGTCAGAACAGTTCCAAACTCTAATAGAAAAGTCGAAGAAAGAGACCAAAATCGACTCCTCTAACTTACATATACATGACCTCTATCTTTCTTGGTTTGGTACAGACACTTCAATAAACATGGAGGAGGGGTAAACTAGTTTTATTGGGTCAAACCTCCTCTCTTGGTGAAATTGTGTATAAGAAGAAAAACAGTTTTCCTTCAAAGTCTGACGCTTATCTTATCAAAATATAATTATCTGGATTCATTTTAGATAAGGTTTCTTTAGCGACCATAGCCGAATTTGGCCATCCTGTTTAGGACTGTGATTTTATTGCTCTTAAAACACTTAGCCTGCCAATCTTTCTGTTTTAAGCTGATGAAGATTATTTCAGAAACACGTCGTGTACACTTAACTAGATATCTACGTTTTTAGTATAACTTTCTAAAATAGTGATAAGATATAAATATACTATTAGCGATATGGTTTAAAAATTCCATTAGGGATGTGTATTGAATTCCATGTATGACTGACCATTAGATAGAATATATATAGAAAATTAATGTAACGCTACAAGTATTTAGAAGTAGAATCACTGTTTACAAGAGTATAGTAGTCAATATTAACTATTTCTGAAACGTTTAACGTGGTGTTTAAGGCTATTAAATGCTTTTCTCAACCGTATAATGAGAGAAATCTCATTTCCTGTGTTTGCCTGATAACGGTCTAAATTGACAAAGTTTTTGATGGTATCTCTTATGAAAACATGTAAAGTTTTTATATGTCATATTGGAAATAGTTTTAACCTTTTCTGTGATTCAGTATTTGATTTTTTTAATGATGTCACAAGAAATTTTATTTGACTTGCGTGAAAATAGCTTGTAATAAACACGTAGACACCAATTTTAGTGCGCACGACGCGTTTCTGGATAACCTTCATCTACAAATGTAGTACGCTCAAAACTTGGATATTGGACTTGCATGAAAAATTGCTTGTAATGAATGATTGGAATCGATTTAAACTAAGCTACTTTTGTATGAAAACCATTCTTTTCTAATAACTATTTAGGGCCCGGGTGGGTCAATGAGCTAGGTAGTTGGATTACCTAACAACTCATACAAACCTATCACCAATACAGAGAGGGTTCGCGCCCGGCTTTGTAAATTGCAAAAATGGTGCACTCGACTCACAGCTGCAAGTGATAAAGCTTACCAGTTGCTTGCCCATGGTCTGTGGTTCTCTCCGGGTACTCCGGCTTCTTCCACCACTAAAACTGGTGGCCATGATATAGCTGAAATATTGGTGAAAGTGGGTTAACCACCAAAAATCAAATCAATCTAATACAATGTAGCTATTAAGAGGGTGGTTTGGGCCCATAAAACCAGCTTAGCCCCGCCACTCTTTATGGTAGTGGTATAAATTGTTTCCTCTTTCCATGATTTTGTTATTGGAGTTTGGAACTGTTCCGACAGTTTGGTATTTTTTTTATTTTATCTATCGAATTTTAGAAATGTTCCGACAGTGTTGTATTTTTTTGTTTTATCAATCGAATTTTAGAAAAGTTCTGACAGTGTTGTATTTTTTGTGTTTTTCATTGTATTCCGTTTCCGTCTATATAATATGTCTGTTTTGTATTCCAAACCGAACACAAGAGGGCCATTAATATACACAAATATATGTTAATGATGACCACTTGTTCCATGTTCGGTATTCAGCACCAGTTCTATACAATGTCATTAATCATAAATTGCTGGTCTAGATATTAGATTATAAGGCTTTCAAATGTTTCCAGACAACAGCAAATTATGTTCTATGTTAATCAATAGTGTATCATGGACATCTCTACCTGGTTTGTACGTCCACTGAGTTATTCATTGTTATGCAAAATGCTTAAAATACTTAGTGTTTATTGACTGGCAATGTAATATTTTCTGAATTTTCACTTCATTTCGTTGTTTTCAATGACTAGTTTTATAGAGACTGGTTATGTGCTTTGCATCCGTCAAGAGTTAGAAATGGAATATATTAACTTACTTAACCGAATTTTAAAATGCTATCAAAGATGAATATTATTCATTAGACATATAAATGTACATCCACAGAAGCATATACATTATTATATCATGTATTACATGTTGTGGTAAACGCGAATTTAGTTGATGAAATTGTGATTTAGATACATTGAGAAATTAGGTATTATAAATATCATATTGCATGAGCAATATGCAAATCAATTTTTTTCACGATGTTTGTCTATCCCATTGATACGATTTTTTAGACCATTTGGTAAGAAAGAATTTGTTGTTCTACATTTCACATTCAGAGTAGAGGCTACAAAAATGAGCATAACTCATACTTAAAATGACTCTGAAACCTGCAGTTGAGAGGTACTCGTTTTATTGGCATATCTTAGTTGGAGCTACTCTTGTCTGGCATATGACTCTATTTGTATATGCGTACCCTAAACTTATATCCTCGCTACGGCAAACATAGTCTCAATATCATGATTAGGTAGATACATAAGTAGTTGTAGTACTTCAACTGATGCAGACTTGTTTCCAAGATGTTCTTGAGAATGTCCGTCTCCTTGATTAACATTGCATTGCCTTAGAACTTTATATCTGTGTAATTAATGGACCTGACCGTCGTGGTCGTGATCGCATAGTAGTTGGATTTAAAACTACCTATGCAATCAGTGCCTACCACCACTGAAGTTGTGAGTAGCGAGGTGTACTCGATACAACATTATGTGATAAAGTTCGTCAGTGACTTGAGACAGGTCGGTGGTTTTCTCCGGTTTCCTCCACCAATATAAAACTGACCGCTACGATATAGCTGAGATATTTTTGAAAGTGGCGTTAAACACCATACCCTCCTTTAATAGACCGCGATTCTAACCTATCCTGGGAACTGGTCTTATATGCTGCTATGTTCCTATTTTCAGAACTTGTATTCGTTTGTTTCTATGTATATTTGTGTTTGTATTGTACTCTTTTCAGTATCCAGATCGTCTCTTTACTTGCTTAATCTCCCTAAAGACGTCATTTGTCAATGATATAGGTTGTGGTACACATATCTTGTGTTTTAACCACCGTTTGAGGTTTGTGACTATTTATGCTGAACAAACTTTTGTCGGAAATATTGAAAACAATCTAAAACCGTCGTTTCCTGGTTAAATATTTCCTAGCAAAAATATGGATACTCACCTTTAGTATAGACCATATCAACTATGACGCGGAATTTGATGAATTAATATAAGCTTAGTCTTCGGGCGAATAAGTGGTTTTGAAAGACGTAATTACCAAAAAATATTTTTAACTTTTTATCAGAAAGACTGGTCAACTTGAGGTTTAGTATGAGACCCTTCTGAAATCAATATCTTATCAGAGTCACATTTATATCCAGAATAAAATGCAATCTTCTCTATATTTGCGCAATTTGAACACATTCCCGACAATAATATGTACTTAGGTAAGATAATTAATTAGCATGTTGAATCTTAACATGCTTAAGACTAATTAATTGTTGTTTAACGTGAGTAGTGTTTTAACTATTATTCAAGACTGGAACAAGTTTATAAACAATACATCACACATCACTAAGGTTGCAAATGTCACATGGAGAAAATTTATATGATCGGAAATCATTACCAGAGAAAATCAAAGTGACTATCAAGAATTGACAATCCAGAGACACTGGCAACACCGGCTACACAAGATACAGGACGAAGACAAACAAAAAGCAAAAAACACAACACAGAAAACTAAATAGATGGGAACACCAAGCTCGCCAAAACCCGGGGGTGAACCCAGGTGCTTGTGAAGAGTAAGCAGTACCTACATCGTACCTCTTAGAAGACACCCGCCACTCATTGCAACAAATCACCAATGACCACTCCTAATTTAGGACCCGTTGCAAACGTCTTTTTCTGACGTGTATATGGTATTCTCATGTATGATACACTCATTTATTTTCCGTCCCCAGGGCACATTATGGTTTTGAATTTCCTCCACTACCCATGGACTCCACTTTCTGAGTTGTACTTCGCAGAGTAGAAATTATGGGCTATTTCTATGCTCGGGCTGTTCCCGCGGGGTGAATTTTACATGGGTAACATTATTTTCGTTAAAAAAAAATCCAACGCGATAGCGATGGGTGAAATACAACCAGTATAATTGTTCTGTTTAAGATATTCTTAACTTTCCATTAGTACATTTAGGTAACATTAAGGCGTGTACTTTTAAAACACTCATGAAAACAATGGAATAAATAGGGAATTCTTAACACAGATAATCCACCACAAACACAACAGTAAGATGACAAGGCAGTCGTTTAAGTCTAAGACATAGCTGGTCTAAAACCATCAAGTATGGCATAACATTAATTTGAACTGTTGAAGATTTATTTGATCAATTACTGTTAGTACACATAGATGATGATTATAAACGACGTCTGGTCTGTCTATGTCATTGTTGTAACAAATGTACACTGATGGAGTCCCTTCATACACCGTAATGACACAGTTTTATTATTAACACTGCGAGCTACAACATTTATCTAGCCGTCTATTGTTTCATTTTTATTTTTAATAAGCAATTCATTTCACCACTTCATACTTTATCGCTCTTATGGTGTGAAACCACTAATTAATTTCTTTAAAGTTTTCCACTAAATTTGTGTTTTTTCAAGCCTACCTGGCCATTTTATCTTAAGTTTAACCTTTCCAAGACCATATATTTTCTGAAACGTACATGATTCCTCTACGTTTTTTCAAAATATCAGGGGATGTTTAAAATCTTGCAGTGAAATGCCAAGCTACGGAAAACACCTACTCTAAAAATAGCTCGGTCATCCCCCAAGAAATTCAGTATTTATACGTCATGCATAAAATCCTCCATATTAAAATACAACTAATTCCATCAAATTTGGGTTCAAGATAATTCCTATATATTTAACTTCAATTATCAATTTTAATTAGTCCATTCCTTTTAGTAGTTTTCACAATACTACAAAGTGAAAGGAACTTTTTTTCTTGAAAAGGGACTACTTTCGTATATGTTCTAAGCTCTGATTGGTGAATTAGTGGTTTGACACCTTATTACCACTTTGGTATCTTCAAACTCTTCTTACATATCTTCTGTTTCACTGCATTCCAAAACAGTTATATAATGAAAAACAAAATATGCCACACTGTCGGAACAGTTCCAAAATGTAATTGAAAAATCGTAGAAACAAAGCCAAAATCGAAATTCCTAGCATACCGCCGTGAAATAGTGTCCGCCCTTACAATTGTCTCCTATATTAAAGTCCGAGGATGGAATAAAGCACAGCGATGACTTTGTTCGGTCTGTGTAAGGTTTTTCATTACAAATATAACACAACCGGACAGAATTTCACAGGACACTATTATATGTCTTACAACATACACATGACTGCTCTTTGCTGGCTTGGTACACAGACATTTCAGTACAGAATGTCGGCATAAATCTAGTTTTATTAGCTCAAAATGTATGTCTTAATGAAATGATCCTCTCGTTGTGAAGATTTAACTTAAAGACCAGGAAAAGAATGTGTATTTCAGAATACGCAGAAGCTACTATATTTCTTAGATGCGCATAATCCCATAGGATCTTGTTTACGTCTTCTTTCAACATTGATAAGTACTTTTCAATAACCTATGTACTTTTTCTTCTATTTAACACAGTAATGAGTGTCTTCTTAAAGTGTCATCAAACCCTGTTTGTTTGAGAAGTTACAATTTGTTCTACTTAATTGACACGGTATTGAGTGTCTTCTTAAAGTGTCGTCGAACCCTGATTGTTTGACAAGTTTATAATCTGTATAACTATTATTCCATTTGTTTTATTTTACCATTCCTTAACAAGTTCCATTTATTGGTTCATCTTCTTTCTTAAATAATTGCTATTGTAGTTGATAGGACAACAATGGGAAGCTATCTACCTTGTCTTCAATATGTTATATTTAATAGTTTACGAGTTGTTTTGCAAATACTAATTTTCTTTGAAATTGTATGCACTTTATCTTATTGATTTTCACCAAAACACAAAGAATTTTATTTTTTGTAAATAAAGTGAAAGTTGTTGGTTTTTATACTTAATATAAAATGTGATTCTTTGTTGTTTCCTTAATGGATTCGATCTTGAAATGAAATAGTCTAGTTTTCACAGTTAACTTCAATTGAGCTAGGTTAACTGGTCCAAACTATCCTCCAAATTGCTTTTTGTATAGAAGAGACACGTCTAAAAGAGAATAATAATAATATTGCTTTACACAAATACTTTGTTTACAGTACATATGTTTATGGTGATTTCTGTTCTGTAGGAGGCACAACAAACCTTGTCTGCGAGAATGTCTGTGCTGTAGGAGGCTCAACAAACCTTGTCTGCGAGAATGTCTGCTTAGTCGTGTTCATCTGAAAACTGATTGCAGGTACTAATAATTGATGTACAAATATGTCTAGAGAAAACTATAACTATTTGTTCAGTATTTATTACACCAATTATGAAAAGAAAGCTGAAACAGTATTGGTCAACAATACCATCAGTTTACATGCATACAGAACGAAAAATCATTTCTCACTTCCAGTCATTGCAGACAAAAAAGAACAGAAACGTTGGAAATCCATATCCTTGCATGGGCGCAAATGTAGAGTGGTTCAACCGGTTGATTGAATACAAAACCCTCTCTGATAAATGGATCGCCATCGACAATTCATGTATAAACAAACATTAAAAACAGCACCGATTTGCTTCCACTCAAAAAGGCACAAAACACTTCATGAGAAAATAAACATGGACAGTACAATAAGGGTAATAACAAAATTACCGAACTCCGGACAATCTTTCAAAGAGAAAGTCAAAACTCATAAGTATATAAACAGACAAAATCAGTCAACAACCGGAAAACTGTGAAAACCGTAATGACCCTGACTTGGTACAGGCATTTCCAAAGAAATGGTGGGTTGAATCAGATCTTACGCTTTCATTACGGTTCAAAGGTTCCGGCTGTCACTATAACAGTATTTATAACAATACTGGAACAAAATATGTAAAATAGTAGTCAAAGCAGTACTAAATTCAGTGAGGAGGGTGGAACATCTAGATCGTGAACCATCTCCAATATCCAATAGCATGGTCAACGAATGTGCGTGGCTAATTGAGGTTGATTAATGCTCAAAACTCTTAGAACAAATTCACCTTTAAACTTTTCACGATCCAAAAAGGTAACATATGAATTACCTGCTTCTTACATCTTAATCTGAAAGTTTATTGAACAGTAAATTTTTAAAAAGAAATGGCAAAACTATTGAACAATTCTTATTTCAGGAAGGTTTATGCATTCTAATAATAGCTGTAATACTTGGACACATCCGAGAAATTGTCCATAGTCAGCATTAGATCTTGGAATTACAGATTCTTGTCTTCTGTTGTCTTTTTCATGGAATATTAATAATGATTTGGACAGGAGTGCATACACCGCAATCCAATTTCCTTAGATAATCAACAAGCAAGATTCAAATTTGATAAAACTATTTAAACATTATATGAAAAATTAAGCAGGGAAAAAGTACAAATGCTTGAACATATTTCTGATCCTGTGTTAAAATAAAAAAGAGTTTTGATATATATATTGCTGATGAAATAATTCAAAGACGTCAACTAATCCTTACACATGAAACATCCAGGAAAACTATGGTTTCACGACGATAACATTAAAGTTTTGCGCCGAGAGACAGTTTAATAAGCACCAGTCCAACTATGCATGATCTTGCCAATTGCTGCATCTGTGAGTATTAGAGCGCATGATATAGCATGCGGCCCTAACGACATCCGTTTCCAATTTCTTGAACAACTTACAGAACCAGCCGTCCAAACCATCTAAAATTTTGTGAACAAAAATAGCTAAGAAACTGGAGATATTTAGGATGGTAGGAACAGTACTACATGTACCTATTCATACACCAGCAAAAAATAAAATAACTTTGAACCATTACGATATCCCTCAATTTCTATCATAAGTTGCGTGTGTAAAACATGAAATATGATTTACAAAAACAAACAAAAGCATACCACAATGTTGGAACCGTTCCAAATTCCATTAGAAAAATCATAGAAACAGAGACACACAAATACATGACAACGCACTTTCCTGCATTTGTTGAAACAAGTGGCGGGGTTCCACCAGATTTATGGGCCTAGACCCCCCTCTTAGTGAACGATGGTCAATTATCGTACTGTATCGTTTCTTGGAAACAATGGTCTTCTTTCGAACATTTAAAGTACTTCAGACCATCTTGTGCATTTCAAAACGATTATACAAAACGATTTGGTCAAAAAGGACATAAGTATCTATTTTGTTCTACATTGCTCCTTAAGAACCATTGTGACACAACATGGAAATATGGAATTTAAAAACACACATTTTTGATATGGGGTTGAAAGTTGACCACACAATTTCCTATTTAATTTTCTTACAGATAGAGATAGGGAAATTAAAATACAAATGAACTCAATCTTTTCTGATATTTTCGTTTAAAGAAGCATACATTGTGTTACGTTTGTTTGTAATAAAGATGGGAAAAAAACCATGAAGCAAGTCATAAAAGATAATATTGAAGGGTCTCTCTGTGTGGATAATTTCCTGATGTTGTTGTTGTCGACAAAAATATAATAATAACATCGAAGACATTTGCAAATATAACTTCTTAACAAAATAATGAAATGGGCAATGGGAATTGCTTACAATATATTTCAGTTCTATAATTGCAATAAAAGTCAATTACATCCGGCCCTTGTACTCTATTCATACAATTCTCATGTTAAATTTGTAAAAGAAACTGAATGTCTTAGATTAATAAACACGCATTGTTCTACATTTAGAAACGTTTAAAATTCAGTGATTTGTAGCACTTGAAGTACCATTTTAAAATGTGTGTCGAGTACAGACTTCCAAGGGCACTCAGGCTTGTAGTATATACCATTTTATCAAATTTAGATTAATGTCATTAAGCTAGGTTCATCATATTCTGAAAATCATTGATATAATACAATTATCAAGGATTACAGAATTACTTGCAGCATAAAATATTTAGGGTTATGGTTATTGGTGTCAATGCCACTTTCAACAATATTTCAGTTATATCGGGATGATCAGTTTTATTGGTGGAGGAAACTAGAAATCACCGCGGAGAAAACCACCGACCTGCAGCAAGTCACTGACTTTATCACACAATGTTGTATATAATACAACTCGCCAAAAGATATGATATAGACAGTCTACTTAAATAAAATCTTAATATAAAGTTTAATCAAGGATTTGTATAGTAGGACTTGGTTTAATCTGTGACTATATAATAGTCCCAGGTTTAATGCATGTAAAAAAAAAAGATTTAAAAGATATTTTTAGCTTCTGCGCATGATTTTAAAATTATTTTCATCATTTTTGTCTTTTAAAATTGTAGATTGTTGTAAAATTTATAATTTTCAGATTTTGCTAGTTTCTATGTGTCTTATTTATATGCCTATTTTCTGCGGTTTACATCCGCAATATTTTCATGGATGAATTTTTAAATTTGACAATGCTTTTAAGCTTATTGTGTGCATGCTTTGTTTATTGCATGTATATGTATATTCTTATATCGGATATAAATGTTCACTTGAGCTTGTGGATATAATTGTTTGCTTATATATTTCCGACTCTAAATTGGAATAAATATCCGGAAGTTATTCACTACCAATCCTGCTTTAATTTTATATTTAGAAACACTAGATATTAGTAATTATCTCCCTTGAACAAAATTTGTTGGAACTCGTTGACTTTGGAGAAAACAAACAGTTACATATCTACATGTTTTTAAACAGGGTATTTACACATATAGGTTAAAAAAATGTATATCCATACATGTCAAGTGTCTAGCATTGTAAACAATTGATGAATTATTTATCCAGAAGAAAAGGGGGGAGCGACACATTGACATTCCACAGACAGGCCGGTCTTCCACTCAAAAGTCTCATTTTGGCTCTGCTATTCGGTGATAGTATATACACCCCATTTTATTTAAAACTACGAGTAAGATGTATCATATTAGTCAGTTACTATTTTCAGTTTATTTATACATTAATCTGATATATATCGTCACAAAATGGAGTACAGTCCAATCCTTGCCTCACTTTCTTACATGTGTATGATGTTATTAATTTGTATAGCCATGAACATAACCAAGAGGTGTCCTCTATCATATTATGAACACATCAGTATTATTATCTTTCTCAATCAGGGCCCGGGTGGCTCAATGAGTTAGGTTGTTGGATTACCTTACAACTCGTACAAATGTACAAGCTTAAGCCCATCACCAATACGCATTATGCGGTGTGAGTTTGCACCCTGTTTTGTAAATTACAAAAAAGGGTGCACTTGACTCGCAGCCACAAGTGACAATGTTTACCAATTGCTTGCCCATGGTTGGTGGTTCTCTCTGTGTACTCCGGTTTCTTCCACCACTAAAATTCAGGTCGCCATGATATTGCTGAAAGTGGCGTTAAACACCAAAAATCAAATCGAAGTTAACAGCATCAGTGGTGTAATGGTTAGTGTGCTTGCCTTGAGTGCGGTAGATCCGATAGATCGTGAGTTCAGGCCTCTATCAGGTCATACCAAAGACTACATATGAAAGTGGTACTTGTTGCTTCTCTGCTAATTATATAAGCACACAGCATTAACATATTAAGGAGGAAGAGCGAAGATTGGTTGGCTCAAAATAAATGATAAAAAATTGCAGCTAATGAAAAGAAAGTTTAAACAGTGATAGCCAACAATTCCACCAATATTAACAAAATATGAATAATCACCTCTCTTCTCAAATCATAGATCATAGAAAAGACCTTTCCCTATGATGTTGACCCAGGACAAGTAAAACTGGATTAGGACAAGTTAAAATTATGAAAGAATTTGTTTGAATAAATAGAAATTTGTTCGGGCAAGTACATGTAGGTGAAAAAAATTAAGACAAACACTGTCACAGACATTGCTAATATTAGCATACGCCTCATTTAACCCTTGTTGCACCCCTGGATGCATTTTTATTCAGAGTAAAATGCACAGGTACACAGCCTATCTTAGTGAACCAGATATCTGAAGAATATTATAAGTGATTGCACTTGTGTCAGCATAACAATTTTGTATACCAATATTGGACATCCATACCAAATAGAAACATAGCCAGAAATGATGGGTAATTTGCTCATTTGCATATCTAAGATGGCGACACCAGGATGTCTGCAATTTTCATATGATCTATATCTGACGATATCATTCATAATAGCATGCATGTCATTTTCTGAACCTGAAAATGATACACTGAATCAAGCTGAATTAAATGAAATAAAAATTAATGAAAACAATTCAATATTCGAGGTTCCTGGACTAAATGAAAATCTGAGGCGATGAACCCTTATTTGGCCTTAAGAGTCTATGTAAAAATGTCTGAAATACATATGCTGTTTGACATAAAATTTAACAATGAATGACATTTGGCAACATATTTTCTGAAATTAATTTAGATTCCTCAATAATAGATATAATTATATTGACTAACCTTATATTTATAGCTTCTAAACTCGGGGTTCCCACATTAAATATAATATGATCATTTTTGCACGATCGCGATATCAAAGACATGTCTAAAATCGTTACAAAACAAAAAGATTTGACTTTTGGCAAAAGAAAAACTTTGCGAAAATAAACAATAACTTTTAATTTTCGAATCATTGACAGACACATTGAATTTCCGTACTTTATGCTATTATTTGACAAATCTAATAAACGATCCATCAAGTTTGAAACTGCAGTCACATGATCAAAATCTAATTTAAATATGACGAATATTTATGAGGAAAGTACCCTCAATTTCTGGATATGATTAAATGAAAAATCTTCTTCGAGGAGAAATGACTGACATTTGTTTATACTGACAGAATGATGTCATTTTAATGATTAAAAATCAACAAGAAAAAACAGAGCATGGTATGCAATTGTATTCTGTAATTTCAAAGTATTTTGGGAGAGGGGGGGGGGGTTATGGTGTTGAGTGTACGGTTGTTGGGTTTACAACTACCTGATCAATCAGTGCCTATCACCACTATGGTTGTGAGTTTGAATCCCGCTCAGGTGACGTGTACTTGAAACAACATTATGTTTGTCAGTGACTTACGGCAGATCGGTAGGTTTCTCTGGGTAGTCTGGTTTCATCTACCAATAACACTGACACCACCACGTTATATCTGAAATAATGTTGAAAGAGGTGTTAACCACCTTAAACCAACCAACCAAGTTTGTTGGAACCACAGGACAATGTCTGGACTCTGTTGATATACCATGTTTAACATACAATATATATCATTAAAAAATCTTTCTATCATAATCCACATAACAAGAGGATCCTCTAGGCCTAAAATAAAATTTTATTTGTTTGGCATTGCCGCCCGACCCACTGAAAAACTTGCTGCCCAAATTATTTTATTTGCATTTCAGACAATTTTTTTATTTTATTTAAAAAATCGGAATCACGCCAGAATTTCGATCATGTCTGAGGAGTTTGTTCCGGGCTTTATTTATTTCAAATCTGGATCGTAGAAGCGCTTGATGTACACTGTATTGAGAGCAAACGTTTAAACGACATAGCATAGAAAATGGTCTGCTGAAGCGAAAATAATGTCGAAGAGGCTTTTAAATGTAAAAAAAAAAAAATCCCTACCTACCTACCCACCTGCTGATAGTGTGGGTCGGCAATTCCAAACAAACAATATGTTAAGGGTGGCCCTATCTACATTTTGTATGTATTAGCTGTGTTTAAATACAACTCCCATCACCAAAGCTGCTTCTTCCTAATATATTTGTTATCACAAATTCCAGGCTTATTTTTTTATATATTATTTAGGCAATTTGTTTTTGCATTAAAGCAAACTTTTACCAGATATATTATGTGTTGGAAAGAAAAAAAATAATGTGCCTTTTTCCCTATCAAGTATCTACTGTAGTAATCTGGTGCAGCTTTTTCACTCATATTTTTCATTAATAACCTATATCTCTGTTAATGACCAAAGAGAGACAACTCTAATTTTACTGTCAATGAATTATTATGGTTTCGTTTAGGTTTATGGTGTTTAACGCCATATGGTTTCGTTTAGGTTTATGGTGTTTAACGCCGCTCGGAACAATATTTCAGTTACATTGTGGCGGTCAGTTTTATTGGTGGAGGAAACTGGAGTACCATGAGAAAACCACCGACCTGTTGCAAGTCACTGACAAACTTTATCACATAATGTTATATGGAGTACACTTTGCCATGAACGGGAATCAAACTCACAACTTTAGTGGTGATAGGCACATATCAACCTCATAAATCCAACTACCATACAATCACCACCATGACAGCCCCTGGATTCTTATGTAGTCATTTGAAGAACATTTAACTCACCAGGTCTTAATAGGTGTCAGTAAATAAACAGTTCACATTGTAGTCTTCTCTCCTGAAACCATGTACATGTACATGACAAATTTAGAAAGATCTCTGTAAGATTGTTCCTTGTGTGCACATGGTTCTCTATTTTTTTTGTGTCAATTCAAATAAAAAAAATGGCCATCAAATAGTTTCCTGGAAGCATGTTTTATTTTTTCAAATTTCACTGAATTGTACATTTTACGTTAGATAAAAACTGTACATAATGAAAATGGGTCATCGTGGTCGCGATCTTATGGCAGTTGGATTTATAACTACCTATGCAATCAGTGCCTATCACCACTAACATTATAAGTTTGAATCACACTCATGGCAAGGTGTACTCGATACATCATTATGTGATAAAGTTTGTCAGTGACTTGCAGCTGGTCGGTGGTTTTCTCTGAGCACTGGTTTTCTCCACCAAAAAAAATGACTGCCATGATATAACTGAAATATTGTTGAAAGTGGCGTTAAACACCACAACCCTAACCCCCTATAAATTAGCAAATGGAATGGTCAAAGTAAACACAGATGAACACCCTATTAAAACAGACAGATACCATTGGAACACTTACAATCAGGGTTGGGCGGTAAATTCCACCCCCGGTATTTACCGATAAATACCGGCCCGACAATTACTCCTCAAGTGGCAAATAGTGGCAAATACTGGTCGATTGAACTTTTGAGGATTAAAATACTGCATATATCTAAACTAAATTGACTTATAATAATAATAATACTAATTCACTTATAAATGTTAGATTGAATGTTAATATCAGTTTATCACCATATAGTACAAATACTGAAATAGTATAAAATAGTTTACAATTTTAAATACATGAAATATCTTGAAACATACTTAAAAAAATGCATGTAAAATCTTTTAATTATTGATAATTTGTCTTTGTTTGACATTTAACAATCTGACAATACAGGTTACAAAATACAGGGAAAAGTTCACCTGGCCTCTGGTCATTGACACTTAATTAGGGTCTTAATTATTAAAACAACAACTTTCAAGAGAATGTTTATTCAAGGGGACATTCTGGATATACAGGGACAGGATAGAAACAATAAAATGTTGTAAATTATTTCCTGTTCTATTGAAAAGTTATAAAAATTTGCAATAAACTGTCTGGGTAAAAGTAACAAGGGGAATCCTAGGTATGGTTTGAGATAAAGTATGTCTTCAACCCTGACCTGACGAGTACTTTGGCAAGTACGAAACAGGTTATTAGTTCCTAACTAATTTTCTTAGTTTTATTCTAATATAATATATTTCTATTAAAATTTACAGAGTATTTAACAAATGGGCTTATACTAAATGTTAAACTATATAGCAATAAATCAGCATTATTGAAATGTTCTAATTGAATGTTGATCAATCATTAATTCGAATGTAGGACAGAAAGTCACAGGACAAAAAGTCATGGACAAAAAGTCACAATTTTCATTATTAATGTTTATTTTCAATTAAAAAAAATGTTTGATTAAAAAAAAATCGACCTAAATATTAAATATTATGTTTAATTCCAGTAATATTTTTTAAGTGTTTTTGCAGAGGTATTTTTCACAGCATTTTATTTTTTATATCAATGTTTTTTAATTTTATTTTTATTATTTTGAAATGTTTTTGGAGATTTTTTCAAAGATATTTTTGTTTTTGTTTTTGGATGAAGTTGAAAGATTAACCTTTCTACTTGTGTGAGCTTTTTTTAGCCAATAAAATTGTTACATTTGTGTGTTGTGGCTTTAAAGAAAGTACGTGTATATTTACAATCATTAAAATATCCCTTTTAAAACAAAAACTTGATTTCTGAATAAACAAGCAGGATGCATATCTAATTAATAGTTTTGACAACAGTTAACGGTTTCTATAATTAGGGGAAAAAGTATGGCTTCTTTCTTCAGAAATAAATCAAACTGACAGTAACAATACAGAGGAGACAGTTCTAAGTTTTTTCCTTTCAATTTCTGATCTTATTTCGTGGTTCTGTCTGCATTATGGCTTTTGTGAGCAAATAGGTACCACCTGTTGTTTTTTTTGCAGAATTTGTATTTAACGCTCGGCTTTGAAAACTTTATCGCATAATGTTGTATCGAGTACACCTCACCACTGACAAAATGTCATGAATATTCCAGTATATCACTAAAAGCAATGATGGAATACACATCCGGAGGTCACCACATAGTTTTAAACAGGTTGCATCAAAATCTTATCACTATCAAATGTATCAATTTAACTATCTGCTGTAGAATTTAATGTGGGAAAAGAAATGTCATGAACATACAAGCAAACTGGGACTTTGTCCTATATTTAAAATTGAAATTTGTGACTTTTTGTCCTATGTGTATTAAAATAATGATTTGTGACTTTTTGTCCTATCAAACTTGTGACTTTTTGTGCTGTGACTTTCTGTCCGTTTACCATTAATTCCAGGGTGGTCAATTCAATCGACCAGTAAATGCCGCCGGCATGGAAAATACTCATAAATGCCGGCATTTTGCCAAACCTGCTTACAATTTTAAAGTGATTTCTGGTACCATCATACAATGTACACAGAAAAAAATGTAATGAAACTTTTTTCCCCAAGGACCAGCAGGAACTGGAATAATATACCAGAAAATTCAGTAACTGCTATCAGTCTTAAATATTTGAAGGTTCAGTTGCAGGAGTTACTCTAGAGACTAAGAATGTTTTAAATAAGAACACTCTGTTTAAATGTACATGTACATGTATATAACATTCATTTTCTGAAAATTATTTCTTTTTATACA
This sequence comes from Gigantidas platifrons, assembly GCA_002080005.1. NCBI lineage: Eukaryota > Metazoa > Mollusca > Bivalvia > Mytilida > Modiolidae > Gigantidas > Gigantidas platifrons. Next base: position 32,697 of record MJUT01041004.1, on the reverse strand, counting down.
TGCACATCCAAATTATTTAGTGGCATTTTGCTTTTAGCATTCTGTCTATCTTCAAGGTGTATTCACAGTAAAATATTGTTTGTTTATTTAATAAATAAATCATGGAAGCCAGAATGTGTTTTGAGTTTTAACATGGGTTGGGAGATATTAGTATTTTATCCCAAGCCAGAGGCGAGGGATAAAATTTACTAATATCCGCCAACCCATGTTAAAACTCAAATAACATTCTGGCTTCCATTAATTATTTTGATTCTGACATGTCTAAGAGTACAAATACAGTAGTATACTTTGATTGGAAGACGGTAATTTATATTTACGTTTGCACACAATTTATGCTGCCAAATTCGAGCAGACGATAATTCATCAACTTGTACATTACAACAGAAAAATCAGTCACATGCAGTGGCGCATGTGCTAATGAGATTATACCCAATCGATAAATCGCTCGTTTGTTCACAAAGCGAAATAAGGACGTGATGTTAGAACATGAAACAAATGTATATCATGTATTAAATCAACATTATATGTCTTTTTCATAAACAAATGTATGTTGTATCTTTTTTATTTTTATTTTTTTTGTGGTGATAAACTACAAAATGTAACACTAATAGCCCAGCAGATTAAGTCAATAATTAGACAAAATCGTTCAGTTTGTGGTACAAGCATAAAAGTTGGCATTGGTACTCCTCTTAGGAAACTTGTTTGAAAAAACCTGTTAGCCACCTGGTTTTTTCAAAATGGTGGCTATTTTCAAGATGGCTGCCAATCACGGTTGAAAATTTTTTTTCTGGGTATAAAAATTGACTTAGTTAAGTTCCATCTAAATGTAAAATAAAACATTTCCTTTAACAAAGAAACCAAATACATCAATGTATATAAAATATAAATTGTGTTAAGCTCCCACCATCATTTACCGGAGATATAGAGTGCGAGTCGAAGCACAACCAGAGCACACTGGTGACAGCACTGCATCGCTTTTGAAGCCATGTCAGGAATTTCATATTTTCAACCAACCATTCAGCGATGAGTCTACATTTGAAAGCCTGGTACATGCCATGAGCTGTTGTCTGATTGGTCAATATCATGGTCTTGCATATGATTGAACGGTAAAAGATAAGTGAAGGGTTACCTGACTTGATTGCAAGCAAAGTGTTGTTAGATGTTAGTGGTGTCACAAAGGAAAAAAAATAATGAAGAAAAAAAAAGATACAAAAAACATCTAAGTGAATTAGATTGTTTCAGAATAATGTAATTTTTATTATTTTTTCTTTCCAGATATGAACATCAAAGACAGAAGATTCTACACATCACTACAGTCATGACAGAGAAGAAATCGTCTTTAAGTAAGGTCTGTCTTGTTGTCGGACTATACTGGATCGTCTCTATATCTATGGTCTTCATTAACAAGCACATACTCAGTGGACGATTTGGCGACAATGACATATCGATATTTGTTGCGTGGTACCAGTGCTTATCAGCTGTGATCGGGATACATACTTTCCAATTTATTTCAAGACGAACAAAACTTCCGGTAAATCTTCCAAAGATTGAATGGAATTTGCTATTTAAAAAGGATTTCTTAAAATTTTCATTCGTCTTTGTAACTAGTTTAACAATGAACAATTTAATGCTGAAGCATATAGGCGTGGCATTCTACCAAGTTGCTCGGTCATCCACATTAATATTTACGATCGTGTTTTCAAGGATTCTTCTTCAAAAAGATATAACATACCAAGCTATGTTTGCTTGCTTTCTCGTAACTTGTGGATTTTTTGTAGGAATCGATCAAGAGGATGCTTCGGGGACTCTAAGCGTGTGGGGAATTATTTATGGAATTTTTGCTAGTCTTGCCACGGCTTTAGCAGGAATTTATATGAAGCGTGTCCAGCCAGTCGTGGACGGAGATACTTTTAAGCAAGCGTACTACAATAATATTAATAGTTGTCTCATATTTTTTCCGCTAGTCTACAGTACAGGACAATTACAACAAGTTATCTTATCCAAGTATATTTTTCAACCATCGTTTTGGCTGTGTCTGACACTTTCTGGAATTCTGAGTTTATCTGTGGGCTGGGTAAGCGTGCTTCAAATCAAATATACATCACCGACGACACATCATATAAGTAACAATGCGAAATCGGTTATGCAGACTATTATAGCGATAATGTATTTCAATGAAGATAAAACATTCTTATGGTGGTGTGGAAATTTTCTGGTCATTTTTGGAGTTATATATTATACTTATGGGAAGATAAATGAAAGAATAGAAACCAAAATACCAGAACTTGTTATAGAACCTGAAAAAAAACGTGATCACAATGGATGATAATTAAGAACATGTTTTTTTTTAGCTCACAATGGCCAGAGCAAAGGGCTACAGCTAACCTTTTTCATCACTTGTCATCTGTCGTCCATGCAACTTTTCACATTTTGATCTTCTTCTCAAGAACCAATGGGACCATATTTGAATATGATTGTCATTGAATGGTTCTCTTTCAAAATCATATCCGCTGACCTTGTCTGACATTCCAGATGGTCACCAAAGCCTCTGATTGGTTAAAAATGTAAACCCTTCCAAAATCATGTGTTTCGAATCCACACAATAACCAAAAATGACTCATTATGCAAATCAGTTGGCAATTCTCTTAAAAGAATTGAAACAAAAATTAGTTTCTTTATATTCATTGTCATGTCAAAATTAAACTAAATTTGGTATAAAAATTCCTTTCTACCAAATACTGACTGCCATCAACGAGTTGAAGATTATGTTTGATGTAGTCCCTTTTGAAAAATATGTTTGTTGACCTCTCTGTTTGTCCAGAGATAGGGTCCATCGTGTCCATGAGCGTATGGTATTTGGATTTATAATTACCTATGCAACCAGTGTCTCACCACTAACGTGAGTTTGAATCCCACTCAGGTGTATATGTAATCGATACAGCCTTATGTGATAAAGTTTGTCAGTGACTTGTGACAGGTCTGTGGTTTTCTCCGAGTACTCCGGTTTTCTCCACTAGTAAAACTGACTGCCACGATATAATTGAATTATTGTTGGAAGTGGTGTTAAACACTATAAACCTATAAACCAACCTATCTCTATTCTGGCACAGTGACATGTTGGAGTTATCTATCTTTGATTGTTTGTAAGGACCATAAGCAGATTCCAAAATTTAGTTTTAGATGTTTAGGTGCTAACTATTTAATAGTTAGCTTTTGTTTTGGGAGTTTAAAAGGGGATTTTTTTGGGGGGAGGGGGGATCAGAATGGGGTGGTGCTCATTGCTTAGTATGTCAAATTGAACAATCCGGATACTAAGTTATTTCCATTTTGCTTGCAATTATAATATTGGAACCCAGCCTTTTTTTAAAAGGTGTCCCAAAAGGGATGCAAATGATTTGTTAAAATTATTTTGCTTTCAGCAATGGTAAAAACATGATTAATAAGGGAATGCAGGTCTTTCCAAATTTTTTTTGTAAGTGGGTCCCAAAATTTGAAATTTGTGATTTATCCCTGGCCACTTTCACCAAGAATGTTGTCAAGTCATTTAATGTTACTACATATATGTAGGAGAGTGATATCATTGGTGGCTCTAAGGAGCCTATTTGTTTGTTGTTTTTTTTTTTGTAAGACAGTATTTATTATTTGCTAATAAATTCTTTTACATATTTTTATTCAGTACATTAATATGTATTACATAGTTTAAGTCTTGTATAGCATAATGTACATTTTTTTGTATGTACACTGTACTATGTTTTTCTTTGCCAATTCATATATAATATATTGAAATTGAGATGAATTGGTTAATAAGCTAAAATATCATTAATTACCATTCCAGAACAAATATGTGATTAGTTATTGAAAATTATATATGTACATTTTTGTAGTAGCTTGTTTATATAGTGTAAATGATTTTTTTAATTTATTTTGTTAACTAGATATTTTGTACTTAAAGTGGAGTGGGGCCATCATGGTCATGAGCATATGATAGTTGAATTTACAACTACATGTACCTATGCAATCAGTGTGTAGTACCACTAAAGTTGTGAGTTAAAATCCTGCTAATGGTGAAGTGTAATCGATCAGAGATAAAAAAAAAAAATCAGTTATTGAACTGATTTCAGCTAGTTTCCCCTGAAAATTGTTTTCTGAAAGTTGCTTGGCCATCACATTTTGAAAAGGGGTGTTGATGGTTTCAACTATTTTTTTTATACGGTTTGCAAAACCGTATTTACTTGTGGCCTTCTGGCCATTTTTGTTTGTTTACATGACAACCGTCATGATCTTATCACCTGTCGAGACATAAGATGGCTCATCAAAATATAGATCTGGTGCTTGTTAAATAACACTACACTTTGAATGTTACTACTTTTGCAGATTTTAAGATAACTTATCGTGTCTCAAATGGTAAATGTTTAACTATGACAAATTGTCAGGAGGATTAAAATGCCGATATTTATATTGTTTCTCTTGCTTGTATTATTACGCTAGTTTTCATTCATAAAAATTAACGACTTGTCCTACATTCAATTTTACGATAAATCTAGTTGTGTATGTTCCGTTTTCATTTTTTTTTGACATTGTATAATAATGCTTGATTTTTGTAGCGCTTTGAGTATCAATTATTGTGTAAATAAAGTATTTATGTCGTTTCCTTTTAATGGGATTCCCCTTATAAGCTCATTAATAATTTCCCGCCATATACGACCGAAGTACGACAGTAAACGAAATAGTTCTCAGTGATCGTGCGAAAATTTATGGAATCGGTTCTAATTAGTTTAATTTTGAGAACAGAATCAGCATAACAGAAATAATGAAAAACGTGGCATTGACGTAGGACGCTCTTTAAGCCTTTACTAAGATGCGAACAGTTACTGGCGTAGTAATTTAATCTATTATTTTTGCGTGGGTTTGTTGACAAACAAAAGGTAGAACAACATATGAAAAGTGCATGATGAAATATAAGTAAGATCTAGCATAATTAAGGGGAGATAATTGGACTTATTGATGTTATTTTGTTGTTCTGTGTCGGTGACCTCAAAAGCAAATCACCTCTTAGGGAACGACCATTTAACTTGAAAAGGGGGGGGGGGGACAAAAAAAAAATATTCTAAGTTCTAACTCTTGTCTTGTCCGAAAAAAAAATTTCTGAACGAAAAAAACCCCCCCATAACCTGCAAGTTAACCAAAGCTAGTACACCATATGAAAATGTGCATGAAAAAAAATAATTGCGGACCTGCATAATCAAGGGGGAGCTAATACGACGATTCCGTGATAAGACGTTCTCCTGACTTGGAGGAAGATTTCGTACCACCGATCACGTGACTTCATAAAAAATCTAGGCATTTTTAGCAGTAGACACTGCAGGTAGAAATGGATCAAGAAAATCAATCTCAAAAGTCATCCAGCAAATATTGGTGCGTGGTTCCGGGGTGTACATCTGACAGCAGGAAGAAACCCAATCTGGAAAAATATGTAACATTTATCCCATTTCCGACAAAGTTGAAAGAACACAGGCCATTTTGAACTACAGATGCCTAGATTTTAGTCACGTGGTGATGGAAGTCACATGACGGTATTATCTGAATACCAGTATCCCAGAACCGACGTATTGGACTGAAGGATACTTTCATGTTGACCTATGTAGATGACATTGTAAGAAAATCTACTCCTCTGGTTTGTAAGATGTCAATGAAACTTTAACCAAAGGAAGTAAATCCAATAAACCTGTGCATAATTATGGTATTGCACGAAGGAGGGATAATCAGACTTTGCTGCATTATGTTGTCAAATTGGGCCACAGAAGTATTCTTTTGTGGCGTAGCCACAGTACTAGTATTGCATTGGGCTTCATTTCAACATCAGGAGTCAAAATCTATACAAGTAAGACATAAGTTTCCTTGTAAAAAAGAAGACCAATTACACATTAAAGCATCTTTTCAAGTTCTAGTCACATATGACATTGACCAATTAAATTATAGCTACCTTGATTTGGAAAGCATTAAATAATAAAGTCAGAAAAGGTAATAAAAACAGAAAATAGAATGGAGCTGCATGCAGTGACATATAGGAGCAGTTTTAATTTGATTGGTCAATAGTGAACACATAAGCACTTGGACATGTTGGATATAGCCATAATAAAAGATGTCAAATACTGTGATGTCATACTTACCAGAGTTATGGCTTATACCAAGTTAATGACATTTAGTGGTTCATCTTGTCAGTAAGATCTTGGTCACCTGACACTTAACCCATTCCACATTTAAGTGAACATTTTATTGAGAAGTTTGAGATATTTGCTATGATGGTTGATTTAGTATAGTACATGCCAGTCATAATATAACATATAACCTTGACCTCATTGACATAGTTAAGTTGACACCCTCAATACACAGACTGGTTACCAATTATTGGTCAAATGATTCATCACGAAGTATGTCGGATATGTTATGTTCCTCATATATACTTAACACTGCAAAATAAAAATCCCAAGCATGTCTGAGATGCAAAAAGAGCTACGCTATCACTTCTCTGCAGCATTAAAGTTGGTGATATATGTGATATATGTTAGTATGGAATGTCTGATTATTTGGAAATCATCCATTCTTGAAATCACAGCTAATATAAAGTTTCAAGGCAAAACCGTATATCAGCGCTTTGATTTTTCATTGATTTCATTTATTTTATTTTCTAACCAGGATCATCCCTGACTCTATACAACATTATTTTAAGTGTGCCCCCCCTAACTTGAAATCCTGCATCCGCCCCTGTGTGATACAGTTTGTCAGTAACTTGTGGTAGGTAGGTAGTGTTCTCTGGGTACTCTGGTTTCCTCCACCAATAAAAATGATGCAATATAACTGAAATAAAAGTGCATTTATCAAACAAAATCCTCTATAGGGGGGAAACTTGATTAAATTACAGATTTATAGGATATATTATTATCCAAAATTCAGGGTAGTTTAGACCCTTATTGGTCTCCTATTATACTAGAATGGGTTCAAAATCTTTTTTGTTTACCCCTGATATCATACCATGTGGTACAATTCTAGAATATTTAGAGTTGTATAGAAGTTATACTAGTAGTTGAAAGGATGGTCAGAATATGATCAATATAAAAAGACAAGAATGTCCAACCATTTGTTGTAATTGTGTCAGTTCCCATAATTCCTCACTTTCTGGTTGTTGTTTTTTGCTACATTAGTATCCATACATTTCATAATAAATGATTTGCCAGTATCCAACTTGATACATGTAGTCATGTACTGAAAAAAGTAAAATTATATATATTATATGCATCCCTGTGAAGAAAGAAATAGTATATAATATAATAACTACTAGTAGTCATTTAAAATTGTTTTCATTTCTTTGTACTGTGTTCTTACATGTTTATCGTTGAAAGTGGCATAATTAAACACCTTAAACTTCTTATATGTTATTGACTATCAAATTAGTATGTATATATTTGACATGTATAGTGTATGTGTATGTTTATTTATACAACCACAAAAATGTTGTGGTCATATTATGTTTTTGTTATGGGTCTGTTGTCCTCGTTTGTCCTGAAAGAAGCCTTTGTCGATTTGAAGTGGTAGTATCATATGAACCGTAATGAAAGCGAGAGGTTTGGCACCGTAAAATCTTATTCAATCCACCATTTCTTTAGAAATGCCTGTAACAAGTCAGGGCCATTGCGGTTTTCTAGTTTCCCGGTTGTTGACTGATTTTGTCTGTTTATTGATTTATGAGTTTTGAATTTCCCTTTGGAAGATTGCTCTGTGTTCGTTAATTTTGTTATTACCCTTATTTGTAAGATTGCTCGGTGTTCTGTAATTTTGTTATTACCCTTATTAGCTTACCTGACCCAAAGGGTCATGTGAGCTTTTGTCATCACTTTGCGTCCGTCGTCGTCGTCCGCGTCTGTAAACTTTTCATACTTTCTTCTTCTTCTTTGAAACCACTGAACTGATTTGGACCAAATTTGGCAGAAATGTTCATTGGGAGGTCCTCTACTAAATTTGTTATTTTGGTGCAGATCGGAAATCCAACATCGCTGCCAGGGCCAATAATGTGTTCTGATTGGTTGAAACTTTGAAAATCTTCTTGTCAGAAACTACTCAGTCGATGGAAGTGTAACATTATAGAAATGATGACTGGATGGTCCTCTACTAAATTTGTTATTTTTGTGCCGATCGCATATCCAAGATGGCCACCATGACTCGACTTAGTTTTAACATAGAACCCTATGGGAAAAATGTTTAAAAATGTTTTCCTCTGAAAGCAGTAAGTCAATTTAAAGCAAACATGACATGAATGGTCCTTAGGTGGTCAACTTTCAAAATAATATCATGTGACCCCGACCTCCATCCAAGATGGCCTGTGACCATCAGCGAACATAGTTTTAACATAGGACCCTATGGAAAAAATGTTTAAAAATTGTTTCCTCTGAAACCAGTAGGTCAATTTAAAGCAAATGTGGCATGAATGGTCCTTAGGTGGTCAACTTTCAAAATAATGTCATGTGACCCCGACCTCCATCCAAGATGGCCGCCATCAGCGAACATAGTTTTAACATAGGACCCTATGGAAAAAATGTTTAAAAATTTTTTCCTCTGAAACCAGTAAGTCAATTTAAAGCAAAC
>MJUT01041004.1:13870-23905 GCA_002080005.1 Gigantidas platifrons | reverse complement strand
AAAAAAATGTTATGTGACCCCGACCTCCATCCAAGATGGCCACCATCAGCGGACCATTGGACTGTATGGGAATTTCATTGAAAAACCTTTTTGTGAGAAACTACTCAACAAATTGAATATTTTGCATTATATGAATGTTACTTCGATGGTTCTACACCTGATCTATTATTTTGGTGCAGATTGGAAATTCAAGGTGACCTCCATTGACGGATGAAGTTTAACATACCGGTAGGTCCTTTACCAGAATTGTAATTTTGGTGCTGATCGGTAATTAAACATGGCTGCCAGGGGTAGATAATGTTTTCTGATTCGTCAATCTTTAAAAATCTTCTGGTCAGAAACTACTGATTCAATTGAATTTGTTTTCTGGTGTGAATGATCTATGGATGGTCCTCTACCTAAATTGTAAATTTGGTTCCGATTGGAAATTCAAGATGGCCGCCATAGACGAACAAAGTTTAACATAGAAGTCTACAAGACACAATGGGAATTTGTACTGAGATGTTCTTCTCAGAAAGTACCAAGCCAGTTGACTTGATTTGTTCTATTCTGCTCCTATCTGCAAACAGAAAGACTTGAAAAATATGCTTGTTGATAACCTTCTTCAAGAATTAAAACTTATGTAGTCTAATATACTTACCATGGGAGATTTTAATTTTGACTTTAGGTTTTCAGAATTTATGGAGCACACATTCAATAGTAAGCAAATTGTGTCTTAAGTCGCAAGAAAATATGAATCTTTGTTAGACTTCACGTTCCTAAGGATTTACCCTGCCAATTATATACATACCAAACACACATTCCAGTTATATTTATTTAGTTGATCCTTGAATAATTTGAGAACATTCCAATGATTTTTACTGATTTTTGATTGGTGTTTGTCACCACCAATGATTTTTATGATCAATTAATAATTTTGATATGTTTATTTATATAATAAATTAACTTTTGTGTACTTATGTGTTATTTATTAATAATTTAATTTGATTTGAATATTTCAATCTGATTGGCTAATTCGCCTGGAGAAAATTTTGTCTATACTGGATAACCTGGGTTGGTATTGTGACGTCACCAACGTGTTAATCCGCCAACGACAAATTCAAATAGTCACATGAAATAATCGTAATTAAAATCGAGGAATCATTAGATTTTGTTGTAAAAATTAAATTACAATAAGGAATATTTGAAATTGTTGAACAGGTTATACTTGCATAACCTGGTTTGGGTCAGTTTACACTTTTCATAAACCGCTTCGTATAACCTGTTCAACAATTTCAAATATTCCTTAATTATTGTTGAAAGTGACGTTGAACACCTTAAGCCAACCTTTATTATTATAGTGCAATTATTATACAGCAGTGTTTAGGCCACCTCTCAGAAAGGGTCATTAGGATGCTTGGCATCTACTGGTGCCTGTCTTTGTCTTAACGTATTTCTTTTAAACATCCTCTTTTCTCTGGTTTTCTCCAGGTACTTCTGTTTCCTCCACCCATAAAACTGGCCGCCATGATATAACTGAAATATTGTTGAATGCAGCATTAAACACCATAACCCCCTCCTCTTCTCGGGGGCCCGGGTAGCTCAATGAGTTAGGTCGCTGGATCTAACAGCTCATACAAGCCTATCATCAATACGGCGTGGGTTCGCGCCCAGCTTTGTAGATTACAAAAAAAGGGTGAACTCGACTCACAGCCCAAGTGATAAAGTTTACCAGTTGCTTGTCCAGGGTCGGTGGTTCTCTCCGGATACTCCGGCTTCCTCCACCACTAAAACTGATCGCCATGATTTAGCTGAAATATTACTGACTGAAAGTGGCATTAAGCACCAAAAAATCAATCAATCAATCAAACCGTCCTCTTCTCTGACCTCACTGGGCCAATTTAAAGCAAACTTGGCCTGAATTACCCTTAACTTATAAGGACTTTCTGTTAAAAATGTGGCAGGTCACCTCTAACTTGATTACCATGGCTGACAAAAATGAAATACATTTTTCACAATGCCATCTTAAATTTGAACAGAAGTTACATCTTTTTTATAGAAATTTATGATATATCTTGTAGTTTCTCACAATATATTACATTTTGTCCATTTTTTAGATGAAATTATATAATATGTGGCAGTCAATTTTTATTGGTGGAGTAAACAGGAGTACCAGGGAAAATTCACCCACATGTAGCAAGTCACTGACAAACTTTATCACATAATGTTGTATCAAGTACACCTGGCCATGGGATCAAATCATTATATCCACGTTGACAGTGATACTCGGGGATATGACATTAAATTAATTTTCTCTGCCTGTAAGACTATGAGGCGACACGTGTTTCATTATTTCTTTTACAAAGTAACAAAAGGAACATATTTAATAAGCAGTTATTTCCAAAATCTGTCGGACATGTGACAATGTCCAGTAAAAATTGTCTTGTTCAAGTTAAAGGTTATTCATTATAGAACCAAATGACCAGTAGAAATCTGAGTACCTCTTCTGTGGAGTATGTGAATATCCTGTAAACTTGATGCTGGATCCAGTAATTCGTACCCCTTTACTGGACCGAATGTCCATTCAAATTCAATTTACCTTGGGAAACACTGAATAAGGGTAATTGGTGCTGTATATGATTTTTTTTTACCAGACGGGATACAAAATATATACTTCTAATATGCATTGCCTTCATGGCCTTAATTATTGTGTTCTTCTCTGGCATCGTAGGTAGCTGTTTACAAGGAAAAAGGTCAACTATCGTTCGAAATTTTGTGCTGTTCAAAGCATAAGGATTCCAAACAAAGGAAGATTTGGCAAATACTATTGGGAACACAAGAACAACTGCGGTGATTCGTCCAAATCCAAATGCTCTCCAGAAGACCAAAAAGGCATATGGCGTCCACGATAGAATGAATGCGCCTGAAAAAAAAATCATTTGTTGCTTCACCACTAAGCAAACAGAATAAAGAAGTATGAACAAAATCTGCTTGGCTCGGAATCATCGAGATAACATGTCAGAATGAAGCGACAATGTCTACCTACGGATTGTTGTTTCAGTGAGCTAGCACTATAAAGCTCCAATTGAGCCGTGTTTGTCTAGTACAAAGCAGACACCGACATCCTTTCATTGAATGTATCTTGTTCTCACCTTGATATATATACCTGAATATTTGCTCATTTGACGTTAAACAACAATCATTCACTCAATTTGCATAGAGTAATAAACCAAAAATTCATAAGAAAACATTATGTGTAGACCAATTAAGCCACTGGATCACTGTCCTTTTTTCGTTTGTTTGAAATTCACTGATGGGATTTCCGATGATCATGGTCTAAAAATACTCACCAATCATCAAGCAGATCGTTTTTGAGATTATTTTCTCTCTTTTTATTCTTTTTTTCATTGCACGACTTTACTTCTGCCATAGTCGTAGAACGAATCTGAAAAGTGCACAATATATTTGTTTTAGTAGGATCATGTACATATCAAAGTTTCATTAATTTTCTATCTAATTTCTGTCTAGACACCGCTTTATTTATTACAAGGGCGCGGGTAGCTCAATGAGTTAGGTAGTTGGATTACCTAACAACTCATACAAGCCTATTACCAATACGGCGTCGGTTCGCGCCTGGCTTTGTATATTACAAAAAGGTGCACTCGAATCGCAGCCACAAGTGATAAAGTTTACCAGTTGCATTCCCATGGTCGGTGGTCATATGCGGGTACTCCGGCTTCTTCCACCACTAAAATTGGTCGCCATGATATAGCTGAAATATTGCTGAAAGTGGCATTAAAACACAATCAATCAAATCAATCAAATCAAATCATATGTATTACATTACAAACCTGTATAAAGAGGTCATCTTTGGGACAAACAAAAACACTGGTCCCTTAAAGAGATTCAATTTTCTGGCAGGACCATAAAATGAGCTTTTAATACAGATGATTGCTTAATAGAGGTAACCACATGAGCCGGTTTGATTGTATTTGAAGTTTTTATAAATCTAATTACAAAAAACGAATGATCTATCAATTTAATACAATCTTCTATCTCTACCAGGGGCCGTCGTGGTTGTGATCGTATGATATAACTAACTACCTATGCAATCAGGGCCTACAGGCTTCGGAAACGATTATCTCCCTTGGCTATATACTCGACCATTACAGCCAAAAAATGTTGCTAGATTTGTGTATCGTGTTAGGTAAATGAGTTTGCTAGACATTTATCTATGGATATATTGTGACAAAATATGGATGTAATAGTTTGAAATATATAATTTCACAAGGAGGTTTGTATTATTTTACATTCAACATACGTCTTCTTGTGAAATTTTGGATGTGAAGTAAAATATAATCAAATTATGGGCCAAATTTTACCAGCGAGCTGCTGTTAAGTTCGGATCAGAATCAGGATTATTTTTAGTTTGACAAATTTTTCTGAATGGTTTTTTGTTCTTTTGTAAGGTATTTTTACCTTAATAATTATATATAAAAACAGAAAATATAGGTTATATATTTTTATAAAATAAATTAATTAAAAAACACGTGTCTTCTTAGAAAAAGTTAAATCCGAGGATTTATGATTATGCAAAGCAGATGTTTGTTTACAAACAATATAATTATATATATCAGTGTATTTTGTAAACAACTAATGGTACGTAGATATCTAACATAGTTAACACTTAATCCAAATATATAAGCTTATAGACTAACTGTGTTAATCACTATATTGGTTCATCTTTTTTCAGTAGTAATTTTATAATACTATACAGTACTATGATTATCTCCCTTTAATCAAATTCCTTAAAAAACATTTTCCCCAATAATTAGTGTTAATTCAACTTTTTGTATTTAATTGTTATATTTTGAAATTGTTATCGATATTAAACAATAACTTTTTTTAGGTTTATATTTATAAGAATATTATAGTTGCAATTATTTAAATTAAATATACCTATCTTGAAGAACTTTTGGATTTATTTATATAATCAACGCCCACTTTTCTATAATTATATTGCAGAACTTCCTGCGGTCTTTTCCGAATATTATAATGATACTTCGGTATGTTCCGACTTAATTCGGTCGATTCTAAATTAACATATACACGTCAAATACGTCAAAAAACTATCCAATTAAAAGTTTCTCGATATACGCGAACTGGACGAGAATTGCTTTACTTATTATAAAATCCCGAGATACATCGAATGGTAAAATCGGCCATTTTCTAGCATGTTATTTGCCGATTCCATCCCCTTTCTCTATGACATCCCCTGGTGCCTATAACCACTGATGTGAGTTCGAATCTCGATTAGGGCGTGTGTTCGCTCCTGGCTTTGTAAATTACAAAAAGGTGCTCTCGACTCGCAGCCGCAAGTGATAAAGTTTACTAGTTGCTTGCCCATGGTCGGTGATTCTCTCCGGGTACTCCGGCTTCCTCCGCCACTAAAACTGGTCGCCATGATATAGCTGAAATATTGTTGAAAGTGGCGTTAAAACACAAAAAATCAAAAAATCAATCGATCAGGGCGAGGTGTACAACATTATGTGGTAAAGTTTGTCAGTGACTTGCGACAGGTCATGTCTCTATATGTCATGTAGTCATCTACCCTTTGACAGGACCGTCCGTTAACAGCATTATAGACCCCCGGGTAAAACAGTGCACTGGGACCCATATCTACGCAATCACTTGCAGGAATAAAATGTAAATGTCGATAAAATCAAACATTTATTGTATTGGTACTTCCAACAAAATCAGTGTTTAAACATTAAAAACCATTCCGTACACAACATACATTCTATATAGCATGGGAACCCAATGTTCGTGGCCTCCGGGGAAACTGCCCAGCATATGGCCATGCGTTAAGACGACACCGGCCTTTCTCCACCCCTATGTCACTTTTATATCCACATGTTTTGTTTGTAGACCCGTCTTCATCAAGAATTTAGATGAAAACTGCTCATTTAGTGAATTTCTGGGGTAATGAGAAGTCATAACTAGAAGAAGGAAAAGAAAAAAGGACAGAAACACAAATCGGACATAACATCTCACAGAAAACTAAAGATTGAGCAACACGAACCCGTTACAAAACTCAATGTGTTCCATGCTTTGCACTATATCAACTAGGATATAGACCAGTGACACATATTGAATTTATCTAAATTCGTGGATATAAATTTTCTAAGTTTGTGGGTGGGGGGGGGAGGGGTATTATCGTGGCTCCGTAAATTCGTGTATCGCCTGCTATATATAGTCAGTACATACTTGCATTAGATGATGGCAAGTATTCGTAAAATTCTTAATTTCGTGGCTTGATAGCATCATGATATGATGACAAGTATTCGTTGAATTCTTAATTTCGTGGTTTGATAGCATTATTTTTATGATGACAAGTATTCGTTGAATTTTTAATTTCGTGGCTTGATAGCATTATGATATGATGACAAGTATTCGTAAAATTCTTAATTTCGTGGCTTTACTCTATCACAATATGCACGAAAATTGGTATTTTGTTAATAATAACGAATACACAGAATATATTGAATTATACACGAGTATATGCTTACCTTTTTGAGTATATGATAATAACAGTTAACCATTGTAAAAATTGGAAACAGGAAACAGAAAACAAACACCATAATGTTGTATCTTAACACTGTATGATCGGTACTATCGTATGCTGGAGAACACGTTAATCCTGCATGTACATTTTCATATTTATACCTAGTCTAGCCCGAAAAAGCTATCATACTCCAAAACAACCCGAAAGTATAGCACGACGTTAATGAGACAATTTAGCTCTTTTGTATTTCATCACTCTAAAACATAGCGGTTTAGTATATTAAAAGGTAGCGATTCAGTGAAATTGCTGCCAAGATATACATATTACTCAAACCACAAAAATATGAAAGTACTCCTCGAAAGACGCAAAATTTAAAATTTCACAATAACCGTCCCGTGTATAGTATTGATGTGTGACAAATGGAATTTCAAACAAACACATTGCAAGATCTGTACATAACAGTCCAACAATGAAGGTATTTGTTGGCGAGCGAAGGCAAGTGCGTCTATACAATACAAAAAGAGATGCTCCATTTGCAATAAGTCCAAACAAACCGGCGACTGATAAGTATCCACCGAGTACTCTGAGCAACAATTGTGGAACTTCTGGTTCCGTTATACTAGATATTGTACTCGTATTCTGCATTTTTCGAATATTCTAATTTTCTACGTTTGACACGTGGTGTCGTGTCGTGTTGTTCTCTTTTATAATTTTATTAAGACAAGAAAAAAAAAGACTTGCTTAATTTATAGATAATTCTATATTTAATGGCAATTATGCAAATGTAATTGTTAATGTCGATATCAAATGCTGACTACTACATGTATAATGTTAGTCTATGGAGTCGTTGTAACTGTGATGATCAATATTAATAACATTACATGTATTCTTCATGACAACAGATCACCTTGAACAATAATATAGCAATACTATGCACACGCTTTTATTCGCTACCTTTAAAGAGGCGTGTCAGAAAACGAGCCAATCACTTTTGTCACAGCACTCGAAAGCAGTCCAGTATAGAATACTAGCACTTTTAGTCTTTTAAAGTGTTCCTGTTTTCTTTATTATATTGTTTTACATTTATTCATGTCATGATATATCAACCCGCATCGGTGGCGTAATGGTCAAAGCGGTCGTCTCGAGTGCGGTAGATCGTTGGTTCGAGCAAACCTAAGACTATAAAATTAGTATTTGTTGCTTCTCCGTTAAGTATGCAGCATTAAAGAGAAAGAGCAAAGACTGATTGGCTCGGAATCATAATAATGTGTCCGAGTGGAGCGACATGTCTACCCCTGGACTGTTGTTTCAGTTAGCTAGCAAGTTATGAAAGTCCAACTCAGCGTGTTGGTCTAGTACAAAACGGACCTCATCATCATCTCATTGAGAATAACTAGTTCTCGCCATGATATAACTGAAAATTGCTGAATTGTCGTTAAACAACAATCACTCGCTCACTCATGATTTAACAAAATAAGGATTCCCTGTATTACATTTATTGAAATATAGCCAAAGGTAAAAATAGTGTCCTTGGGTGTTGAGGGTGTGCTTAATTTGTCTCAATATAATGGATTGTACTTGTTTATTTGATGGTGATTAACTCCACTTTCAACAGTATTTCAGTTATATCGTGGTAGTCAGTTTTATTGGTGTTAGAAACCGGAGGACCCGGAGAACCTTACCGACCTGTTGCAAGTCACTGGTAAACTTTATAACATAATGTTGTGTCGAGTACACCTCGTCATGAACGGGGTTCGAACTCACAACTTTAGTGTTGATAGGTACTGATTGCATAGATAGCTATAAATCCAATTGCATAGGTAGTTATAAATCAAATTACCATCCGATCACGACCAAGATGGCCCCCTCCTTTGAAGGAATGTAAAAATTAAACTGTATAAATAAGAGTATACCAATTCCATACTGTACAGAGGACAAACTCTGAAATGAATTAGTACGTTCGTGACTTTCTATACCGAGTTTTTAATATATTGCTTGTTGAACTTGATCTGGTAATGAATATGCACGGACTATTCGTCGCCGGACATAAACAAAAACACAAGACAATCCCTTACTTTTAGTAATTAGGTAAATATATTAACCCTTCTTCATTTTCCCTATAATCATCCATTTGTACCCTGGGCTGATATGACCCCCGCCAAAAAAAATCATCGTCAAGGGAAAATTATCAATATAAGATTTTACTGTTTGATGGAAAATGTTACGTGCATTGTTTTATTGATTTATTGATTGATTTATATTGATTTAGATTGATTGATTGATTGATTGATTGATTGATTGATTGATTGATTGATTTACTGTTAAGTAACATAATTGGTTTGGTTTATGGTGTTTAACGCCACTTTCAACAATGTTTCAGTTTGACCGTGGCGCTCGTGGATGAACCACCGACCGGTCGCAAGTCACTGACAAACAAGCGGCTCAAAGATGAATAGTTAATTCATGACATGAATGGAAATTGCCCAAAATGCATTATTTTATATAAATTGTAGAATATATTGCACATTTCGGTAAAAGTATGATTAAAATCTGTCAAGAAACAAATTCAGTTTATTTTTTGGAAAAAATGTGATATAATATCAAATATAAGATTATGGAAAAATTAACGTTTGCAAAACCCTTTTTGCCAAAGCTTGTGTCTTGCTAATGAAAAAAAGCAATATTACATATATATGTATTTTAAGCATTCCCATCATAAAAGGATTTTGTTATTGCTCTTATATCTAAATGTCCGATTAACGGATACGATAACCTATCCGTTAATTTTCTCCGTAAACTAGAAGTTTAACGGGGACGTTAACGATTGCGCTAAGTTACGGAGACTTCGTGAATACCAATTTTTTAGCGGAAATTTTTAATGGAGATGTTAACGGATGCGGTAGATAACGGACGCTTTGTGAATAAGGTCCCAGATAATGTTGTATCAAGTACACCGCGCCATGAACGGGATTCGAACTCACAGCTTTAGCAGTGAAAGGTACTGATTGCACAGGTAGTTGTAAATCCAACTACAATACGAACACGACTACGACGCCCCCTAACGTAATTGGATATCTTTATATTAGAAACAGCGACTTGTTTTTCGATAATTATAACAAAACGCTGATCTCATATCAGATCATACTTCACACATGCCTTTTTTCTCTTAATTGTTTTTTTTTATAATTACGCACACGCTACATCAATGACGTCATATTTCGCTATATACCAATCTCAATATGATATTTAAGATATAATTGTTACTATGACAATATGTAGTAAAAAGGTAGATATCAAATTTAGTGCACACGACGCGTTTCTAGAATAACCTTCATCAGGAACTCTCAAAATCTAACGTGGAATAACCTTCATCAGGAACTCTCAAAATCTAACGTGGAATAACCTTCATCAGGAACTCTCAAAATCTAACGTGGAATAACCTTCATCAGGAACTCTCAAAATCTAACGTGGAATAACCTTCATCAGGAACT
>MJUT01040995.1:137587-150870 GCA_002080005.1 Gigantidas platifrons | reverse complement strand
ACAGAATGACAAACAATGATCTACAAAACACTACACAGTCAACTAAAGATTGACAACACTGATCCCACAACAACACTCATGTGCTCCAGAATGGGAGGAAGTTCCTGTTCCACTAGTGGCACTCGTCGTACTACTTTTGTTACAAACCGGTATTAAGTCATAAATGTACTCCTGTCAGCATGATCTGTTCTACCATAATATTATTTTTCAGTATCTGTCTTATCAACACATACACTACGGTCTCATTAAATGAGATGATTGATGGCTATTTCTGATGATTAACTAACATGTATCATTCAATATTAGGGGGTTGCATAAGATGTCAAAGCCCAACCGATGAATCAGCAACTAGTTTACCCAATTTTGAGGTGTTGGCCAACACAGTGTAGCAGCGGTTTTTGAAAAGTGAACTTCCGAATGTGAACTAAATGATACCTGACGTGAACCCACACCGAAAGCCGTTAGTTGTTAGTGTGTAGCCAGGTAAATCAATACAAAATTTTAATTAGATTACAGACTACACAAAAATAGGCAGGACCACTCATATGAACGTCACAAATGTCAAATGATATTGATATTATGCATAGATATTTCTAACACGCTTGTTTCGAATCATTTCCATTCCGTCAAAAATTTGTTACTTTCGTCTGCCAGACCACGTGATTTTGATGGCATGTTAGGCACTGGACTTCCCGTGTCAATGTAAAACAACGAAAACTCCAATCGATATGCGGCGTTTTAACTTTCCTCAACTTAAAGAATTCTTAACATTATCTGTAAAAGACAGATATCAATTAAATTATTTTATTTATTTTAAAGACTTCAATGCAGAGATAATTACTTCTTTAAAATAAAATTTGTTTGTTTTCTTCCTTCAGGCTTTATTTACTGCTGTTGTCAGCATCATGAAAGGAACGTGGTCTGTCTTGATATATTTCTGTTATCAGACAGACAGTGAGGTGTTGA
The DNA here is from genome assembly GCA_002080005.1 of Gigantidas platifrons. NCBI lineage: Eukaryota > Metazoa > Mollusca > Bivalvia > Mytilida > Modiolidae > Gigantidas > Gigantidas platifrons. The sequence continues at coordinate 149,904 of MJUT01040995.1, read as the reverse complement.
ACACCAGTATTTAGGCAGCCGTTTTCTTGGCGTCTCCATATTACAATAGCTTATAATCTAACGCATCTACGACTGTGATATATTGACGTTGTCACAGTAATAGCTTAAACGTCGGAAGTCGTCTGCCTAACATTTTAGACGTCAAGACACGAAAAAGACGGAACATGACCGGAATTGTCATGATTCGAACCAACCGTATTGACAAATGTGTAGTGGGTTTCTCCGGATATTCCGGTTTCCTCCACCAATAAAACTTACCGCTACGATATAACGGAAATATTGTTGAAACCCTCTAATCTGAGTTCATATCTCCGTAAAATAGACAGCATCACAGTCAATATGCTGGAAATAAAACTGACGGGAATTTGCTTGCCTGTTCTATTCATTTAGTATATTTTACTTCCTTAATCAAATCATAATAAAAGAAAATGATGTGTCTTAATTTGATTAAAAACCCCACACACCTTAATGTGTATAATGAAATGTTTATATGATGACGAATGGAATACCTTAGACCAGATTATATTATGCTATAGAAGAGTTTGAAAGTTCCAAAGGGGTATTCAGAATCCATATATCGTAGGACAGACAACACAATGGCCAAACGAAAATGTGCAAAAGTACAAACAATGATCTACAAAACATACACATAAAACTAAAGATCGAGCAACACGAACCCCACTAAAAAACATGGATGAACTCGTGTGCTCTGGAAGGGTAAGCAGTTCCTGCTCCACTAGTGGCATCCGTCGTGTTAATCTAGTTACAAACCCGGTGATAAGCAATGACTGAGGGACCGGGAAGTGCTTACGACAAGTGGAACATATCCGTGGTAATTTTTGACACAAATATTCCATAACAGTCAACCAAGCCATGGTGGCGACCGAATAACTTTCGAAGTGATGACTTCAACTTAACCAAGATGAACCCTTGGTTCAGTAACTTCCATGTTAGCAGCATCCCTCTATCAAGGAAATCCTGATAAGAACCACAGGCTCTGGAATATCGTATCAACTGATATATACATGATAGACTCAGATCGACGTCCGGACTCAAATCGACGTCCACTCCTCAAATCGGCGTCCACTGACGTCATTATCTCAAATCGCGGTCCGATTTTAGAATATTCTCAAATCGGCGTCCTTTCGATCAAAGTTTGCCGTCAAAAATAATTGTAATGACAGTTTTGTTTTACGTGTTTTTTTTTATCTGTTTCTTAAAGTTGTTGTTTTGTTTTGTGTTTTTAAAGCATTTTCCCATTCATTAATATTATTTAGGATTAAGGTTAGGTTTAGGGTGAGGGTTAGTGTTAGGCTTACTGGTCGGGGAGTAGTTCTCGCCATTTTTTACGTTTTTTATCCAATATTAAAAAAAAACAGTCGAGAAACCTTTGTTTCACCCCATTATTATTTTGCATGAACCATAATGATTTACCTACGAAATGGATTTTCATAAAGGAGAGCGCACGCTGATCGGGGATCCATTATTACGATGTTGCGTTTTTTAACAGAAAATGGCCGCAACAGAAGCAATTCTCGCCAACTTTCAAAAAATATTGTTTTTGTGAAGCTAAAGCATCAAAAGGAAAGAAAAACGACATTTTAGAAAATTAAAACCCTTTCTTAAAAAGTTAACAGGTTTTTGCGTTAGTTTGTAGAAAACTCTTATAATTATTCATCGCTGTTTTAAAGGCTATCATGCCATCCCCACGCCGCTCCGCCATTCCGTAAAATACATCCTTTTCAACAGTGGTTTACCTGATAATTTTCATTTTATTGATGAAAAGTAATAATTCCAGCTTTTCTAGAATTAATTTTAATATTTTGTCCATGTTTTATGCCCAATGTGATAATATAGGATCCATGTATAAATTAGCGGTCAAGGTAATTGATGACGTAAACAGTGCATGCGCAGGCGGCCATTTGCATCCACATGGAATCTATTTTTATTCTGCAACCGTGAGTATTTTGGATTGTAGGGATGAGTAATAAGGCAAAGTGTGACAATTTTTAGAAAGATCTTAAAGATTTGTAGAGATATATTGGAAATATGGTGTCACTAGATTCTCCGATGATCATACCATGTGTTTTTCTATTTTAAGAGTACCAACACACATGACCCCCTGTTGATGTTATGACAGAATGTGGGGTACAGTAGGGTTTATATCCAATTTTAACGATATTTCACAATGCAATTCGATAAAAATTAATACGAAGGATTGGTACGACGTTCTTTAATGATGGTGAAAAAATCAGACGAAAATTCGCGAGTGATCGCGCTTAATGAGACAGTTGGCGAGAACTACTCCCCGACCAGTAGGGTTAGAGTTAGGGTTAATGTTAGGGTTATGGTGAGGGTTAGGGTTAGGTTTAGGTTTAGAGTTAGGGTTAGTGTTAGGGTTAAGAATATGGTTAGGGTTAGGGTTAGGTTTAGGGTTTGGGTTAGGTTTAGGGTTAGGGCTAAGGTTAAGGTTAAGCTAAGGGTTAGGGTCAATGTACTCTGAATCTGGTATTGTCCCTTCGTCACTGAAAACCATGTCCTAACGGGTGTGACGTATTTTGGAGTATACATCAGTGACGTCATATTGAACGTCGATTTGAGAATTGGACGCCGATTTGAGGATCGGACGTCGATTTGAGTACGAACGTCGATCTGAGTCTTACATATATACTCCATATGAAGGTGCTGCTGGAATATTTTGTCGTTAAGTTTCGTTCTTAACCGCACCTCATTGTCAATTTCGAGGTGTAGGTCAAGGTATGAAGCAGACATATCTGTATCAGTAGTATCCTTTATTTCAAGCTCAAGTGGATAGATGTGATCAACGATATCACGATACTTAAAATTATTTAGTGAAAGGACATCATCTCTAATGCGGAACGTGAAATTAAAGGATTGGGATAGATTCTTTTCGTTTTTCTTGAAAAGCCCCTGTATGAAGTCTGCCGTATACGAATAAAGGAACAAGTCGACGAGAAGAGTAGCATAGTTTGTACCGACTGTCTGTTGAAACCCACATCCATCAAACATAACAAATATGTCATCAATCAAAAACTCGAGCATGTCGATGATATTAGTTTCAGAAAACTTTTTGGTAGAATCAGAGTGCTTTTTTTTTTAAATAAGATCTGTTCCTTCCCAGTACAATGTATTTGTATCCACGTTGGCCATTCCTTTTTTATGAAACACAATTGGACCAAATCCATTAATCTGTTCTTCAGCTTAGAGTGAGGAATAGTTGTGTAGAGGGTAGAGAAGTCAAATGTTTTAATGCTATTGCAGGATGATAGGGGCCTAGATTGTATGTACTCTAATAGATCTTTAGAGGTCTTCAGAATCCACATATGATTCACACCACCTCTCGAGTAGCTAGTGTCACAGTTGCTCTGAAGCCCGGTTTTGACCGCCGATAGAATACATGTTAATAAGTTGGAAAGAGGTTTCGTGGAGCATTTGGCAGACCCAGCAATATAGCGCTGTTTGAAAGGACACTTGTGTAATTTAGGAATCCAGTAGAGTGATGGTAGATCCAGTTCTTCATCTTTACATATCCAATGAAGAGTATATCGAATACCGAATGGTCAACGTTTGTTCTTGTAGATTTACGGTTGGTATAGCCAGCAACTAAAGGGCGTTCTACATAGTACCATTCAGTCGCTTGATGAACGCCTGTCGGTTCTTGCTGGGGATGGTCTTTGCTGAGCGCAGTAATCCCAAATTGGCAGAAGATTTTCGCATAGAAGAGGTATGCTGATACAAAGATAAGCAAAATGTTTACATTTTTGACTTGAATTTACACCTTTCTATGGGAGCTATGTCCCTTTAATGTGCCCCAAAAGGTCCCCTTTCATGCAAAACTCAATGCTAATAACATATTTTCCCATAATCTGCACAAAATGGTATTGTTGTAACAAAATAGGAATTTTCTATTTGTTATGAAATTATGCTCTACAAGGTTCAAATATCTACAAGTCATAAGAAAAAAAAAACATGTTCAACTTCGCTGTCGTTTCTGTTGCTCTTTCATGGAATAGATACCATCATACTCGCTTGTAAGGGAAATAACAAGTGAAAAAATTTTCAAAAAACGAATAATTTGATAATCAAATCGGGAATGCGCAAAAAGGTGGTAATTAAAAAAAATAAAACAGTACAAATACAAAGGTAAAAATAATGAAAATTCAGCCAAAATTATGAATATATTTTATTATGCGGTAATCTGAGAAAATAATGCCAATTATGACGGTGCAATTATAAACTTCGACCGAAACTTGAGAATCTGATTCTAGAAATTTACACCGGTCGAAGCACCGCATTGATATCTATAAATGTCAAATACTGACATGACTTTCAATGATAGATATATATACGACGTTGTATATATACTTCCTAAGCTCTTTTGAATCGTACTGTTGCTGTAACAGAGCCAAATGCCATGGTCTGAAATGTAAAGAAAAAATGGTTAATTTAGTGTGATTAACGCCACTTTCAATAATATTTTCAGTTATATCGTGGCGGTCAGTTGTATTTATGAAGGAAACCGGAGTACCCGGAGAAAACCACAGACCTGTCCCAGATCGTTGACAAACTTTATCACATAATGTTGTATACAGTACACTACAGAAGAAAAGAGTTTGTATATATAAAAAAATTAAATCACACCTTTTTATTACTATTAATGCATGTGGAATCCTTTTTCAGTTGTTGTTGCAAAATGGTAAAAAATGTGTATATCTAATAATAATAAATAACGTAAATAAGACATGAGCCCTTCTACAAACAACTGAAGGTAAAGACGAACCAAACATCGCTTTCATGTGGAAATAAAGAAGGGGAGAATCATCCATATGGCTAGAATAAATCTCTGTCCTGTTGAAATATTGATGTTGTCGTCTTAGTATGAATAAATAAATATCCTGGGATTCTAAATATATATATATATATATAAATCACCAGGATATAACTGAAATATTGTTGAAAGTGGCGTTAAACACCATACCCCTCACCCCTAACCCTAAAAAATAAAAACAAAATGTCTTCAATTTACCATTAGAGATGTAAATAATACCGAAATAGATATAAGCAGCTTCCAACGCACTTTGGTTGTTTGTACGTACGTATTTCAAACAATTCCCCGTTAAACCTAATTACCCCTGTAACACAATACTGACGTTTATGTACAAATAATAAACAAAGGCCAAGGTTTTGCATCCAATGTTTATACATTGTAATATTCTATGCCTATCTTACTGATTATTTATACAGCTTTAAGAAATCACCGATCGGAAAATAATCATTACTAAAGTTACAGATTGTACATCTCCACTATATGATGAAATATTCATCGCAAAAACTGCATCGGTGGTGTAATGGTTAGCATGCTCGTCTCGAGTGTGGTAGATCGTGGGTTCATCGGTGGTGTAATGGTTAGCATGCTCGTCTCGAGTGCGGTAGATCGTGGGTTCGAGTCCCGATCTGATAAAAAAAAAAAAGACTACAAATTTGGTATTTGTTGCTTCTACGCTAAGTACGCAGCATTAAGGAGAAAAAGCAAAGATTGACTGGCTCGGAATCAGGATAATGTGTCCGAGTGGGGCGACATGTCTATCCACGGACTGTTGTTTCAGTGAGCTAGCACTATAAAAATCCCACAAAGCGTGTTGGTCTAGTACAAAACGGACCTCATAATCATATCATTGTTAATTAACTTGTTCTCGCCATGATATACTAGTAGCTGAAAATTGCTGAATTGGCGTTAAACAACAATCACTCACTCATCGCGAATAAAGACATACTGCACGTTTATCTGAAAAAGCCACCAAAAATGTGACATTGAAACCTCACAGAATTGTCATTATCACGCTGAAAATGGGGCTTTGAAGGGAATGTTGAGATAATCCTGGATTATACTTTTAAGTAGGAAAGCCAATGAAATAGGATCCAATTTTTTTTTATCACAAAACAATTGGCAAACATAGGTCACATTAGAGCAATATATAATTATATAAACATACTTCTTTTTATGCTTTGCGAACATGGAAAAACGAAGATTTTGAGACACAAAATTAACTCTTTTTTTGTGCAAAGTGAGAACAAAGTGGTCAGAATGAACAATCAAGCACTGATAGCCGCTAACTAGGTTATGACTGCGGGTTTAAACATTGTTTGTCCTTTTCTAGTCTTTATTGTTTGATATCTAAGTTAGGTTATTGGTTGGCATCGAACATGAGTTATTATTGCTCCAATTGAAGTTATCGTTTTCATCTAATTGAAAACAAAAATTAAAAGAATGGGTATAACAAATACAAGAACATGCTGTGCATATGTGATAAAAAAAGAATTAAAAAAAAAAACTTTATCAAAACACAAAATTTCAAAATTTTCTTCCTTTAGGCCTAAAAATCTGATTAAAATCACAGCTCATTCCTACATTTATAACTGATATGTCGGTCACACCACCACATTTGAAGAATGGGGAGATGTGATTTTAATAAGATTGTACCTCCCCTACTTTGGACTTTGAAGAATTATGTTTCTTAGTTAATACAAATGTAGTTAAATAATAAAAACATAGACGTCGAACTTAGGTGCGCATGACACGTTTCTGGAATAACCTTCATCAGGTACGTTACTGGAATAACCTTCATCAGGTACGTTACTGGAATAACCTTCATCAGGTACGTTACTGGAATAACCTTCATCAGGTACGTTACTGGAATAACCTTCATCAGGTACGGTCATAGTCAAAACATTGGAAAGTCACATAATTTAAAAGTCTGGGGAGTCAGTAAGCCAAAGGGCCTAAATAAGATAGTCACATAATTTAAAAGTGTGGGGAGTCAGTAAGCCAAGGGGTCTAAATAAGATAGTCACATAATTTAAAAGTTTGGGGAGTCAGTAAGCCAAAGGGCCTAAATAAGATAGTCACATAATTTAAAAGTCTGGTGAGTCAGTAAGCCAAAGGGCCTAAATAAGATAGTCACATAATTTAAAAGTCTGGGGAGTCAGTAAGCCAAGGGGTCGAAATAAGATAGTCACATAATTTAAAAGTCTGGGGAGTCAGTAAGCCAAGGGGTCTAAATAAGATAGTCACATAATCTAAAAGTCTGGGGAGTCAGTAAGCCAAGGGGTTTAAATAAGATAGTCACATAATTTAAAATTCTGGGGAGTCAGTAAGCCAAGGGGTCTAAATAAGATAGCCAGAATCAGCTAAATTCTTCCATGTTTGAAGGTAATTGACCTTTGCTTTACTAAATAACTGAAAATTTCAAACAAATTCATCTTTTAAACCATATCACGATGCTTTCGAACTGACTAACCCAAACTATTTGTATTTATCTACTTTTGTATATTATTTATTTTTTATAATTCTATCTGATCAATTACAAAATCAACACTCAGAATAAATTTTGAAAATATGTTCATCTCGGGAGATTGAACTTGGAATACCATAACGAAAGAGTGATAACTCACCGAAACAAGCTCGTCTCCCGTAGCAACACGTGTAATGAGAACTTCGTTGTCACCTTCACGTTGTGTTTCCAACATTTTATCTCCATCCATTTTTACAGTACACTGAAATAAATAATTAATTTTAAAACCAGAATGATAACATCTAGCATACAAAGTTAACAGTCTTTTAGATTCGTTTGATGGTGTTTAACGCCACTTTCAACAATATTTCAGTTATATCGTGGCGGTCAGTTTTATTGGTGGAGGAAACCGGTGGACCCGGAGATAGCCACCGACCTGTCGCAAGTCACGGACAAACTGTATTACATAATGTTATACACCTCGCCCTGATCGAGTTTCGAACTCACATCAGTGGTGATAGGTACTGATTGCATAGGTAGTTGTAAATCCAACTACCATACGATCACTACCACGACGGTCCCTCTTTTCGTTTCATATATCCCCTATTAATGCATTGGGATATCAAAAGCAGATTTACTCGTATGCAGTTTAAATAAATAGTATTAACAATAGTTGTTGTTGCATAACAAAAAAAATAAGGTTCACGAACTTAATTCGATCTCGTCAGCGTTTTGGTCCCTTGGACTTGCTCTGTTATGATTTGGTCTCACAAGTAGAGCAGGAACTGCTAACCCTTCCGGAGCACCTGAATACACTCACGGTTTTTTTTTGGTGGTGTTCGAACTGCTCGGTCCTTAAATTTTGCATATTGTTTTGTAGATCATTGTTCATCCTTCTGTCCTTTCTTGGCCATTGTATTGTCTGACCTTCTTCTATTTACGGTGTGTGTCTGATTCCGCCTTTGGTAATATAACATTTTTCTTGTATGTTTCACCCGATTGACTACTAGTATATTTATGTCTCCTTCCTTGCAATATAATATAATTAATTTCTTTTATTATACCTCACCCGTATAACCATACTATAGGTGTGGTCCTTGCCATGTATTAACCTGACCTATATAGTATTGGCGCTCTCTCGTGTGTTGGAATCTTATACATGTATTAACCTGACCTATATAGTATTGGCGCTCTCTCGTGTGTTGGAATCTTATACATGTATTAACCTGACCTATATAGTATTGGCGCTCTCTCGTGTGTTGGAATCTTATACATATATTAACCTGACCTATATAGTATTGGCGCTCTCTCGTGTGTTGGAATCTTATATTAACCGATTAACCTGACCTATATATATATTATAGATCTGTGTCAGGGGGTTGGAATGCTATGTTTTCACCCGAGCTGTGTATATGTTTGCTCTATGCCAGACATGAAGTGATCATTAAACTTTGTCAAAAGGGGCGTCTAAGCCATAGCCATGGAAATTAAATTAAATTAAAATCAACTTTTTCACAATGAATATTATTTTTACAAAGATGTTTAATGGAACTTTCAACAATATTTCAGTTATATCGTTGCTGTTAGTTTTAATAGTAGGGGAAACCGGATTACCCGGAGAAAACCACCGACCTGCTGCAAGTTACTGACAAACTAACTTTATCACATAAAGTTGTATCGAGTACACCTCGCCTGAACGGGGTTCGAAATCATAACTTTAGTGGCTGTAGACACTGCTTGCACAGTAAATCCAACTACCACACGAACACGACCATGAACGGCCCCCAATGGAACACGATGATCATTATTATGAGTTGTATTTCAGTACAATGTGCTCGTCCTGAATATAGCTGAAAACTTGCTCGCTGGACGTTAAACATCAATCAATCAATCAATCAATCAATCAATCAATCAATCAATCAATCAATCAATCAATCAATCAATCAATCAATCAATCAATCAATCAATCAATCAATCAATCAATCAATCAATCAATCAATCAATCAATCAATACAATGTGATGGCATGTAAAGTTTAAGTTTTGATGGGGTTCGTGTTGCTAAGAAATCTTTGGTATTCTGTGCAATATTTTGTCAACCATTGTCTTTTTGTTCCTTTTCTTTTGTCAATTTTATCGTCTGTCGTTCTTCTGATTATATTACTCAATTAGCGTCTTCAGACTTTTCTTCTTCCTATCATACTATAGTACCTTTAATGGCGTCCCGATTAGAGATGTCGATTCAAATTCTTGTCCTATTTTAAAAGAACTATCTTTAATCTTATCTCCAACGATTGTCTTGATAGACCAGTCGTCACCATTTTGTGAAATGTCGACTGTTGGTTGACTCTTCCTTGCAACTTCGCGGAGCTGTTCAGGAACACCTTCAAATGAAACGTTCAAGTGTAAAAACATGTACGTTCAAACCATTATTTATAAAAGTAAAATCGTAGGCATGGAGTAAACAGACGATTCTCTTACTTACCTTTCAACTTCCGAGATAATTTTGTTTCTGGGTGTAACTGCAGAAATTTTATCAATATATTTCTGAATATAGTTTTAAAAAAATTGGGGGAAAAAAAAAGAAAAAAAAACAAACCAAAAACCAAAAATAAAAAGAAAAAAGAAAAAAAAACAGAAAAAAACCTATCATATAACATTTAAGAAATAAATCGTGGAAGCAAGAATGTGTTGGGAGTTTTAACGTGGATTGGCGGATATTAGTATATTATCCCGAACCAGAAGCGAGGGATAAAATTTACTAATATCCGCCAATCCATGTTAAAACTCAAAACACATTCTGGCTTCCATGATTTATTTCGATTCTGATATATCTAAGAGTACAAATACGGTAGTATACTTTGATTGGAAGGCGGTAATTTATGCATACGCTTGCGGAAAAAGTCGCACACAATTTATGAAATTCGAATAATACTGCGCCCTCTATCGGCATTATTCGGGTCACAATTTATGCTGACAATGGAAACGTCAGTCACATTCATCGGCGCATGTGCTAATGAGATAATACGAAGAAATAATTCTGTTTTTTTTTAACAAAGGAAAAGAGTGAGGTCATGTTAGAATCTTCGATGATTAATCGACTACATAAAATTTACTGAACACACATCTTATGGCACCAGCGAATTGGTCTTTTGATTATTGTAAAACTTCCTTAATAAAATTCATCATCACTTTTAAAAGCTTTAAATTATTTTTTTTCTCCACCAATATAACTGACCGCTACGATATAGCTGAAATATTGTTGAGTGGCGTTAAACACCATAACCTCTTTAATTAAATTTTACACCTACATTTCTATATGCCACCACCACTGATCATCACACAATCTTTTTTCGAATTCAAGGGAGGTAATAAAAGTTGATTTTGAGTGATTTTTGTTTATCGCCAATTCAGTAATTTTTCATGGTAAGAACTAGGTTGATTTTCAATGAGATGAGGTCTGCTTTGTACTAGACCAACACGCTGAGTTGGATTTTATAGTGCTAGCTCACTGATATAACAGTCCGCGGGGTAGATGTTCTAACAGGACACGTTATTCTGATTCCGAGCCAACCAGTCTTTACTCTTTCTGTTTAATGCTGTGTGCTTAGCGGTGAAGCAACAAATACCAATTTTATTTTCCTTGATTTGACCCGACCAGGGTTCGAACCCACGATCTACTGCACTCGAGGCGAGCACGCTAACCATTACACAACCAATGCGGTTGTAATAAAAGTTACATGTTAAGTGTTATTTTTAATATAATTAAGTGAAGTCCATCGATTTGGAACAAAATGATTGAACAGTCTGCTATTTTATAATTTATCTTCACAAAAGTAATGAATATCCATACATCCATTCGTTTTAGAGCCTAGTCGGTGGTGTAATGGTTAGCGTGCTCGTGTCATGTGCGGTAGATCGTTGGTTCGAGTCCCATATGAGTCGAGACTATAAAATTGGTATGTGTTGCTTCTCCACTAAGCACGCATCATTAAGAAGAAAGAGCAAAGATTTGTTGGCTGGGAATCAGAATAACGTGTCCGGTTGGTGCGACAAGTCTATCCGCGGACTTTAGTACTATAAAAATTCAAATAAGCGTGTTGGTCTAGCCACAAAGCAGACCTCATCATCATCTCATTGAAAATTAACTTATTCTCGCCATGATATCGCAAAAATAAATATTACTGAGTTGGCGTTAAACAACAATCACTCACTCCATTCGTTTTATTCTCACAGTCCCCAAAATATGTATGATGAATGCGGAAGATATATGATTACCTATCATAATTAAATATAATAACTGTGGTATTGTATTTACGGCTTAATTTTAAACAATTTTCCCTTCATTCGAAGTAAATTTGATAATAAAGGCATAATTATAACACTATATGATGACTTAATTATGCTTTGCAACAAACCGGTCAATAATTACATAGACTGTCTGATTGTGATTTCCCTGAAGATCAATATGTAACACAAGGTCAACTTTCTACATCAAAGCATTTTCAAGATACCAGACAAATAACGTTGGCAGCAAGAATCATATAGGCCTAACATTTTCAATATGTGTACAAGAAACAAATGCGGAAGTAAGAAAGACCTAAAAGGTTTATAAAACTGATTTAAAACATTTCTTTTGATTTTGACCGTACCTGATGAAGGTTATTCCAGTAACGTACCTGATGAAAGTTATTCCAGTAACGTACCTGATGAAGGTTATTCCAGTAACGTACCTGATGAAGGTTATTCCAGTAACGTACCTGATGAAGGTTATTCCAGTAACGTACCTGATGAAGGTTATTCCAGTAACGTACCTGATGAAGGTTATTCCAGTAACGTACCTGATGAAGGTTATTCCAGTAACGTACCTGATGAAGGTTAAATTCCAGAAATGCGCCGTGCGTACTAAATTAGATATCTACGTTTATTTGATTATAAAATGCATACATGTGTGGAAATACTATTATAAACAGTGCTATAGAAGTAGATGATAGTAAAGAGAGATG
>MJUT01040995.1:124506-137348 GCA_002080005.1 Gigantidas platifrons | reverse complement strand
AGAGAGATGCCATCACTCACAGCAGCATTGTTATAGAAGTAGATGATAGTAAAGAGAGATGCCATCACTCACAGCAGCATTGTTATAGAAGTAGATGATAGTAGAGAGAGATGTCATCACTAACAGCAGCGTTGTTATAGAAGTAGATGATAGTAGAGAGAGATGCCATCACTCACAGCAGCATTGTTATAGAAGTAGATGATAGTAGAGAGAGATGCCATCACTCACAGTAGCAGTGTTATTGAAGTAGATGATAGTAAAGAGAGATGCCATCACTCACAGTAGCAGTGTTATGGAAGTAGATGATAGTAGAGAGAGATACCATCACTCACAGTAGCATCCCAATTTACATTTAGATACCAATCAATTTTTCAGTTATACTATGGAGTGAACAAGTTACATTCCATTAGATGATGCTGATTTCCTCTTTGTCTCTTTATGTTAGGTCAACTCGCTTAGTTGGAGTTTAATAGTGCTTGCTCACTGAAACAACGGTCCGCGGATAAACATATTGCTGCACTCGGACGGACTCCATCCACCTTTGTTCTCATAACTTTATGGCGCGTGCTTAGCAGTGAGATAGCAAACACCAAAAGCATAGTCTTTGGTTTGATCCAGCCACTATCTACCACACTTTAGGCGAACACGTTAACTATTACACCACTGATGCTGTAGATGTATTTCATAGCCTTTGGTTTGACCCGATCGAGACTCTAACCCATGATCTACCACACTTTAGGCGAACACGTTAACTATTACACCACCGATGCTGTAGATATATTTCATAGCCTTTGGTTTGACCCGACCGAGACTCTAACCCATGATCTACCACACTTTAGGCGAACATGTTAACTTACACCACTGATGCTGTAGATATATTTCATAGCCTTTGGTTTGACCCGATCGAGACTCTAACCCATGATCTACCACACTTTAGGCGAACACGTTAACTATTACACCACCGATGCTGTAGATATATTTCATAGCCTTTGGTTTGACCCGATCGAGACTCAAACCCATGATCTACCACACTTTAGGCGAACACGTTAACTATTACACCACCGATGCTGTAGATATATTTCATAGCCTTTGGTTTGACCCGACCGAGACTCTAACCCATGATCTACCACACTTAAGGCGAACACGTTAACTATTACACCACCGATGCTGTAGATATATTTCATAGCCTTTGGTTTGACCCGATCGAGACTCTAACCCATGATCTACCACACTTAAGGCGAACACGTTAACTTACACCACCGATGCAGACTTAATTCACTGTTTGTATTCAATACAGCTAAAATAACACGCCCATAAATTTAAGCAACAATACATCAATCAATCAATCTATCAATCAATAATTTAATTTGCTGTGAATACTGCAATCTGGTTGGCTCATCCGCCTGGAGCAACATTGGTTATACAGCATGATAACCTGTGTGGGTATTGTGACGTCGCCAACATATTCATTGGCCAACAAATTCAAATAGTTTCATGAAATAGTCGTAATTAAAATCGAGGAATCATTAAATTTTGTTGTAAAAATTAAATTATAACGAATATTTTCCATTGTATAACATGTTTTAAACATTTTATGCTTTTCATGAAAAGCTTCGCGGTTCATTAAGCGTAAACTGCCCCTGAAGCATGTTATATCGTATAACCTGTTCAAAAATTGGACTGCACTATTCCTAAATAAATTGACATTTTATGTTATTTTTCATTATTTATTTCTTGACCTTTTTATTTACATTTTATGATGTCGTTCACTGGGTTATTTATTTATTAATCTACTTTATGTATTGTAGGAAGTTTGTTATTGATAATTTTTGTTTCAAAGTTTGAGGTGAATCCCGTGATCACGGAAGTTAGACGTGCATTATAATATGACTAATTCGACTTTTGAGCACACTTCTGCTATATTGACAATTTTTATCACCATTTATCAGTACAAGATGTCCTCTGCATATATGACTTAATATTGGAGTATCAGGTAACCCCAGATAAAAAAGGGTCATGGTCGGGTTACATGCGAAGGAAAATTTTTAGATTTTCGATCATAAAAATGATGTAAATTAAAAATAAAATAATGTTCTACTTATTATTAGCAACTAGCAACCATAAATTTGTTTATTGGTGATGTGATGGTTAGCATGCTCGCCTCGATTGCGGTAGATCGTGGGTTCGAGCCCCGATTGGGTCACACCAGAGACTATAAAATTGGCATTTGTTGCTTCCCCGCTAAGCACGTGGCATTAAGGAGACAGGGCAAAGACGGCATGGCCAATTCCTTTCTTCATTCTCTGTTCTTCAATTTACACATATTAATGTAATACATATTCATATGCATGCATGCTCTATCAAATAATGTTGTAACTTATTGTATATAGGAGAAGACTTCATAAGTTTGTTTAACTTGTGTCTGATCCTTTTTGCATATTTGACCAAATAAAATATGTTTAAACTAAAAAAAACTAAAACACCAGAGACTATAAAATTGGCATTTGTTGCTTCCCCGCTAAGCACGTGGCATTAAGGAGACAGGGCAAAGACGGCATGGCCAGGAATCAGGATATTGTACCAGAGTGTGGGGACATGTTTATCCACGGACTGTTGTTTCAATGTTTCAATCACTATAAAATCCAATTAAGCTGTTGGTCTAGTACAAAGCGGACCTCATCATCATATCCTTGAATATTTACTTGTTCTCGCCATGATATAGATGACAATTGCTGAGTTGGCGTCATTCATTCATTCATTCATTCATTCATTCATTCATTCATTCATTCGTTCATTCATTCATTCATTCATTCATTCATTCATTCATTCATTCATTCATTCATTCATTCATTCATTCATTCAATATCATTGTTAGAGGAAGCCCGAGTACCCATCCAGTCGCAAGACACTGACAAATGTGGTCACATTAAGAGGAAAATAAACTTGCAAGTGATAAATAGCACTGATTGATTGTTGCACGATTGCAGTCGCGACGACCCATAGATCATCAAAAGAGAAGCTTATTTTCAAAGTAAATAATAATACTTAATGTACTATCAAAACAAAACCAAAATGTACTTAACAGGTTATATCTTTATCTTCCATAATTACATTAGTTGCATTAATTATACAAATATAATTACTATCTAGCGATGTATTCTGAGAGTCTGGTTGACAAAGTGCATTTTATGTATAAAACTTTCTACCATACGATCACGTCCATGGCGTGCACGGTAAAAGAACATTACATGATTAATTATTATCATAATAAAGGAAACAGCATCAATGGTGTAATGGTCATTGTGTTCGCCTCCAGTGCAGTAGATCGTGGCTCGAGCCCATGTCGGGTAAAATATTTAAAAAAACACCAATGTCGTTGTTTCTCCACTAAGCATGCAGCATTATGGAGTAAGAACAAAGACTGGTTGGATCAGAATCAGGATGATGTATAATTTCTGGGAGTTAACTCCCCTTATGAGCATATATGTATTACACTTAGAGGCACTCGTCGCAACTTCGGCTGATTCCGTACCTTCATCAATTGAGGGAGAGAAGCGGACTCACCCGAGGTTTGCCGATTGCACTTAGAGGTTTATGACTCCTATGCACGAATGACTTTATCTCGTTTGACGCATGTTCACTAAATTATGAAATAACTCATTTTAGAACAATAATTTAACTGGTAACAAAGTAAATTAACTATCGATCAACATGTAATAATTCTGGAGAATAAAACATCATCTTGCAATAAACATGCAATGGGTAGCATTAAAATGATTATCTGCCTTGTGAAATTGATCACTCTATTAATAACTGACGACTACTTGACGGGAGCCCATGTAAAAAAATATTATACATTCGCCATACTACATATATAAATTGACAAAAATAATTGACATTTAAAAACATGTAGAAAATGGTGCATATGTATACATGTATCGTATTGCTATCGGGGGGGTATGTAGTGGATCACGTGTATGTACAATTTACAGCAGGGGGTATGGATACTAGTTCAAATGTCCACGAATATCTGCTCTTCCATTATTCCGAATATCCACATATCAATCAAATAGTAATTATGAATTATGGTTTTTTTATTTGCAGAACAAACATGGTTCACATTTTTAGCATTATTCCCGGCGAGGTTTAAAGTCGCTCGACCTTTCAAAATGTTGGGACATTTCGCTCTAGTCCTCCATTATCAACAAAAACTCTAATGCAATTATACATTGTAGCTATAATATCCAATTACGTTTATTCAGTGTAAGACATTTAAAATGGGGACCATTCTCTTGCTTCCAACCCCATTGTATTAAAAAACATAAAACTTCCTCTCACTTATTTTCTTCTCCAACCCCATTTTGTCTAGGTCACCACCTAGTTTACTTTTCTCGCGCTCTCAGTTCATCTTCTCCCTCATTTCGGACACACCTCTTCCTCAAATTATATTGATGATAAAATATTAAGGGCATTGTATACTGTGAGGAACATGTTCGTCCATTTCACTGCTTATCGACCTTCGGACCAATAGACTTCGAATAAAAGGCCTTCAGACTAATGGGCTACCGGACCAATACACATTGCACTAATGAACCTTCGAACTAAAAGGCCTTCAGACTAATGGCTATTGGACGAATACACATTGGACTAATGGACCCTCGAACTAATAAACCCTCGGACTAATGGACCTTCGGACCAATGCAATGTCTGACATATTGAACTTTCGGACTAATGAACCTTCGGACTGATGGACCTTCGGAATACAGACAGTCCTCGGGGGTATATTCAAAAAGGGGAGGGGGGGTATGTAAGCCACTTTATATCTCCATAAGGTTCATGGCAGTGCCCTGATATGGCATTCTGGAGGGGGCGACGCTATCGACGGAAAACTATTTTCAGCATTTACATATGCAAAATGTATGGTGATATTGATTGATAAAATGACAAATTCGTTCAGTAAATGTCAATTTATCAAAAATGTCATGACATATATGTACATGTACCAGACTCAATATGTATAAAAAAAAGTGTTGTCATTTATTCACAATTGAAATCTATTAATTTTAAAAGTATGTGTAGAAGCCTATACATAAAATGCCTTGTCAGATATGCCCATGATTATTTTTTGTAACGCTTTCGGTTTATTAGGCAATATAATAATTACAAGTTGCTAATAATTCAATTTGGAAACTTAGTAGGCTAAAAATTTTCAAGGACGCAATTATCATTTATCTATAAGATATTTCTTTCTAATTTGATTATTCTGAATATTATTGATTGGTTGATTGATTGATCGATTGATTGATTGGTGTATAACGTCAACTGTAGCAATAGTTTAGCTATATCATGGCGTCGAACAATATGAAACAAGAATACAAATAGAAAATATTAAATATCGAAAGATTGATTGATTGATTATTGTTCAACGTCAGTGTGTAGTATTTCAGCTATATCAACGACCAGAACATAGGTAAAAAGGTGGCCAAAAGGGCAGAAATGTATTATTAGACTGCCCCAGTAAAACGAAGAGATGGTACGGAAAATTTAGCCTGGTTGCAGACCACCAACAACCAGTCATAGTATGCTATTGCTGTTTTGGGGCTGATAGAAGATGTCTTATACATGCAAGGGGCATGCTACTCTCTAAACACGATGCACTGATATATGTCCCGTCCAGATGTGTATATGAGTATCGGTAGTGTTGTACCGGGCAGCGGATAAAATAGATTTCCGGGGTTCGCTTTGAGGTTTTACTTAAAACAAAGTGTAGCGCGTTCGTCGTTAATACAATGGAATATTTTTAGAGAGGAAATATTTAGTAATTCATATTTGCGGAAAACGTTGGGACGACGTGCCTCGACATTTCAGAACTCTGTTTAGTATAATTCCCCCAAAATCTAATGTTAAAAATCAAAATCATATGGGGATTCATATTTTTAAAATCTGTGATTATATATAGTTTCCAATTGAATATTAAGGATAACAATGACTTCTTTCCAACAAATTATACCCTTTCCCTTTTCCCATACAGCACTAATCAATGCGGAAATAAGTTCATATACACTTGTACTATGATTAAGTAAATATAAACATATATTGATCGATTGATTGTTGGCGGCTGCTTAACGTCCAGGGGAAAATATTGATGTATACACAGGACGAGAACAAGTCTAAAAATAGAATACAGAACGAGGGAGGAATGGGATAGGGCAACGATTTTAAACAGTAACTTGAAAAGAGTGGCGGTGCGATTTTCAATTTTTTAAAGCCCTTTAAGCGCCTGCAATACGCCTACTGTTTACAAAATCTGCAAAAGAGGTTTTTAACGTGTAGAGGGTATAGTACTCTCCAAAGACGTTACCTATGATGGTTCAAGATCAGGTTTCCGCTTTAAAACCGGACCTCCCTCTCCACATTTTCACCTATATTCTTAATAATGAAAGAGAATGACCCTTTAACTTTTAAGGGAAAAAAGGGAGATAAGTTATTTTTTTCATACCGTCACCAAATTTTATGCAAACAAATTTTAACCTGAAAGATGCAAAAATAACAAATATATAGCACTGCACTTTTCAACAAGAAATTTTGATAGAATTTAAACGAAAATTTCAATTTTGTGTTATTCTAAAACAAGTCAAATTTTTATTTCGTGTGAAAAAATTTCTGTTCCAGGGAAAAACATATAGCCCCCACCCCCTGAAAATTGAATGGTCTGTTAATAACAACAAAGAAAAAAAAACGTGAATAAATAACTACAAGAAATTGCTTTATTTTATTTTTCAGTCATTATCCTGAACACATTAAAACGCACGCACGACTTCTTGTTAACAAGCGGAAACAATCACAAGTAGAAGTACTACAAATCTTAAGTGCTACATACATTTTTCAGTGCATAAAAATAGTTTTCGTATAATAAATACAAGCCATGCTAGAAAAGTATATAGATAAAAAAAAATTAGAAGAAACACTACTTTTTAAGTTATTTTCATAATTAATCAATTGGAAACTTTTTATACTTACCGGTGGCTTGCATATATTCTTCCAATTTATCTGCAGACACATAATTCCATTTTCCAACTAAAGACATTTTGGCAGTCGTTCGTTCCCTCTGGAATAAATCACAAATACAAAAACCACCACAGTTTCCTGTACCGACTTACTTGTGTAACAGTCGATTAACGTGTGAATAATTATACACGTGACCTATTAGCTAATCGACTATGGCCTTTGGACGTTAGTTTGTTGACTGACGATACTAAATAATGATAAGTAGATATAGACATAGAAAATCAACATTAATATGCATATCAATCATAATATCTAAAGGAGCAGTATTTATCAGGAATTAACACCCCACAATATTAATGCTCACGTATTATAATGCTTCCGCCATGCGGCGAAATAATAATCATTTTTATATCTCTCTCAGTTGATACGATATCCCAGAACTTGTGGTTCTTATCAGGATCTCCTTGATAGAGGGTTGCTGTTAACAAGGAAGCTACTGAACCAAGGGTCCCTCTTTGTTAAGTTTGAAGTCACCACTTCGAAAGTTTTATTATTGCCATCATGACTTGGTTGACCGTTATGGAATATCTGTGTCACAAAATGACCACGGATATGTTCCACTTGTAAACACTTCCCGGTCCTTTCCTCATTCATCACCGGGTTTGTTACTAGATTAACACTAGTGAAGCAGGAACTGCCTACTCTTCCGGAGCACCTGAGTTCACCCCCGGTTTTTAGTGGGGTTCATGATACTCGATCTTTAGCTTTATGTGTATTTTGTGTAGATCGTTGTTTGTCCTTTTTTACTTTTTCTTTTGTCCATTGTGTTGTCTGTTTTTCGATTTACGGGTTCTGATTACCCCTTAGGTATCTTCAAACTCTTCTTATAATGAAAGTTTAATGTTCCCTATTGTAGCAATATTTCTTTTAGGTGAAGGAGTGATTGTTGCTTAACGCCAATTCAGCAATTTTTCAGCTAAATCATGGCGAGAACAAGTTAATTTTCAGTTAGATAATGATGATGTCCTCTTTGTAGATCAACACGCGTAGACATGTCGCTACACTCAGACACATTATCCTGATTCCGAGCCAGCCAATCTTTGTACTTTCTCCTGAATTCTGCATGCTTGGCGGAATATCAACAAATACCAATTTTTTTTCTCAGTTTGAAATTTTATTGCATATGAATTTAACTTCAAACTTTTATTGAATAAACTCAGGCGCAGCAGATTGTGCTACAGGAGCATCAATTATTTACAAACAATTATCATAGTGTTTGGTTTCACCCGATAGGGACTCGAACCCACGATCTACAGCACTCGATGCGAGCATGCCGAACAATTACACCATTGATGAGGTTATACATTTGTTTAAAAATTTCTTTTGAATTAAGTAGTTAAAAATCAGCTAAGGTCACCTATGCCTGAGGGAGGAGAATCTTAGTTTTATTTATAATGACATTATTTAGGAACAGAAAATTACAGTAATACACTAAATATATCTAATAATTCATGTCAGTGCCGAATCACTAACTACTGTGCGGATGATACCCTCGGGAACTAAAGAACTGTTCTGAATGTATGTACTTTTATAAAATTTTAAACTCTGATCCCTTCCACAAGTGATAATGAAATTGACTAAGCCTTCATTTTCCAAGCTTTTAACACTCTGTACTATGTGTCCTAGTTTTGCCTAACCTTTGAAACAGACATATTAAGTCTTGTTGTCATGTTGTCATGGAAAAAAAGACTGGGGAATTGTTACACATGGCAATATACACCAATAACCGAACCCAACTAATTAAGTCTAATTATAATCAGGGTACCAAAGATTACAATTACAGGGAGAGTAAACATAGTCTTTGATGCGAAGAACGTAAACCCCGAAGGCATTTAATTTGTAACTCTTCGTGATTAATATGAAATTGATTGCATAAGAGTTCATTAAACTGCTATTGATAATTAATAATGTTATGAGAATGTGTTTTCTATCGAGTGAGAAGTTCATATAAACTGCAGTGAAGTCAATAGTTTTAATATATATTGTCATCACATTTTGTTGAATGGAAATATATCTCTGCGAGGTTTTGCAGCAATTAAACCAGATTTATCTGAAATATTGAACCAGATTGGCTCAAATATTGAATAAGATTGGCTCAAATATTGAATAAGATTTGCTGAAATATTGAACCAGATTGGTTGAAATATTGAACCAGATTGGCTGAAATATTGAACCAGATTGGCTGATATATTGAACCAGATTGGGTGAAATAATAGACCAAATTGGCTCAAATATTGAACCACATTGGCTGCGATATTGAACCAGATTGGCTGAAATACAGAACAAAATTAGCACAAATATTCAACGGAAAGTACCCAACTATATCGAGTAATAATAGCGCTCTTTGAAACAGTGTGATCAGTGGATAAGTAGAAACGACATGTGCAGACGGTTTGATTCCTTAATTTAAAACATACATTTCCGTGTAACGTTTATTGAAATAACATGGCGATCTTTCACCTTCATGCTGATATGTTTGTGTGATCTCATCATGACTATAATTAAATTAATGTTCTCTTGATTCCAAACATCAGTCAGATCTCGTTTGTAATCCTTTAGATAAACTACCAATAAAAACCTACATACTATAAAACAAACTATACAAATCTATACACTTCGGCAAAAGTTAACCTGACTTATTTCATACATTGTTTTTGATAATTAGTTAGTTTAACTCCGCCACTTTTTATTGAAGTGCCTGTACCAAGCCAGGAAAGTGAGCGGTCATGTATATGTGTGTTAGGGGTCAGAGGTCATGTATCTGTGTATTAGGGGTCAGAGGTCATGTATCTGTGTGTTAGGGGTCAGAGGTCATGTATCTGTGTGTTAGGGGTCAGAGGTCATGTATCTGTGTATTAGGGGTCAGAGGTCATGTATCTGTGTGTTAGGGGTCAGATGTCATGTATCTGTGTGTTAGGGGTCAGAGGTCATGTATATGTGTGTTAAAGGTATCGATTTTGCCTCTTTCTATGAGTTTGATATTTGATTTTAAAATTGTTCCAACAGTGTGGTATTTGTTTTCCATTTTATTACAGATATGCTTATTCTTTGAAATTCTTTTTTTCACACACGCCTCAAATTAATTGTATAATGCGTCATGGATCATTTTTATCGTGCGTTCTTAAACATGTTTACAACTAGTGGCTCAAAGTGTGCTTGCTAGTATATATCATAGAGTATTTCGAATAGTTTTTTTTTCTTAAATTACAAGTGTTGCCTGAGGACAAGTGTGGACACAGAAATATGCTGTCCAAAAAGCAAGTGTGTATGTACACCTTCCCATGAACGGGTTTAGAACTCACAATGTTAGTGATGATAAGCACTGATTGCATATGTAGTTATAAATCCAACTACCATGCGACCACGACCACGACGGACCCAGTCTATGTTGAATGTTTAACCAAACAGTGATATTATTGTTCAAAACTTTCATGAAAACCTATCAAAACTGTGTACATATATAAGGAAATAAATAAGAAATTTCACAGATTTTTAATTTCAAACCCAATGGCAAAATCCGCAACTGAAATACATAAAAATAAATTTACCCTCTCCTTTTCCCAATAAAATAAAATAAAATCAGTATTGTATTGTATCGTATGGAGTTAATATATTTCACTACGAATGTAGAACAAAACAGGAATATATATACATTAGTATGTACAAATGTATAACTAAAGATATCTCTTGTATATGAATCATATGTAAGATATCCAGTTAAATTTCTGATCGTCCCAAGGTCCACGGTCAATGTTATCTGTACTTTACAGGTACGAACACGCGTCCTCCAGCATAGAATTATCTTAAGTATCTAAAACTGAGCCTTCCTTTATTTGTCTTTCTTTATGTTGCTATAAATATTAACCACAATGACACGTACATTATATGTAACAGCCACTCCAGTCTAGCTTCCGGTCGGAAATCACAGGCAGACTTTGAAAGCAAATTATACCTGAGTCAATATTTTTCACGCGGAATCAATACTTTGAAATTTGGTCAATTATTCCAAATTAAAAATAAAACAAAACTAACGAAGCTGTGCAAATTCATTCGTGTCCTACAATATCATGCTAGTCCTCCTGGTTAGCCACATATCTCTGTCATCCAAATGATGTTATTTCATTTGTGTTCTTATTATTTAATTTTGTAGACCATCTTGTCTTGTCATGTGTATTTATTATCTATTTATGTTAAATTGGCAAATTCTCTGTACCACTGTTTAATCTATGGTTTTATGAGAAATAAAGAATCTTGAATCTTGAGCTTTTGTTATATAATCAGCACTAAACTGAAGAAATAAGTAATTAAAAAACATTGTAAAGCAATTTGAGTGATTGTTGTTTAAACTCAGCAAATTTTCAGCTATATCATGGCGAGAACGTGTTAATTTTCAATGAGATGATGATGAGGTCCTGTTTGTACTAGACTAATACGCTTAATTGGATTTTTATAACAGCCCGAGGATAGACATATCCTCCCACTCGGACACATTATCCTGATTCCTAGCCAATCAGTCTTGCTCTTTCTCCTTAATGCTGCATGCTTAGCAGAGAAGCAACAAATACCAATTTCATAGTCTTTGGTTAGACCCGATCTGAACTCGAACCCACGATCTACTGCACTCGAGGCGAGCACGCCAACCATTACACCACCGATGAACCCACGATCTACCGCACTCGAGGCGAGCACGCTAACCATTACACCACCGATGAACCCACGATCTACCGCACTCGAGGCAAGCACGCTAACCATTAAACAACCGATGAACCCACGATCTACCACACTCGAGGCGAGCACGCTAACCATTAAACCACCGATGAACCCACGATCTACCACACTCGAGGCGAGCACGCTAACCATTACACCACCGATGCGGTTGTAAAGCAATTTGAAATTTAAATTATAATGTATTCGGGCATATAATTTTATACAGACTCTTCTTAACCAACTATTGTTCTTGATTGTTAAGCTGATGCTTTTCAAAAGTAGAGCAAATAAATAGTTGTTAATAAGATTTCCGTACATTCCTTCATGTAAGACAATGTCCATTTGCATTTTAAGGATCGATGATAAATGTGGGACAGGTTTTTATTATTCTGAAAACAGTTTCTGTCTTTAATTTGCATAGAAACAAAAATTGACCTGAAAGATGCAATGAAGATTTTGAAGACACCAAAGGGGTAATCAGAATCCGTAAATCGAAGAACAGACAACACAATGGCCAAAAGAAAAAGTACAAAATGACAAACAATGATCTACAAAACGTACACATCAAACTAAAGATCGAGTAACACGAATCTCACTAAAAGAAATAATCTGATTTTTGTTTCATTTAAAAAAAAATTCTGGATCCGGGTAAAACATATGAATGCTGAAATGTTCTAGACAAACAAATGTGTACCTTGACAGTTAACCCAGCTTGATGAATGCGACTTGTTAGTTTATCTAGTTTGATGGATGTGAAATGTTAGTCATTCCAGCTTGATCCGTGTGTCTTGTTAGTCATTCCAGCTTGATCCGTGTGTATTGTTAGTCATTCCAACTTGATCCGTGTGTCTTGTTAGTCATTCCAGCTTGATCCGTGTGTCTTGTTAGGGCTATGGTTATTGTGTTTAACGCCACTTTCTACAAGATTTCAGCTATATCATCGCGGCGGTCTGTTTCATTGGTGGAGGAAAACCGGAGTACAAGGAGAAAACAACAGAAGAGGTAAACATGTTACCATGTGACGTATCACTAGAATGAGAAGAGGTAAACATGTTACCATGTGACGT
>MJUT01040995.1:111226-124500 GCA_002080005.1 Gigantidas platifrons | reverse complement strand
AGCTTGATCCGTGTGTCTTGTTAGTCATTCCAGCTTGATCCGTGTGTCTTGTTAGTCATTCCAGCTTGATCCGTGTGTCTTGTTAGTCATTCCAGCTTGATCCGTGTGTCTTGTTAGTCATTCCAGCTTGATCCGTGTGTCTTGTTAGTCATTCCAGCTTGATCCGTGTGTCTTGTTAGGGCTATGGTTATTGTGTTTAACGCCACTTTCTACAAGATTTCAGCTATATCATCGCGGCGGTCTGTTTCATTGGTGGAGTACAAGGAGAAAACAACAGAAGAGGTAAACATGTTACCATGTGACGTATCACTAGAATGATAAATACCATAATACACGTTATATTCTGTGTGACGTATCACTAGAATGATAAATACCATAATACACGTTATATTCCGTGTGACGTATCACTAGAATGATAAATACCATAATACACGTTATATTCCGTGTGACGTATCACTAGAATGATAAATACCATAATACACGTTATATTCCGTGTGACGTATCACTAGANCTTCTATGTAAAAACCCAAGAATTCTAAAAGGGGATTTCCAACTTTTTAAATACAACATTGACGTAATGGAAAAATACGCTTTCAGTAAAGTGTTCATTTTATTTCACTACACGTGTGACGTATCACTAGAATGATAAATACCATAATACACGTTATATTCCGTGTGACGTATCACTAGAATGATAAATACCATAATACACGTTATATTCCGTGTGACGTATCACTAGAATGATAAATACCATAATACACGTTATATTCCGACCGATAAAGGATAGGATTATGGTGTTAATGCCACTTTCAACAATATTTCAGTTATATCGTGGAAACTGGAGAACACGGCGAAAATATTTCCCTGTCGCAAGCTACTGACAAACTTTATAACGTTGCATCGAGTATACCTCGCCATGAGCGGGATTCGAATCTCACAACTTTAGTGGTGATAGGCACTGATTTCATGTTTAGTTGTAAATTCAACTACCATACGACCATGATCATGACGGCCATGCAAGGTATAGGTTTCGTAAATATTTGTTGGTTATCTTGTTTTTGTACTTTTATTTTATTGCTCACAATAAACCTGATGAATGATTGTTTTTTAATCAAATATATTACTGAGAACATTGCTCTAGTGAAAACTAATAAAAATCTAAGATGTTAGTTTGTTATTTGTGTTATACGTCCGGCTTACCTTCATCAGGTATTGCGAACAGATTGCTTTTTATAGAGGCGTGCTATGTCTTTCTGCTTGCTTTTAGTCTATAGCGAACATCTCGTTGTTGTATCGGATTCGGTGGTCTGTCACCAAGGGTTTTGTCCATGTCGTAGCTTGGGTAGCAGGCCATAAGTGTTGGATCATCACGATCGAATGCCTCTGAATAAGACACCGTTCCGTCTATGAATTCGGTCTTGTGGCATATGGCAATCTAAGATGTTGTCTGTGTGAAATCTATTTATAATTATTAGAACGATGACACACTGACCTACTGAACTATACACTGGTATGTTAGTAATTACATACATGTATATTTTGTTTTTGCTGTATGACCTCAATCAATATTATTGTATTTAGTTGGAGTAATCAGCTATTGATGGTTGTAATACCTACAATGATACAGGTAAAACTGCCCATGTCGTCACCTCTATTAAGCAGCCACCTCTATTAAGCAGTCACATGTATTAAGCAGTCACCTCTATTAAGCAGTCACATGTATTAAGAGGTAACATTTTCATTGTCCTGTCATAATTTTATATGAATTGAACCTCTTTTAAAAGGTCACGTGTCTAATAAGGCCACTTTTTCTTTGTCCCAAATGTGACCTCTTAATACAAGGTTGACTGTGTTTTGTCTTTGCTGCATGACCTCAATCAATATTATTGTATTTAGTTGTAGTAATCAGCTGTTTATCGTTATAATCCATACAATGATAATTGGATAATATAGTCAATGCTTAGTCTAAATAAACTGCAAAACATGGCGGCCAATACAGATGAGGGTGTGGTGTCATTAGACTACAGAAGTGTAGACAATTTTGCCTCAGATCATAGACTTTTATTTGGAGATGATACAAAAATGAAATGGTTAGGGTGGGACGGGGGGGGAGGGGGTGTGGGTCATGGTGTTTAACGCCACTTTCAACAATATTTCAGTTATATAGTGACGGTCAGTTGTATTGGTGGAGGAAACCAGAATACCAGGAGAAAACCACCGAACTGTATTACATAATGTTGTATCGAGTACACCTCACCATGAGCGAGATTCGAAGAACTCATAACTTTAGTGGTGAAAGGCACTGATTGCACATGTACAACATGTAGCTACAAATCCAACTACTATTAAATCCCGACCACGACGACCCCCAAAGCTCTGGGAGTGAAGAAACATGTTGCTTCAGAAGTTAGCCATTTATTTGGAGATGATATAAACAAAAATTATTAGATATACCCGTGTGTAGCTACAATGGTAGAAGTTCAGAATGATAGTAGGAAAGCACCAATTAATAAAGGGGGTTCGGGGATCGTCGTGGTCGTGGTCGAATGGTAGTTGGAATTACAACTACCTATGCAATCAGTAACGTTGAGCTTGAATCCCACTCAGGCGAGGTGTATTCGATACAACATTATGTGATAAAGTTTGTCAGTGACACGGCAGGTCGGTGGTTTTCTCCGGGTTCCCCGGTTTCCTCCACCAATAATCTGACCGCCACAGTATAATTGAAATATTGTTGAAAGTGGCGATAAACACTATAACCATAATCCTAAAAGGGGGTTCGTTACCTGGAAAATAGAAATTGTGCGTCAATTTCATTTAAATATTCTTTTATTAAAAAAAACGACAGACAGCAATGGGATTGGACAAAAAGTTATCACAACTTATGGACTGTCCTCTCCCCACAAATAATATACAATATACAAATAATGACAACAAATGAAGCACATACACAAATATAGATATCAATTAACACAGTATAGCTAATCATGGGAAATAAGTTGATGTAAACTATAAAGACCGACCACCGATTAAAATCTATTTGCTGGCTAATATATACTCGAACTTTGTTAAAGATCATATAGATGTTTTGTTTGTAGTGATTTCATCGTTGCCAAAGAATAGTGTTTCTATTTTTTGTGTGTGTGTAAGTTTATCTTAAGTTTCCAAAAGATCAACCTCTGTCTTGTTTTAGTATAATGGACATTTCATATGATAATGAATTGAATTTTAAAAAATGGACACCACACTTTGGGTCATTTGTAATATTTATATGAAGCAATTTATAGCTACTGGTATTGATATTACTCATGTGTCCTATCATCAACAATGTGGCTTAAGCTTTGCCTCTGAAATCTGTTATTGGTGTTATTCCAAATGAAGGTGACGTGATCATGATGTCTAATAATAATGACATCATATAACGTTGAATTGGATAGCCCCAGCTTGATCGACTAGAGCCGGATATGTTTGGGGTCGAATCACCTTGGGGCCGGATTGGTTTGGGGCCGGATCCTCTTGATACCCAGATTACAGATTAGACAACGATAAAAAAAAATGGGACAAATTTATTTAGGAAAAACAGTAAACAGTAGATACAGTACTGTCTGTAAAATATAACAAAGACTTGATTACTGTAGACTCTGTAGCAACGTTAAATGTCGCACCGACTCTAAATGTCGCACCTGACGTTAAATGTCGCAACCAACGCTAAATGTCGCAAAACCTCCTGACGCTAAATGTCGCAATATTTTGAACTACCGCTATATGTCGCAACCTCAACGCTAAATGTCGCACTCTTTAATAAGCCCAAATGAATTATCAATTTGATATTTTAATCTTTCACATCTATATAGTTAGAAGCAAGACATATAAGTGTTATACGTGGTCATAAATGAATGTGCATTCGTTCATGTTGATGTTTAGTCTTCATTTGATATATATCGTATTTATAACTGAAACACTTTATACCTGAATTATATCAATCATTGTTATATTCCAATTATTTTAGAATTTTACGCATAAATTATGTTTGGAAATTTTAATGGATTCAACTCCAGATAAACATAATAATAAATAATGAGATTTACATTTGAAGAGCACATGTTTGAGTAATAATAAATATGAGTTATGACAAAAGATAAAGGTTACAGATGATTTGTTCTTTAAAGTGATACCACAAGCCTATTGAAAAAGTCTATATAGTAATCATCGACAGTTGTGTCAAGTGTGAAAAGTGATATTTTATATAGCTGTAAAGTTGAACTATGCACGCACGGAAAGTTACAGTACTGTTAGAAAAAAGTAGGTCATGTTATGCACTTTAACGGATTTAATTCTATTCTTACTAGAATTTATCAATAACTCGTAATCTGATAAACTCCGGCAGCTCACTCACAAACTTTACATATAGTCCTTCGGACTTTATTCTGTTTGTGAGTGAGTTGGCGGAGTTTATACATAGATAATTTCCAAAAAAAAAGACCAGTCTTTAATCCTATAATAAATTCACCGGGTTAAAACTGTGTCGTGTTTCTTAATGGCATCTAACATATAAAGAATGTGAAATCAAGCGAATCACACAAGAGACGACTACATCAAGAGACGACTACGGTAAGTATATGCAAATGTGCCATCAAGAGACCGGTTAGTTGAAACATAGTTTGAACCCGGTGACATTGAGTTAACTTGATCTCATATCCAAGTAGTAAAGCGTCTTCATTCAGTTTATGAAATGCAATTGATTTCAATTTCTCTTTAGTTGTGTGATTTTTAAGGAATCTGTAATAGATGTACAGTCAGGTGCCATACAAAGTTCACAAGGCTAATTTTGAAGGCAAGAATCTTACGCATTTTCAACACTTGATACATTTCTTAGAAAATAGTAAGTGTACATAGAGCGGTGATATTTACATACACTATTATAATCTCCATTATTCCAAATTGTCAGAGTTTTCGCGTTCCACATTGCATACTGTTGCCTAGCAACAAGAAAAAAAAAATGATCCAGATTTATCCTACTTAGTCCAGTAAAACAGTTACCAGGGTAACCATGTATGCAATGCTCATATTTTGTTGATGCCTTCCTATTTCAGACATGTTTATATGCCTGTATAGAGTATTATTGTTAACTTATTATACTATGTTGCAGTTTATATGATAATGTTAACATTGCAATGTCAAACAGGTGAAAGAAATGCGGAAAAAATATTAGCGATTTACAGAAAGTCTGTATCCTTTGTGACCATGTCAACAACATATTTAGTCAAAATTATTACTGTCCAATATATATTGTCTTAGACTGTCATATATCTCTCATTTTATCTATGTTATGATGTATATATAGCACTTTGCTGCAGCTTCATATCAAAGATTGTTTCCCATACCCCATTTTTGTGCACTTTATGAACCTGTGCAAAATTTCGCATAGATTCATGAACAACTGTGCAAGTTACTCTAAATAAATCGTTCAGTTTTGAACCTCCAAAGGCCTATACCTATTGATGCTAATTAGATAAATAATCTATAACCAGCAATAAAAGTAATATACGAATTGTATTCACTGTGTTTAGTGACTTTTTACTGATATACTCGTGTTGCTAGGCAACAGTTGGCAATTTATAATGAGAACATTATGACAATTTGGAATGATGGAGATTATAATAGTGTAACAAGATCAGACTTGGGGTCAATTACTTTCAAATGTAATCGATTACATTACAATTACTTTGCAATTTTCATGATCACATTACATTATTGATGTTACAAAGTAACCTGGCCGGACTGTTTGAACTTTAAACTATGACCGTGGACGAATCTACTATTTATATGTAACACTAGGTTCTCGTACAAATAACAACAATCGGCTATTCATAGTATTGTTGTTTGCATAGTATTGAGTATAAAAGGTATAATAATTGTCAATTGACTAATTAAATGGATCAGTGAATTCAGATGTAAGCTATTTTACATGTCCACCCTAAATTAAAAATGAAGGTTCCAATTGAACTATGACCGATAGCCACGCCCGGCCAAGTTAGCCTGAATCAACAATACGATTACATCAATTTTCAAATGTAATCGATTAAATTACAATCACTTTGTAAATGTAATCGATTACATTACTGATTACATTTAATGTCATGACAACCAATATATTAGTGTTTTATGTTATTTTGTCTCGTGTGCATCTGTCCAATATCTCTTTTTTTATGTATTTCTTAATCAGAACTATGAATTACAATTCAGTTGTAATGTGAGCATTACATGCAATAGCAAACAGTACATTGTAAATTATAAACAGCAATTCTCATTTTCCTATTTTTCATAAAATATGTCGTCTCTTATTACTATATATGACCAATATTGATCCTATCTTATGCTATTAGTAAATATTATAACATTCATTTCCACATTTTAATAAATATATATATCAAATAATTTCAAACATCCGTTGAAAGTCTATTGGGGATAATAAACTAGCAATTAATTACCTGATAAAATTTTTAATAATGTATTATTTATGTAACACTCACTATTACTAAATTTAACTCCATTTGAATGTTTGTCCTTAATATATAATTCAGAAGATACAAAAGCAAAAGTCATTCTGGTTCTAAAAACTTGCTGAAAAATTACATAATTTCTCAGTCTAAAAATGAAAACTAAATCCTTAATTTATGTAAATAGGCTTAATAAAATATCCATTACAAGTTGCATAGTAACCCACAAGTAATAACAAAATTATCATATAATCCAATATTAAAAGGAAAATCAGCACCAAAATAAAAAGCAGAAATATCACATATATCTGAATATCAGATACAATTAAAGCCCCATTCGAATATTCTTTAAAAAAAATCCAAAATTTTACAAATATTACAACTTTCTATTTATCAGTTAATTTTTAATATACATGTATGTACGAACATCATAAATAAATGTTTCTGAAAATTATAATTTACATTTTACTTTTTATATAATATCTTTATTGAAATTTATATCTCTTTTTAAACTTGTATAAGAAATCTTCATGACATACCTATGTTTTGATTCATATAAAATATTTCTTTATCTTATTGGAATCATGAGGACATTGTGAGTCTTTTATAGAAGCAGTTTTATATATGAAATCTTGAAAGTTATGTCAGATCATTTATAGTACTTTTTTGGTAGCTGTGATTGCAATTAAACATAGAATAATATCTTTTGATCATGTAGTGAATGCCACTTTATTTTAATATATTTTTGGGGATTTTTTAACAATTGAATTTCAGGTGTCTTCTATCTAATCCCACTTATTAAAACTACCTATTCCCACTTATAAATAACTTGAAATTTTAGATTTTATAATGAATTTTAAAAAAAGTGGGATTAGGTGGAATGAACGGAATTTCATTTATATATATTTTTTATTCAGATGTCAATAAACTAATTATTTTTCTAGTAAACTTGTTTAATAAATTTCATGAAGAAAATTCATTTACATAAATCAAACATTAAATATCTAAGGAGATATATGTTTCAGCTAATACAAAATAAGTCAAAATGATGAAAATTAATCTAAATGTAATCAGAAAGTAATGGTGATTACAGGGTCAAAAGGAATGTAATCGATTACATTATGATTACATGTAATATAAAAAAAATGGCCGATTACAGATAACATCCGATTACATGATAAAATGCAATCAATTACAAACGATTACGATGACCCTATGTCTGCCAATCAGCATCAAGAACTGCCTGTGGCAGCCATGTTTCTTAAGGGATAGGGACTAAATTAGCAATCTTTATAGACAGCCTTCCATAGATGCTTCCTACCAAGTTAGGTTCATTTGGTCAAGCGGTTTCAGTCGCAGAATTTTTTTGGAATCGACCAATCAGCATCAAGAACTGCCTGTGGCAGCCATGTTTGCTACGAATTGAGCCGAAATGAACAACATTTATAGAGGACCTTCCATATATGCTTCCTACCAATTTTCAATTCATTTGGCCAAGCGGTTTCAGAGATTTTTAGAAATTGACCAACCAGAAACAATAACTGTCTATGGCTACTCGGTTTCAGAGGTGAAGATTTTTTAGAAATCAACCAATCAGCAATAACAATTGCCTATGGTGGCCATGTTAATGGATCAGGACGAAATAAACAATCTTTATAGAGAACCTTACATAGATGCTTCCTACTAAGCTTCAGTTCATTGGGCTAAGGGGTTTCAGAGCAGAAGATTAAAATGTGAAAAGTTTACAGATGGATGACGGATCAAATGATGGCAATAGCTCACGTTCCCTTTGACAACTTCTGCTCAAAAGCTTTGATGAATACCAGGGTGATAACACACATTCTAACATGACGTCCTTCTTTCGCTTTGTGGACAAACGAGTGATTTATCGATGGTATAATCTCGTTCACACATGTGCCGGTGTATGTGACTGACTTTTCCATTGGCAACATAAATGGTGTGTGACACTTTCCGCAAACGTAAATATAAATTACCCTCTTCCAATCAAAGTATACTACCGTATTTGTAATCTTAGACATATCAGAATCGAAATAAATCATGGAAGCATGAATGTGTTTTGAGTTTTAACATGGGTTGGTGGATATTAGTAAATTATATCCCTCGCCTCTGGCTCGGAATAAAATACTAATATCCAACAATCCATGCTAAAACTCAAAACACATTCTGGCTTCCATGATTTATTTCTTAATTAGCGGGTCATTTTACCTGAGCCTGAATCACTCACCTGGTCACTTATACAGTTTATTTTCAATAAAGTATAGATTTTGTTAAAAAAAATATTATATAAATTTCGAATTTAACCCATAAATATAGGATTTTTGATTCTGTCACATCTCTCAAACAGTGAAAGTTATAACAAATCAGTGGGGAACCTTCAAAAAGGAATTTGTCGCATGAATTAAATGGAAAAGACTGCAATTTGTAGGGAGAAAAAATGTCTAAATCAAACTTAAAGTAAAAAAAATATATTTGATTTGGTTGGAGCTAAACAGATATGTATAATTCAGACAGTAAGTTTTCAAAGGAATTTAATGAATAAAAACTACCTACAAATTTGGTTTCATTCAACTACTTTTATCTCGGAAAATACAAAAACTAAGTCAAATCTATTTAAAAAATCCAGCAGTAAATTTCATATTCCTCCCAAACTCCTATTGACCAAGTGGTTTCAGAAAAGTTTAAATGCAA
Organism: Gigantidas platifrons; assembly: GCA_002080005.1. Classification (NCBI taxonomy): domain Eukaryota; kingdom Metazoa; phylum Mollusca; class Bivalvia; order Mytilida; family Modiolidae; genus Gigantidas; species Gigantidas platifrons. The sequence goes on along the minus strand of MJUT01040995.1, from coordinate 115,291 downwards.
GAGTTTACAGACGACAGACGCAAAGTGACGACAATACCTCACACGAGTTGATGATGACCACACACACCAAATAATGACATCTCACACTACCCTTTGTGTACATCATTTAAATGAACAAATGTCACAAATGAAGCAATAGTCTTCCTGGTTTACTTCATTGAATGTTTTCTGAATGGTGGTACAATGGAAATGCTGCCACCAATGACAAGATTCACACTGCACCTGAAACATAAACAAAAGTTTATGTACATGTATATATTTTCAAAAAATATATGTTGATTTATAAACAAATTCCTTCAATCCAAGCACTTTCAATTCAGTGATCAGTCAAAAGTTATACAGTTACTTGCCCATGGTAGGTGGAAATCTCAGGGTATTCCGGCTTCTTCCACCACTAAAACTGGTTGCCATGATATAGCTAAAATATTGCTGAAAGTAGAGTTAAACACCAAAAACCAACCAACCATCAAATGGTATGCAAAATACCAAGCAACTGTCAATTTATTGCTCCTATAACATAGTGCGGATCCAGGATTTGAACACGATGAGGTCCTACCCAATATGGGGCCAAAGAACCCATTTTTGAGTTGTATATCATTTTTTTAAATGCGAATATAGTAAGCACTATACACTATACAGCTTGTAATTGTTACTGTGGCTAACATTTGCATCCTAACCTGAAAAAATGTCTGTTATTTCGTGTTATAAGACTTTTTTTTATCTGTTACACAAAATGTGAAGCATAGAAAGATGACCATTCAATGAACAATTAAGAAAAGCAAGAGATCCATATTTGATTTATTTTCAAAGGTATTCTACATAGAGTCCTGTACTAAAACTATGTTGTGCAATGACATCACTGTTTTAACAAATACAAACTTGAAAGAGATGATAATATAAAGGTTTCACTCATTTTGTTCATATCTTAGCAGTTTTGGGAAGACTTTAAACTTGAAAAATTCAAATATATTCAGTGGTTTTTGGGAATATTTTTAAAGATATTTCCCATACAGTTCTCGTGTCCTGCAATAGTAGAATTCTCGGATTTCCAGGTAGTATAAACCCTAAAGATGACCACATCAAGAACATAAAATGCATCTTTTATTAAAATATGGTCATTAGTTCCAGAAAAGACATCAAAACTATTTCTAAATAATTTTATTTTAGATCTCGAGTGTATTATCTATATATAAAGCTATGTGGTTGGTTCGTTGGTTATCTCTTTGATTTCGGTTCAGCTCCAAAATTATTCGTTCAAAAATTTACCACCAAAACATGCAACTACATTTGATCTAACTTTGCTCAACGGTTTGAGTGTAGAAGACTTTTAAAAGTTTTAGATTTCTGATCGTATAAAATACAAACATAAGAAGGGGTGACCCCAAGAAAAAACATGCATTGATTTGATTCGAAGCTTCGTTGATACTACAAACTTGATAGAGGATCATACAAGCAACATTCCAATCACGTTTTGACAAAATCTAGTCAGTAGTTGCAAAGAAGAATGTTAAAATGGATGTCAGGTAATGGGAAAAATACCCAAGACTTCAACTTAGGTGCACTAAAAAAGTGTGAAACAAATTAATCAAAAGAAACACGTATGTACATACCCAATTATCATTCAATGTGTAATGCATGGTGCATTTTCTGCACACATCTTGGACATCACCTGTAAGTACAAATATATTTTATCAGGAATATTAGTACAAAATTCCTATCAATACAAAAAAAAACCATTATTATTAATACTTAATCCATTATTATATTCATTTCTGCGAATGGCGGTCATGTTTGTTAACGGATGGGGACGAAATGAGCAATCTTTATAGAGGATCTTCCATAGATGCTTCCTACAAAGTTTTTGTTCACTTTGTCTAAGCAGTATCAGAGGCGAAGATTAAAATGTGAAGTTAAAAGACAATGGACGCCAAGTGATAGCAAAAGTTCACATTGCCTTTGGCAAGGTAAGCTTCAAAGGAGACATGCAATGGTACAAACAACTAGTTGCATTCTAGGAGGTTTCAGGGGTTGACAGACACCATTGTCCGTAAAAATAACACACAAATCCAACAATTTCCCCCACTATTTTGATAAATGGACATAATTAAGAAGATCTAAAAAGTTCATTACAAGGATAAATACCTTAAGAAAGAATTGCAATATATACTCACTAGTGCCGGCTAAAAGATTGCAAGCAATATCTTTACGAATATTGATGGTTCTAATGTCAAAGAATAACTCTACACTTCTTATCATTAATTCTGCAAACTGAAATGATAAAAATATAAAACATTTTGTTTCAAATTCATTGAAAACAGGAGCGTATCTACGGAAAATAGCACCTATGGCAAGCACTAAAATTGCGTTTTACATTTATAATTAATAATTTCTCCAGGTATTCATGTCTTGGTGTATTACATGATTTTTGCCAAATTACTTCAAGAAAATTATTTAAAAAATCTTTTTAGGACGTTCCCATATGGGAGCATTAATAGGAGCTAAAATCTCTCTGTGGTGCCCCCTTCAAGTGGCGCCCAGGGCACGTGCCCTACTTGCCATACTCTACATACGCCACTGATAAAAAATATGGTGGCAACCGTGGCATACAACTGTCATCGACTTGTCAAGATATTTATCTAGACAACTTGACTTAATTATTACAACTGATGATTATACGGGGAGGTATTAATCGTGACAAGTCTGTATACCGGTAATTATCTTGAAAGATTGAATTTTATATATCGTTTCTACAAGTCACGTAAAGTTGTGCTGCATACTCAATTCTGTCGTCATGATGGCCTTTACAACTCAATGTATTGGACATTACATGTATACTATGGTATATAATGTTTTTACCATTTACAAATCCGCATTGGTGGTGTAATATAATATATAAATATAACTTGTTCTTGCCATGATACAGTTGAAAATTGCTCATTTGGCATTAAACAACAAACATCCACTCCATTTACAATATTTAAAGGGAGATAATTCAATTAAAAGATTTTGCTGCTATTACAATTCATATATTGTCAATATTCAGCTGCAGCAATCTGAAGGGGAAATATGGGGGGAATCACACAGGTCAAAATCTAATACCTTCATTATGAATATGCCACAGCTCACAGAATCGTTTTGAAGGGTATGTGGAACAGTTGATATTGTCCACTTTTGATGGCCTTTTCCAGAGTCTAGACCTTCCAGAGATCTTTTGTCCACTTGCCATGTCCTTTTCCAGAGTCTAGACCTTCCAGAGATCTTTTGTAGACTAAGGATCTCCATCCTCTTATGAATTTAGCAATGTTGCTGTGTCGTTCTCCAAGCGGGTTGATGTAAACAATTTTCTTGCATTGTGGGAAAGCAAAAGCTATTTCCAATGACCCCCTGTATTTACTGGACACAGCAACAATGTAAAGTCATTGAATGTCATCTGAAAAAAATTAAGAATAATAAAATACAAAGTTTTCATCAGTTTGGTCTTATAAATATTCTTTATTTTCATTAACATACAGCTATGGACCAAGCAAATAAGTTGATAATAAATGGCTAGACAGAGTGAAGCATAATAGGACCACAGCAATGCGACAAAGGCATGTTGTGTATTAAGAGCAAGAGTGGGCACAGTATTTTGATTCACATAATAATGTGTTGGACACAATAATTTGCTAGAACCACTGTAATATTGGGCATCTATCTTCATTTACTTTAAAATACTAAATTAAGATTAAGCTTTACATGATTGCATACGAACAATTTATTTTGTGCTTTCGAGAGAGTCTACCATGGGTCTGTTGTTGAACTTATGATTAAGCCAATCATATGATTAGCCATAATTACATTTTTAATTCCTAATCACATAATTAGCTAATGCAATGATTAAATATGATTAGTTAATACATTGATTACAAACTGTTTAGCAACATAATTTAATCATTTTATTAGCTAAGTATGTGATTAGGAATTAAAAATGTAATTAGTGTTAAACATATGACCTGGACAGTGAACAGTAATGTATATGTGTGTAGTGACAGTGAACAGTAATGTATATGTGTGTAGTGACAGTGA
>MJUT01040995.1:91051-101185 GCA_002080005.1 Gigantidas platifrons | reverse complement strand
AATAAAAGACATAAAGGACAAGGACAGAGGACACAATGGTCAAAAGAATAAAAGACATAAAGGACAAGGACAGAGGACACAATGTTCAAAAGAATAAAAGACATAAAGGACAAGGACAGAGGATACAATGGTCAAAAGAATAAAAGACATAAAGGACAAGGACAGAGGACACAAAGGCCAAAAGAAATAAAGACACAAAAGACAAGGACAGAGGACACAATGGTCAAAAGAATAAAAGACATAAAGGACAAGGACAGAGGACACAATGGTCAAAAGAATAAAAGACATAAAGGACAAGGACAGAGGACACAATGGTCAAAAGAATAAAAGACATAAAGGACAAACAACGATCTACAAAACACTACACAGAAAACATAAGATCAAATAACACGAACCCCACTACAAACCGGTGGTGAATTCAGGTTCTCAGAACTGACTTGCTTGATTAATTTCAACACTGATATCCTGTCTTTCCAGATTACCGAGAAACAGAGACCTACTAATGATGCCCCATAAGAAGAAGATTCCCTTCGTCGTCTTCTACATCATATCAGCAGGACTGCTCCCCCCAAATAGTGGACAAATAAGTCTCTAAATCTATATTATGTTATCATCATGGAGATCAACCACTGTTAAGCAAATTTCAATTTCAATTTCAATTTCAAATATTTTATTGAATCAATTGCACATATATAGTACAGAAGTTCAAAGGGATTACACATCAGGCACAGCCTACGTAAGTGTTCTCCCGCAATAAGAATGGACATCAGAATATATAGTAGTAATATTGAATATACAAAAGTTTTTATATTAATGAGGAATCAGAATATTTCTGGTAAAATAGTAAGGAATACACTGTAAGGTTGTCCAGCTAGACATTATAGATACAAATGGATTTAACAATCTTTATCAATTGAAATTAAGAATATTTCAACTAAAATGAAAACATATTTAATTTAAAGAATAATAATAAAATTTTTGTATTGCTGATTTAAGTATATGAGTTAATGTTAATTAAATATTTTATATTTCCCAAAGATGTATAATGAATAAGATAATTTAGAAATCAAATCTCTTAGTTTCATAAATAAAATTGTGTACAGCATGTACGATTTCTATATTATCATTAACCGATAATTCAGAAGAGCCCATAAGTAAGGTGTCAATATTTAAATGTTAAACAAATATCAACACTGATTAAAGCTTTGGGTTATTTCACGTCATCAAAGGAAAATCAATCCCACTCGACCAACTGAAGTAGATATAGTGACATTTTGACTAGTTCAGTTCCTAAAACTGCTTTTTAATCATGTTTACAAAACTGAAACTCAAACCTTACAATATTTGAATATAAATAAACGTTAGAGAATATCAAAGGGAGAATCTAAAGGGAAGATCCAGAGAAACTGGCAATACCGGGTACACAAGACAAAGAAAAAACAATACAGGGTACACAAGACAAAGAAAAAACAATACAGGGTACACAAGACAAAGAAAAAACAATACAGGGTACACAAGACAAAGAAAAAACAATACAGGGTACACAAGACAAAGAAAAAAACAGTACAGGGTACACAAGACAAAGAAAAAACAATACAGGGTACACAAGACAAAGAAAAAACAATACAGGGTACACAAGACAAAGAAAAAAACAAAACAAAACATCAACCAACACATGTGTTGGACACAACTATATGCAAACAAGCACAAACAATGCAAATAAGACATCAGCCATGCAACTTTGGTGAACATTCCGGATTATTTCAATTTAATCATTCCAAGACAAAAATATTTTTTTAATTGGGGGTGTCTCCAAATCTTTACATTATTTAAGCTCTTTGCCTATTAGCTACAAAATTTAACTCACAAACTGATACGATTGGTAATTCTAACTACACCAAATAGAACAGACTATACTTGTGTCAACTACACCAAATAGAACAGACTATACTTGTGTCAACTACACCAAATAGAACAGACTATACTTGTGTCAATATCATAATGATCTTGTGTGCTTTATGTTCATAAACACCAAGACAACGAATACCTACAGCTAAAGTGTGTTCTTATAAAGGTTAGAAAACATAGCTTTGTGTAATTTTAACTCTTGACGAAAACGAGCTTCGAGTAATTTTAAATCTTGAGGAAACATAGCTTGTGTACTTTTAATTATTGGTGACACATGGCTTTGTGTAATTTTAACTATTGAAGAAACAGATATCTGTGTAGTGCAATCTCTTGAAGAAACAGGGCTTAGTGTTATTTAAACTATGAAGAAACAGATCATTGAGTAATGTTAACACTTGAAGAAATAGAGCTTTACTCTTGTGTACTTTTAGTGATTAAAGAAGCAGAGGTTTGTTTAATTTTGACTTTTGAAAAAATGGATCTTTTGTAATAGTAGCTCTTCAAGAAACAGAATGTTAGGTAATTTTAAGTAACTTCTATGTTCAAATGTCCTGCTGTTGCTAAAACACTGTCCACTTTTCACAGCAAATATGATATGTTCCGAAGGTCCATAACAGCATCATTCTTATCTACACAAAAGCATTATGTTGATTGTTTCAAGACAGAATTGGGCTGGGATCTTTCACAAGGACATCATACTGTAGAGCAACTACACTATACAAAATATATAATTGATAATCAGAGGTCAGTCTTGTCTTCTGTTGGTCTTTCAATAAAAATGAGTAATATGATTGTACTCATTGTACTGGAAGTATAATTACACAATTGTCCATGGTACAATCAATATCAATAGTCAACATCCCAATTATCTCAATTATTTCAAGCTCAAGGTCACTACGGAGGTAAACTCTACTCATTTCCAGTTTCATCCGTAGTGGTTCTGTTTCTCTTTTTCCAACAGAGCGCATTCAAAAGTACATACAGTACTTCAATGATTTCGCCCAAACTTAAAACTGATGCTCCGATAAATAATCCAAGAGATCCGCCAATGTCAGCCAACATCTGAGATTCCTAGAATATAAGAAGATATGGTAAAAGTTTTCAGTTTGGTTGTTACACCACCATCAACAATATGTCAGCTACTTCGTGATTGTCAGTTTATCAGTCACCATATAACTGAAATATTGTTGAAGTGGCGTTAAACATCAATATGATGCAAATGATAAAATTGGACGAAGACATAAAATGAAAAAAAAAACAAAAACACAGTTCTAAAATTCACTAGAAAAATTGAAAAAGAGGCAAAATCGATACCTCTTAAAGACGTAACATCCGAGAGACATGCGCATTAAAATGTCATTATAGTAAAGATCCGGGAGACATGCGCATTAACATGTCATTATAGTAAAGTGGGCTAGGAGTTACTGATAAACAACAGCTGATAATGGTAAACATAAGCACAATGACATGGATGAGGACTCTAAGGGGAATATAAAAACACAACATCAAAAACATGAAATTAGATTTCTAAATTTTCATACTTAAAAAGTTACGTCTTTAAGCACAAGTACATGACTGCTCACTTTCCTGGCTTGGTACAGGCACTTCAATGAAAAGTGGCGGGGTTGAGCTAGCATTATGGGACCCAACCGCCCTTGTTAGTGAATTGATGCTATCATGCAAGTGTTTTCCACATTTGAAATATATAGTCTTTCTCATCTCATTTATTCAAATTTGCACAACAACCCATTTAAAAGTGAATCTGTTGACAACGTCCCTGTTGGTTGTAGACACCGATTGCATGGGTAGCAGTAAATCCAAATACAATCACGAGAGGGTCATTTAGGGGGAAATATCTAGCTTTTGCTATCAATAGCAGTCGATATCAAACACGAACCACAAATATAAAGTCGAGTAATCATCCTAAACCAGGTCCTGTCCTATAATATGATCATGGCAACGACTGACAACAACTGTCCTGTCTGCACCATAACCCTAACCCCTAACCCTGGATGTATATATGCTCTATGTAACTATGCTTGCTAGTCAGGTTCGGTTTAGGTTTATGGTGTTTAACACCACTTTCAACAATATTTCAGCTATATATTGGTGGTCAGTTTTATTGGTGGAGGAGACCTGAGTACCCGGAAAAATCAACAACCTGCCGCAAGCAAGTCACTGTCAAATAATTCACAACAAACAACCTTCTACAGTATAATTTGCATTGTATTGTATATTGTATAAAACCTTTAGTTAAACACAGTCGTAAATCTTGGATTTTTAAAGAGAGTGCTTGTTCTGAAATAGGGGGCCAGTTCCAGGCTATTTTTAAAGCATATTTTCCCTTAATTTTAAAAAAGACAGGAAAAAGGATTAGCAATCCCGGAAACCCTGACCCAGAAACTAGCTATATATGGCATGGTTAATAAACACATATTTTTTTGTGAAGGTGACGACTTAGTATGCTACACTGTTATGGAAATGTTTTTTTTAGCAGTGATGGTCATCAATTCAACAATATCAACAAAACGAACAATCACCCCTCATCTTATCTGAACTCAATGAGCACATAAAAGAACACGACATATGATGTTAGAAACCCAGGTCCTGATTTGGTACATGCATAAAAATGTGGCGGAGTTAAACTGGCTATGAGATCCCGACACTCCCATCTTGATAACAGGATCTCCAACGGCAATACATATAACAAACGATAAAAAACCTGCATAGATTAGCTTCCATTCAAAAAGACCATAATATTCTCACACAAACTGAATGACAACATAAACATGGACAGTACAATAACAGGGTCAATGAATGACAACATAAACATGGACAGTACAATAACAGGGTCAATGAATTCTGACAACTACCTAGGAAGGTAGAATCTGTTGGTTTAAAGACCATTACTCTTCAGATAAAAACTGCATTGGTGGTGTAATGGTTAGCATGCTCGTCTCGAGGGTGGTAGATCGTGGATTCATCGGTGGTGTAATGGTTAGCATGCTCGTCTCGAGGGTGGTAGATCGTGGGTTCATCGGTGGTGTAATGGTTAGCATGCTCGTCTCGAGGGTGGTAGATCGTGGGTTCATCGGTGGTGTAATGGTTATTATGCTCGTCTCGAGGGTGGTAGATCGTGGGTTCATCGGTGGTGTAATGGTTATCATGCTCGTCTCGAGGGTGGTAGATCGTGGGTTCGATCCTCAATCAGGTCAAACCAAAGACTATAAAATTGATTCTCCGCTAAGCACGCAGCGTTAAGGGGAAAGAGCAAAGACGGATTGACTCGGAATCAGAATAATGTGTATGAGTAGCGCAACATGTCTAACCGTGAACTGTTGTTTCAGTGAACTAGCACTATACAAATCCAACTAAGCGTGTTGATCTAGTACAAAGCGGACCTCCTCATCATCTTCTTGAAAATTAACTTGTTCTCGCCATGATATAGCTGAAAAATTGCGGAATTGGCGTTAAACAACAATCAATTACTAGTTTGTTTGTTATAATACATACACCATAGAGTGGTTCTTCTTGTCTTGTTTCGTGCATTGGGTCTCGTAGATAAAAGTGGAGTTTGACGAAATTCGTGCTGAAATCACGAAATAAGTATGAAATGGAATGCATTACACGAAACATTAAAATGAAACTAAGTAAAGTTAAAAAAAAGAAACATTAAAATGAAACTAAATAAAGATAAATAAAAGAAACATTAAAATAAAACTAAATAAAGTTAAAAAAGAAACATTAAAATAAAACTAAATAAAGTTAAAAAAGAAACATTAAAATGAAACTAAATAAAGTTAAAAAAAAGAAAAAAAGAAACATTAAAATGAAACTAAATCAAGCTAAAAAAAATAGAAACATTAAAATGAAACTAAATAATGCTTAAAAAAAGATTAAAATGAAACTAATTAAAGTTTACGTATCTGGTAGTTTCAAATCATTATTTATTTACACATAATGTAAAAATTTGCTTAGGCCACGAAATAGCTGAAATACTGCTTCAGTTGGCGCTAAACACCAATCAATCAATCAATCAATCAATCAATCAATCAATCAATCAATCAATCAATCAATCAATCAATCAATCAATCAATCAATCAATCAATCAATCAATCAATCAATCAATCAATCAATCAATCAATCAATCAATCAATCAATCAATCAATCAATCAATCAATCAATTAATCAATCAATCAATCACAAAATGTACGTGCAATTATGATTAAATTTCATCATAAATTAAAGGCCGCAATAGTATTGTAGTTCGATTTCATCCTGATATTCACAATATCTTATCTATCACCACCGTCTATGGCGATATGCACCAGATACAATTTTATGTAGAAAGGTTAGTCAGATATTAATTTAAATCAAAAGGCTATATGTGGGTACTCCGATTCTACAATCAGACTCACAGATAAAAGTGAGGTATAATTGTTATAAATAGTCACAAATTAATCTAATCAAATCAACATATAATCCTTTTAGTTCTGTCAATAATGCTCTTCCTAAACACACGCCACGAAATAGATGAAATACTGCTAAAGTTGACGTTAAATATCAATCAATCAATCAATCAATCAATCAATCAATCAATATATTTAAGTCAAGCATTACATTTTACCGTTCCACTTACTCAGTTTGAATAACCGAATCCAACGGACAGCCTCCAAGATATTCTGCCCCGTAGAATCCCGTACACGACATCTGAAGAAGCATGTTCTGGAAAAAAAGATATAAAACAATATAATAGTGGTTTTAAGCACTGGTAAATGTATTGACTTAATTATTGTTTGTTTGATGATGTTTAACGCGACTTTCAACAATATTTCAGTTATATCGTGGCGGTCAGTTTTATTGGTGGAGGAAACCGGAGGACCCGGAGAAAACCACCAACCTACCGCAAGTCACTGACAAACTTTATTACATTATGTTGTACACCTCGGCCTGATCGACATTCGAACTAACAACTTCAGTGGTGATAGGCACTGATTGCATAGGTAGTTCTAAATCCAACTACCATACGATCACAGCCACGAGGGCCCCTTTTGCTATTCTGCTATTCTATGCAATATGCATAGATTACAAATCTGTATTTCCTATTCGACCAAAAGATAAAATTCTGAATGCTCGCTTTACTACAGACCAATTGTACACTATTATATTGAAATACATGCAAAAATTGAAAAACATATTGGAATTTGTTTTTATAGTAGAACATTTCGCGTACTTCCATAATTTTTGACTTTACGAGTAAAATGGATGGTGTCTTATAAGGGGCAGTAACTGCTTCTTATCCTTAATGAGCAACGTCTGGGTTCAGCTCCAGTTTTGGTTGGGGGTCAGTGTTACTCCTCATTTTAGTGTCCTGCATTCTGTTTTGTATTGTTTTGTTTATCTTCGTCCTGTGTCTTGTGTTCTCAATGTTGCAAGTCACTCTGGATTGTCTATTATTGTCTGCCCATTTGCCTTTCTATAAAGTTTATTTGAATTTAGTGATTATGTTAGCATCAAAACGATGTTAGAATTAAAACGATGTTCGGTTTGTCTTTACCTCCAGTTGTTTGTAGGTGGGTTCATGTCTTATTTACGTTATTTCTGTTTGTGTGTGTATATACATATAGTGGTGTCCAACAACTACTGGGTTGTGTTTTTGTTTTGTTTTTCTTCGTGTAGTGTACCCTATGTTGTCAGTTTCTCTAGATTGTCCATTTTTGATTGCACCTTCGGTATTCTCTAACGTTTATTGTAGCTAAAAGACTGAAACATTCCACTTTCTGTATCATTACAATCTACTTCCATAGTTTAACCCATATTTAGTGGAACAGGAACTGCTTTCCCCTCCGGAGCACCTGAGTACACCCCGGGTTTTAGGGGGGTTCGTGTTACTCGATATTTAGTTTTATGTGTATGTTTCGATATACGGATTCTGTTTACCCTTTAGTATCTTCAAACTCTTCTTAGGGACCGCCCATTTAACTTGCAAAGGGGGGCGGGGGCGCTATGGGTTTTTTTTTCGTTGAGACATTTAGGTTATATGACAAAAACTCTGAATCAGATTATTTTTTTTCCTCCACCAAAATCAGAATATTTTTTTCAGCAACAATGGGAATCAGAATATGTTTTTTTAGAAAAAAAAAACATATCCCCCTTCCCTCCTGGAAATTAAATGGTGTGTCCCTTAGAAACTGAAAGAGTGATGTATTATATGTCTTACCAAATCTGTAAGACTCTTTTGATCAGTAAGATCAAATGCCTTTGAGCTTGATACTTGCATCTCATATATTTGTTCACTGAAACAAACATAATGTTATTTCAATTCTTTCAACTTATAAAGCATAAAATAATTGAGATATTACCTATCAATGTTTAATACAGGAAACGAACTGGTATATATTGGGATTATTACATGGCATTTTTCATAGCATACCCTTTATCAGCAGAGGGCCGAGGGCCGATACCAAAATGTTTAGTCATTTTAGGCTAGAATTAAATAAAAAGTTATAGAATAAGCAATTTATTGTTTTAATATGCAAATCCAATAAATGCACTTTTTTAACACTTTCAATATCATAAGAGAGAAAATTGGCAGTTTTTGTGCAAATATTAAATAAAAAGGCTTAGTCCGCCTTGTTTGTAAACACAGTATTCCTGAAATTCACGAAGTGAACTTACGAACATTAGCGTAAAGGCATGTAATAACATTCTGGAAGCAGTTAATAAACTTGCTTTATCAGCCCGCTTGAGCCATGCGTGTGAAAAGTGAGTGAAATAAACATGATTCCTCTTATTATTCTAAGCAAACCTCAAAGTTTTATCACAAGGTAAAGTTTTAGCTATATTATCTACAAGTATATGATACTTTATCTTATCCCACTTGTTCTATTTGAGCAGGCAAATTGCATTGACTGGATTTTTTTTGTAATATACTGTCATTGACCAAAGTGTAGCTTTTTCTGGTACTCCTTCCACATGTTACCTGTTGAGCTTTGGGAACCTAATTGTAAATCCAGTTCGCTTCCTGTTGACAGAAAATATCAAAATGGGCAATCAAGGGATAATTATATAATTGTATTATTTATTTCAAAATATAACCGTCAATGGATTAATGTGATATTTCTGCAGGATAAACACAATAGTAATATATAAAATATAAAGTTGATGTGTATTCAGAACAACACTAGTTAAAGGTGCGCTGTTAACATCGCCTTTATCTCAGTTTTTAAGCCTTTTACACATAAACTTTATTTTTTAGGACACTGCATTCATATTGTCTATATATTATACTGTTTAGCGCCACACTATTTCAGCCATATCGTGGCGATCAATTATTGACAATGGAGACATAAAAGAAGTCATTGAGAAACTTAATCACATAAAGGTTACTGGAAGTGACTGAGAATCTTGATCACATAAAGTTACTGAAAGTCACTGAGAATCTTGATCACATAAATCTATTGGAAGTCACTGAGAATCTTAATCACATAAAGTTACTGGAAGTCATTGATAAACTTAACCACACAAAAGTTACTGGAAGTCACTGAGAATCTTAATCACATAAAGCTATTGGAAGTCACTGAGCATCTTAATCACATAAAGTTACTGGAAGTCACTGAGAATCTTGATCACATAAAGCTATTGGAAGTCACTGAGAATCATAATCACATAAAGGTATTGGAAGTCATTGACAAACTTAATCACATAAAGTTACTGGAAGTCACTGAGAATCTTAATCACATAAAGGTATTGGAAGTCACTGAGAATCTTGATCACATAAAATAATTGGGAGTCACTTACGAATTTGATTTTGTAGCAAGAGTAACACGACAGGTACCACGTCTGGAGCAGGAACTACTCACCATTCCGGAATACCTGACTTCACCACCGGTTTTTAGTGGGGTTCGTGTTACTCTATCTTTAGTTTTATGTGTAATGTTTTGAAGATCATTGCTTGTTCTTTTGTCCTTTGCTTGTCTATTGTATCGTGTGTCCTTCAATTTACAGCTTATGTTTACCCCTGTTGTATCTTTTGTCTATTGTATCGTGTGTCCTTCAATTTACAGCTTATGTTTACCCCTGTTGTATCTTTTGTCTATTGTATCGTGTGTCCTTCAATTTACAGCTTATGTTTACCCCTGTTGTATCTTTTGTCCATTGTATCGTGTGTCCTTCAATTTACAGCTTATGTTTACCCCTGTTGTATCTTTTGTCTAATGTATCGTG
>MJUT01040995.1:25241-79922 GCA_002080005.1 Gigantidas platifrons | reverse complement strand
ACTTTCTTGCATAAGGTTTCTTGAAAACCGGACACTTATTATATAATACGGGGCCCGGGTGGCTCATTGAGTTACGTCGTTGGATCTAACAACTCATACAAGCCTATCACCAATACGGCGTGAGTTCGTGCCTGGCTTGTAAATTCATGTCATTAAGAGGACGACCTTTTAACTTTTAGATGTTTTTTGTCTGAAAAAAAAAATATGTGGTGAAATTTTAAAGAAACAAAATAAATTGAGTTGAAAGATATTATAAAAATTTGAAGACAAATTACTGATTTCTTTTTTTTATGTCCAAAAATTCAAAATCTGATTTTTGTTTCCTGTGAAAAAAATATGACTGTGGGATAAAAAATAGTTTTCTGTGTAGTGTTTTGCATAGCAATGATTGTCCTTTTTCTTTTGGTCACTGTATTGCATTTGCCTGCCCTTGTGCAAGTGGGGATGATCTTCAAACATTTGATGCAAAAGCGAGTATGCAATTTTACATGGTTAGACCATATACAGTGTGAAAAAAAACATGTGTATAATTTTCAACCTGGTTCAATTAAGTCTGAAAAACGCGTGTGCAAATTTACATTAGACCCAAATGAAGTAAAAAAAAACAAAAAACAAAAAACAAAAAACACACGTGTGCAATTTTACATTGACATTGCCATTGGGTCCTGTATGATTGTAACCGGTCAATGTGAAATAAACTAGAAAAAGGGTATAGGAGATATCATATTAAAATCTTTTATGATCACTTCCGTCCTTTCTATATGCCGTGCACACCGCCATATTGCGCAACGTTTTCAGATCAAGGACACCATGTAGCTATTGCCACTTGATTACATTGGTTACAAGCGTTTATCTGAAAACAAACGTTTTCGTAACCACCGTTGGTACAGTGACGCCACCTGATGGAAAAAGGGGTGAATGTTCTCCATTTTAGAATATTTTCAAATCGGCGTCCTTTCCAAACTAGCATATCTACAATAGGTCCGTTTGTACGATCAAAGTTTGCCGTCAAAAATAATTATAATGACAGTTTTGTTTTGCATGTTTCTTTTTATCTGTTTCTTAAAGTTGTTGTTTTGTTTTGTGTTTTTAAAGCATTTTCCCATTCATTAATATTATTTAGGGTTAAGGTTAGATTTAGGGTGATGGTTAGAGTTAGGTTTAGGGTTAGAGTTAGGGTTAAGGTTAGTGTTAGGGTTAGGAATATGGTTAGGCTTAGGGTTAAGGTTAAGGTTAAAGTTAGTTAGGGTTAGGCTTAAGTTTAGGGTTAGGGTTAGGGTCCCTCAAGTAGAATGTGCAATGTACTCTGAATCTGGTCTTGTCCCTTCTTCATCATTGTTTCAAAACCATGTCCTAACGGGTATGACGTATTTTGAAGTATACATCAGTGACGTCATATTGAACGTCGATTTGAGGATTGGACGCCGATTTGAGGATTGGATGTCGATTTGAGTCCGGACGTCGATCTGAGTCTTACATATATATAAACACAGAATAACTTGAAAACAATGAAACACGAATACAATTAAAGACAAACAGAATCAAACTCAAACCATCATAAATTGAAACAGCAAAAAATGGAGTGAAAAGTGTATGTGAAAAAAATAGTTTCTCATTTCCCACTATCAGTATGCGTCGTGAACAGAATACGCTTAACTAGTGTTGGTAGGCTATTCAACTAATACCAACAAAACCAACAACTGCCTCTCACCTAAAACAAAACAAATAAGAAACAACATAACACAAATAAAAGAAACATCCATAAACAAAACGTACCTCCCCAAGTCCGTATACACTTGCTAGTTTATTTAGGAATAAACAGAACGCTCCACCCCCGAGTCCGGATACATTTGGCAGTGTTATCAATATGCAGAACGTACCCCCACCCCCGAGTCCATAAACAGTTGATTGTTTTATCCATAAACAGAACGTACCCCCCTCAGAGTCCGGATACATTTGGCAGTGTTATCAATATGGAGAACGTACTCCCCGAGTCTGTAAACACTTGCTTGTTTTATCCATAAACAGAACGTACCTCCCCCGAGTCCGTATATATTTGCCAGTTTATCAGATGGCTCAAATGTTGCACAGTTTCCATATATGGTCGACATCCACGTGTAAGATCTGTAAAAAGAAAGTGAAATTAATGGATATAAAATACATTGCTGAAATTAACAATTATATAAAAGAATAAAAGATCGGTTTGTCCTTCCTCCAGTTGTTTGTAAGAGGGTTCATGTCTTATATACGTTATTTGTGTTTGTTTACGTATAGTGGTGTCCAACACGAATTGTGCTGTGTTTTTGTTTTGTTTTACTTCGTCTTGTGTACCCTGTGTTGCCAGTTTCTCAAGATTGTTCATTTTTGATTGACCCCTGGGTGTTCTATTATATAATGCAAATGCGCATGCATGTACTTTAAAACGGTACCAAACGAAAATCAAAGTACCAGTCGAAAATGCACTGAAGAAGGTAAGAATCATTTGCATTACATTTGGCAGTGACATTGATACGCATGTAGACAGAAAATATACACACATACATGTATATATATGTATATATGTTTGATAGAATAAAACAAAAACATGAAAAACATTATTTATTACTGCAAAATATGATAAATTCCATAATTCAGCGGATTTGTGTACACTTATTGCATAAAAAAGGAAATTACCATTAATATAAATATACCCTTCCGAAGCACCCGATTTTTAGCGGGGTTCGTGTGTTGCTCGATCTTTAGTTTTCTGTGTACTGTTTTGTAGATCGTTGTTTGTCCTTTTCTCCTGTGCGTGTGTGCGTGTGTGCGTGCGGATTAAGTTTACTCACATGTTACATGACTCTTTCATTGTCCCACCTTGATAGCAATACACTATCAACGTTAAATATACCATATTCTCTTCATATTTACTGTAATACAAATCAAAGCTTGACATACATAAATATAAGAAGAGTTTGTTGATACCAAAGGAGTAATCAGAATCGAAGAACAGACAATACAATGGCCAAAAGAAAAAGTACAAACAATGATATACAAAACATACACATAAAACTAAAGATCGAGTAACAAGAACACCACTAAAAACCGTGGATGAACTCATGTGCTCCGGAAGAGTAAGCTAAAGCATTAATGACAATATGAACAAGTCTATAACGCAGTATAAAAGGCACATGACGCCATGACGTGACCCCAAAAAAGTCAAATAATAAGGAAACACACATACAAGTCAAAAAATAAAGATAGACAAAGGCGAACATTAAAAAGCATGAACAAACACCGAAAATTAAAGATGAACAACACGAAACCCATAAAATAATTGAAATAAACCCCGGTTCCCATCAAAGGAAACTATTTCCTCCTCCACATGTGTCATCCGTCGTCGTACTCAGGTTTATTATCAAAATGTCGAAAATGAAGTAAACGGGAAAGAACGAGATTACGACAGTGCAAGCAGTCGCTGGATCATCTGTGAGTGATTAAGCTACTTCTGCTTCTACCAAATACTGACTACCTTCCACAAGTTTAAGATTATGTCACCGGATTGTGCATGACAATAGAAAAAGGCTAGCATTATTTACAAGTTTCACATTTCATATTCATTTTGATAGAGGAGACAGTAGCATTGAATGTTTCAACGGAGCCACTCAATAATATAGGATGTGGCGACTTGTTCTCCCCGGTGTCAGATTCTATAGGTCAATGTCAATAATAATTAATCTCTGACACAATTTAAATGGTTAATTTAGTTGATTATTGTGAGTGAGTGAGTGAGTGAGTGAGTAAGTGATAATTGTTTAACGTCAACTCAGCAATTTCTTAGCTATATCATGGCGAGAACAAGTTACTTTTCAATGAGATGATGATGAGGTCCGCTTTGTACTAGACCAACACGTTGAGTTGGGTTTTTATTAGTACTAGCTCACTAAAACAACAGTCCACGGGTAGACATGTCGCTCCACTCGGACACATTATTCTGATTCCGAGCCAACCATTCTTTGCTATTTCTCCTTAATGGTGGGTGCTTAGCGGATGAGCAACAAATACCAATTTTTATAATCTTTGGGCTTTTGGGAAATAACTCTTTCTCAATTAGATAATTGACTTTATACAACTAACTAAAGTTAAAACCCTTTGTATAACCAAACATAAAAGCTAGTGTTGAATTAACATTAAAATACAGTTTACAGTTTTTACTATAAGAACACCCTAATAAAATTGTATTTATATTTAGATATTTACTCTATAGTAATTTCATTAATTGATTCGATTGATCTACCACTTGGTATATCTTACTTAATGGTATACATGTACTTGGAATATAATAGGTTTTGATTAATTGGTAGTATTCCCCCAAGTGCTGTACATGGCTGACATCGTCATTATGTCGATTTATAATAGTATTAAACGCTTTTTTCAGGAGTTCATGATAAACAATTAAATCAAATAAAATGGAAAAAAAAACTATTACGAAGTAAGAACAGTTCCAAAATATAATAGGAAAATAAATCGTAGAAACTGAGGAAAAATCGTAACCCACGGGACACGTATACAAAACCCCCGGGACACGTATACAAAACCCTCGGGACACGTATACAAGAACAGACACTCTCATAGCTTGGTAGAACCTCAGAGACACGTATACATGAACATACACTCTCATATCTTAGTAGAACCTCCGAGACACGTATACATGAACATATACTCTCATAGCTTAGTAGAACCTCCGAGACACGTATGCATGAACATACACTCTCGTAGCTTAGTAGAACTTCCAAGACACGTATACACGAACATACACTCTCATAGCTTAGTAGAACCTCCGAGACACGTATGCATGAACATACACTCTCGTAGCTTAGTATAACCTCCAAGACACGTATCCATGAACATACACTCTCGTAGCTTAGTAGAACCTCCGAGACACGTATACATGAACATACACTCCCATAGCTTAGTAGAAACCCCCGAGACACGTATACATGAACAGACACTCTCGTAGCTTAGTAGAACCTCCGAGACACGTATACATGAACATACACTCTCGTAGCTTAGTAGAAACCCCCGAGACACGTATACAAGAACAGACACTCTCATAGCTTAGTAGAACCTCCGAGACACGTATACATGAACAGACACTCTCATGGCTTAGTAGAACCCCTGAGACACGTATACATGAACATACACTCTCATAGCTTAGTAGAACCTCCGAGATACGTATCAATGAACATACACTCTCATAACTTAGTAGAACCTCCGAGACACGTATACATGAACAGACACTCTCATAGCTTAGTAGAAACCCCCGAGACACGTATACAAGAACAGACACTCTCATAGCTTAGTAGAACCTCCGAGACACGTATACATGAACAGACACTCTCATAGCTTAGTAGAACCCATGAGACACGTATACATGAACATACACTCTCATAGCTTAGTAGAACCTCCGAGACACGTATCAATGAACATACACTCTCATAACTTAGTAGAACCTCCGAGACACGTATACATGAACAGACACTCTCATAGCTTAGTAGAACCTCCGAGACACGTATACATGAACATACACTCTCATAGCTTAGTAGAAACCCCCGAGACACGTATACAAGAACAGACACTCTCATAGCTTAGTAGAACCTCCGAGACACGTATACATGAACAGACACTCTCATAGCTTAGTAGAAACCCCCGAGACACGTATACATGAACAGACACTCGCATAGCTTAGTAGAACTCCCGGGACACGTATACATGAACAGGCACTCTCGTAGCTTAGTAGTACCTCCGAGACACGTATACATGAACAGACACTCTCATAGCTTAGTAGAACCTCCGAGACACGTATCAATGAACATACACTCTCGTAGCTTAGTAGAACCTCCGAGACACGTATACATGAACAGACACTCTCGTAGCTTAGTAGAACCTCCGAGACACGTATACATGAACAGACACTCTCATAGCTTAGTAGAACCCCTGAGACACGTATACAAGAACAGACACTCTCGTAGCTTAGTAGAACTCCCGGGACACGTATACATGAACAGGCACTCTCGTAGCTTAGTAGAACCCCCGGGACACGTATACATGAACAGACACTCTCGTAGCTTAGTAGAACCACCGGGACACGTATACAAGAACAGACACTCTTGTAGCTTAGTAGAACCCCCGGGACACGTATCAATGAACATACACTCTCATAGCTTAGTAGAACCCCCGGGACACGTATACAAGAACAGACACTCTCGTAGCTTAGTAGAACTCCCGGGACACGTATACAAGAACAGACACTCTCATAGCTTAGTAGAACCCCCGGGACACGTATACAAGAACAGACGACACTCTCGTAGCTTAGTAGAACTCCCGGGACACGTATACAAGAACAGACACTCTCATAGCTTAGTAGAACCCCCGGGACACGTATACATGAACAGACACTCTCGTAGCTTAGTAGAACCACCGGGACACGTATACAAGAACAGGCACTCTCATAGCTTAGTAGAACTCCCGGGACACGTATACATGAACATACACTCTCATAGCTTAGTAGAACCTCCGAGACACGTATACAAGAACAGACACTCTCATAGCTTAGTAGAACTCCCGGGACAGGTATACATGAACATACACTCTCGTAGCTTAGTAGAACTCCCGGGACACGTATACAAGAACAGACACTATCATAGCTTAGTAGAACCTCCGAGACACGTATAAATGAACAGACACTCTCATAGCTTAGTAGAACCTCCGAGACACGTATACAAGAACAGACACTCTCATAGCTTAGTAGAACTCCCGGGACAGGTATACATGAACATACACTCTCGTAGCTTAGTAGAACTCCCGGGACACGTATACAGGAACAGACACTCTCATAGCTTAGTAGAACCTCCGAGACACGTATACAAGAACAGACACTCTCATAGCTTAGTAGAACTCCCGGGACAGGTATACATGAACATACACTCTCGTAGCTTAGTAGAACTCCCGGGACACGTATACATGAACAGACACTCTCATAGCTTAGTAGAACCCCCGGGACACGTATACATGAACATACACTCTCATAGCTTAGTAGAACCTCCGAGACACGTATACAAGAACAGACACTCTCGTAGCTTAGTAGAACTCCTGGGACACGTATACAAGAACAGACACTCTCATAGCTTAGTAGAACCCCCGGGACACGTATACATGAACAGACACTCTCATAGCTTAGTAGAACCCCTGAGACACGTATACATGAACATACACTCTCATAGCTTAGTAGAACTCCCGAGGCACGTATACATGAACAGACACTCTCATAGCTTAGTAGAGACACTTCAATAAAGAGTGGCGGGATTAAACTAGTTTTATCTTGTGTTAATGCAAGCGTTTTCTGCATGTTATTGTAATGCTAAGAATACTTACGAAATAAGATGTCTAAAATAAAAGAAATCAATTATTAACATAAATATTTTCATATATTATTTACAAATAAACATCAAATGTCGTCAAACAAAAAATAATGATGTGTATTAGAGAAGAGATTGTGTGACAGAAAGGGTCGGTGGAAAACAACACCTTACGATGAAAAGAGATATGATTTCAATTTTCACATTGTGAACTTTCCATTTATATGTACAATGTAGCAACACCATCAAATGGAGTATGTATCTCCCACGTGATACAATATTCCAGAACTTGTGTTTTTATTACGATTTCCTTGATAGAGGGTTATTGTTATCAAGGACACATTTCCTTGATAGAGGGTTACTGTTATCAATGATACTACTGAACTATATGAGATTCTAGTGGTAAACTGACGTCATCATGTCTTACGGTCGCCATTATGATTTAACCCTTCCGGAATACCTGTATCAGAAATGACCACGGATATGCTCTTTTTGTCAGTCACAATCCCGTCCCGTATTTAGGACTTATCTCCGATTATAATTTATCACCAAGTTTTTAACACGATTAACACGACAGGTGTCACTATTGGAGCAGGAATTGCTTATCCTTTCGGTACACCTTAGTTCAACATCGGTTTTCAGTTGGGTTAATTCGGGTTTCTCAATCATTAGTTCACTGTGTAGTGTTTTTCGATGAGATAAGGATATCTCTTTTGTATTAGACTGAATAATTCTCCGAATTGGGGGGTTAGGGTTATCGTTATGGTGTTTAACGCCACTTTCAACAATATTTCAGCTACATCGTGGCGGTCAGTTTTATTAGTGAAGGAAAACCGTAGTTTCCGGAGAAAACCGCCGACCTGTCTCATCGCGTCACTGACCGCCGACCTGTCTCATCGCGTCACTGACCGCCGACCTGTCTCATCGCGTCACTGACAAACTTTACCATAGAATGTTGTATCGAGTACACCTCACCGTGAGCGGGATTCGACCTTACAACGTTAGTGTTGATAGGCACTGGTTGCATAGGTAGTTGTAAATCCAACTACCATACGATTACGAACACGACGGTTCCTTCTCCGAATTTGATTTTTATATTTCTAGATCACTGATGCAACGATCCATAGATAGACATGTCGCTCCAATCAGACAGGATAATCGTACTCCGATGCAGTCTTTGTTCTTAATACCTAACAATTCTGGCTAATGAGATAAGCAACAAACATAATTTTATAATCTTTGGTTTGATCTGACCGGGAATCCAACTCGCGATCTATCACACTGGAGACGATCACAGTACATGTTATTTAACCGAGGTCGTACGAGCAATGAGATCTCGAATTACATCCATGAGAAAATGAATTAAAATAAACCATATATCTTGACATAGAATAACATCTGCCAATGATAATTAAAGCTTTTCCTATATAAAATATTAGAACCATACGAGTGGACCGGAAAGTAACGAGGGGCCGTCGTGATCGTGATCGTATGGTAGTTGGATTTACTAGCTATATCACCACTAACGTTGTGAGTTTGAATCCCACTCAATCGAAACAACATTATTTGATAAACGTTGACAGTGACTTGTGACAGGTCGGTGCTTTTGTTCGGGTCCACCGGTTTCCTCCACCAATAAAACTGACCGCCATGATATAACAGAAATATTGTTGTAAGTGGCGTTAAGCACCATAAAACCAACCAAAAACAAACCAGAAAGCAAGGACCAAGCTGCTGTAAGTGGACTGGAAAGTGTGGGGCGAATACGAAACAGTGTCGCCTGATTAATCCACAGGCGCATGGGGCATGGATTTCGTCCCCCCTTTTTTTCTCTACTCCCCCCCTTTTTTCAAAATTTTCATAATCATTCCTTTTTCAAAATTTTCATGATAATTCGTTTTTCTTCATTTGACAATATCAGTAGACGTCATACATCATGAATAATACGTGTATTCTGTGTCCACAGTTTTTCGACTGATACAGTATATGAATAAGAAAAACGAATTATCATGAAAATTTTGAAAAAGGAATGATTATGAAAATTTTGAAAAAAGGGGGGGGAGTAGAGAAAAAAAAGGGGGGGACGAAATCCATGCCCCATGCGCCTGTGGATTAATCATGTAAATTAGATATTTACGTTTATTAAAGTTATTGTATTGTACCTTAAAAACAGACAACTTACCTTGTAAAGTTATCAACATGATGTATAAAATCACATATTGTCATGTTTTCCTGACAGCGTTCTATAAGTTGTTGTGGTGTAAAATTCCCCTAAAAAATACTAGCATTAATATAAAGTTTAGTACGTCAAAATAATACAAAATACCTCCCTTACCCCCCAAAAATAAACAGACAAACAAACAAACAAACAAAAACAAAACAAAAACAAAACACAAAAACAACAAAACAATAAAAAAACCAAAAACAAACAAAACAAACAAAACAAAGCAAAACAAAACAAAACAAAAACAAAAAATCTTTGTATTTTGGACAATTTATTACTATCCATTGAATGATTTATACATTTTTTAGATCGATTGATTGATTGTTGACAAGTATTTTAGAAATCAGGAGAACACATCTATAAGTATTATTTACTTCTACCAAATACTGACTGCTTTCCTCAAGTTGAAGATTATGTCAGAGGTTGTACATGACAATTGAAAATTTTTAAAACTATTTACATTTTTCATATATAAGTACTTGATAGTAGAGAACTTGAATGTTTTAACTGGGGAGCAACTCAAAGCCGAAGAAAAAAACGAGTTTTGTCTTTGTTGAGTCTTACTAGGGAAAATAAAAGATGAGCAATGCATGTTCAATGATTGCTCCAAGTCTGTGGTTTTTAGTTTTTTTAGTTTATAACAATTTTATTTGCTCATAGAGTCAAAAAGGATAAGACACAAGTTTTACCAACTTATGAAGTCTTCTCCTTGGAATTACATAACACATATACATATGAAAAAGAGCATGCACATTAATAAAAGTATACCAGCAACAATTACACATGTAAAAGAGAACAGAAAAACAGTGGAAAAAAAGAAAAAGAAGTTTTATGTGGACACGATGATCATGCTGGGTATATTAATAACGTTATACAATGAGGAATCTTTTAGATCTTCTAATAAACTTGTAAACTTCTTTAAAAATTAAACAGTTATCTTCATAAGTTAGATTTTGGTTACCTGTAGTAAGTAGAGCAAGATCGACTTTCATTCTAAATCGATTTACACAAATTAACAGATCCCTTCTAATATCGGTGTATTTACTACATTCAAAGAAGAAATGAAACGCATCTTCTCCAGGAACACCACAAGCACAATTTGGACTAGATACTATATTTGATTTAAATAAATCGTTGTTCAAGAAAGAAACTGAACATCGAAGTTGCGTTAATATCACATTTAACTTCCGTGGACCATACATGAAATGTTTGGGAACAATATTTATTTCATGTGCATTGTTTAGTAAAGCACGTTTGAATTTTTAATGGGGTGTCAAGATTACGGACAGAGTTCCCAAGTTTATTACATTCTCTGACAGAAGAAGGAATGAATGACGAATTCGTCGAAGAAAGTCTACAAAAGGGGACTACTTTAGTATTAGATCGCTGTCATTACGTAATGGGTAGATTATTGTACTTTGAATAGTGGGGGGAATTAAATCATGCAGATATTGCGGTGCAAGACCGTTGTATATCTTATAAAACAATTGAAGTTTTCTTCTGTGACGCCTACTATATAATGGTTCCCAGCCAGTTTTGAAATATAAAGAATCAGTCTTTGTAAATATGGGCAATCCAGTTACAATTCTGGCAGCTTCTAACTGTAATTTATAATTTGTTTGAATGGCACGTACCACAGTTGTCCCAAACTTCACACGCGTATTCAAAGATGGAACGAATATAAACCAAATACATTTTTTCTAAGTTTTGTCTATTCATTTTAAATTTTAATTTTCTTAATACTCCTAAATGTTTACTTATAGTTTTTGCAATATTTTAGTAACACATGATGTGATAATGTTCGTCAGTCTTCTATATTTTTTTTACCCAGCAGCGAGTATGCTAGGTTCTATTTTGTGCACCTGCAGGGGCCTTATTTTCGAAGCTCTCTTAGGACGAAGATACGTCTTAGGACCATCCTAGGACATATATTAGTCCTAAGTGCAATTATCGAACATCTCGCAACCTAGGATATATCTCAGAATTGATCCTAAATTTAGGACACCAATTTATGTGTCTTAAGATGATCCTAGGAAGATCCTAACTTTAAGATGAACATACGATGTCCTAACTTGTAAACAAATATGGCGGCAGTATATGTACACTTGAGGAGACGGAGGAATAATATCCGCAGAAATAGAATCTTAAGGGATTATGATAATCCATTGGACTATTTGGATGATCATGACATAATCCGGAAATACAGATTATCCAGACCGCTGATACTAGACATGTGCAGAATGTTTGAAATTAAGCTACAGAGGCCAACAAGAAGATCGAGAGCTTTTCCAGTATCCATTCAGATAATGGTGGCATTACAATTTTTTGCAACAGGCAGTTTTCAAGCTGTTAATGGAGATATTCACAATATTTCCCAATCCAGTGTTTCGAAAATTACAAAGGATGTAACTCAGTGCCTAGTGAGCATTTGCAGGCAGTACGTCGTAATGGCGACAGATCCAGCTGAACTTCAAGGTATTATGCAAGGTTTTTACAATATTGCCAACTTTCCAAATGTCATTGGGGCTATTGACGGCACACATATCAGAATAAGATCACAAACTACTGACGAACATTTATATGTCAACCGAAAGAATTACCATTCAGTTAACATTCAAAGGGTATGCGATTCAAACATGAAATTCCTGAATGTAGTAGCTAAAGGCCAGGCGGAACTCACGATGCCTTTATGTGGTCGAACTCTGGATTAAGTGAGATGTTTGAGAATGGCACCATTACAAATGGATGGCTGTTAGGCGATAGCGGATACCCGCTTAGACCATGGCTAATGACCCCTGTACTGAATCCAGCAAATAGACATGAGCAAGGATTCAATGGCGCTCATATGAGGACAAGAACTATCGTTGAGAGAAGTTTTGGAATTCTGAAATCTAGGTTTCGCTGGATTGACAAGTGGTGGGAAACTCCTTTACACACCCAAGAAATGTTGTGATATTGTTGTCGCTGTGATAGTTCTGCACAATATCTGCATAACACACAGGATACCTCTACCAATGGATAATGACAATTATGTAGACCGTGGGCACATTACAGGACAACACTACAATGGAAATATGAATGATGGAGCAGATGTTCGTCGGAGAATGATTAATGGAAGGTTTTAACTTGACATGTTCTGAAACTGGAAATTTGACATCGTTAACCAACATGTACATGTAAAAAAAATAAACGATGAGTGTTTCATATGGTTTTAGTCAATGATTTATATATATAGGGAGTAAACTATAGAGTGGGGGGGGGGGTGAATTTGTCCATACAGGTAATTATTGTCTTGCTGAACATTTTTTCACTTCGTCTTTCCTATCTTTTATAGTTTCCGATATGACTGAAAAACTTTAAAAGTAATATTTCACGGATATGACTGGTAAAGAAATTAGAAACAGTTAAGTAGTACATATTATTTTATAGGAGTCACTGTTGATAAATACACTAAAACAAAAAACAAATTAACATTGCTAAGAGTCTCAAAAGATTTAAGCTGGAGGTCTAACTTAGTGTGGTGGTATTAACTGCGTCAGTGGTTGGTGCATCTGCCACATGTATACCCATCTGTCACCCATCTGCCACATGTATACCCATCTGTCACCCATCTGTCACATGTATACCAATCTGTCACCCATCTGTCACCCATCTGCCACATGTATATCCATCTGTCTCCCATATGTCACCCATCTGTCACATGTATACCCATCTGTCACCCATCTGTCACCCATCTGCCACATGTATACCCATCTGTCACCCATCTGCCACATGCATACCCATCTTTCACCCATCTGTCACCCATCTGTCACATGTATACCCATCTGTCACCCATCTGCCACATGTATACCCATCTGTCACCCATCTGCCACATGTATACCCATCTGTCACCCATCTGCCACATGTATACCCATCTGTCACCCATCTGCCACATGTATACCCATCTGTCACCCATCTGCCACATGCATACCCATCTGTCACCCATCTGCCACATGTATACCCATCTGTCACCCATCTGCCACATGTATACCCATCTGCCACATGTATACCCATCTGTCACCCATCTGCCACATGTATACCCATCTGTCACCCATCTGCCACATGTATACCCATCTGTCACCCATCTGCCACATGAATACCCATCTGTCACCCATCTGCCACATGTATACCCATCTGCGTCAAGGTAAGATTGAGTTTTGTCATATACAGTTGGTGTTTTTTTTTGTCAATAAGTAGCCTTGGCAATCAACTTCTAGTCTCTGTTGTTCAACTTGTAGACGCTGCTTCTCGACATCAAGACGTTCTTTTTCAATACGGAGCCTTTCGTTTTCGATTTCGACCAGTTTACGGTCCTCGTAAAATTATGTTGGTTGTTTATACTTCCCCTTTCCCCTGGCCGTATATGATGATGATGTACTTGGAGTTGATGTAAATGAAGTGCCACCAGAGTTATTTGTCCTTTCAAGTATGTCACCCAGTGAACAGGCGGGCATATCTGGAAGAAAATTTAAATGACTAAGTCCACGTTATGCTATGATAAAACTCATTCTGACAATCACATGCTATCATGTGCACATATACATATATACGAAAAAGAACGGATATGAAGTAAATGTGAAGGAGACAACCTCCCATCTCCGAAGTGACTGGCGAAGCGAAATAAACATCTAGGAGTTCAATAAGTGGAACAACCCACACCATGTAGCAAGCCCTAAATAGCCCCGACAAAAACTTAGTGGATAAATCGGTGATCACAATACTATTATATGGGTGCATTTTTTTCTAACCAAAGTTTGGCAAACGTTGTGTGTCGTTTGTTAAACGCTGTGTGTCGTTTGCTAAACGCCGCAAAAGTAGAAACAAATACATCGTTTAATCAGAGTTTACTGACCCTGTTTGAACTGATAATATGTATACACATGTTGTTGGTAAATAAACTCATCTCTTCTTTTGTTAGATTCCATCTTTGTTTTGGCGTGAAAATTCCACGTGTCTATAATTGATTCAGCGTTGAGATTAGAAACAAATGCAACAAACGATAAACGACAAATTGTAGACGCACATTTAGCGATTGCATAGTTTGTCAAAGTTTGTGCAAACTTTACAAACGTATGTTAGAAAAAAAATGCTCTCAACGCGTACGCGCATAGTCGTTTGAATCGTTTGTGTTAAAAAAAAATGCACCTTATATCTTACTATCAAACGCGGTCAAGAAACTAAAGAGTTATAATGAAAACAACTACATGCTTGTGACCATAGTCCTGACTTGGGACAGGCGCCCGAAATACATGTATGCGGTGGGGTTAGAATAGTTTTGTTGGATCCAACCCCCCCCTCCCCCCTAGTACTCAAATACCGATGTACACAAAATTATATACAAGTTTTTAACAACAGCTTTTAAATGGACTCGAACCTGAATGCTGCATGTAAACAGTCACGATTTTACAGTATTTGTGTTGTTTTAATAAAATACAATGTAACTCTCTATCTAAATAAAATAAAAAGCAACAATTTACCGTTTTCGTATGAAGAGTCTAAATCTCTCGTCTGTGAGTGAGCTTGTAGAGAGTCCCCAACAGTTTCATCTGTCATGCACGAATCAATGCCACCTTCAATGCCATCAACTGGGGTGTTGCCGATTATTCCGACGACTTTATCCTGCAATGGAGTAAGTTTTTCGGGGGAGGTCCACCGCCTGTTTTCCGGGATTCTCTACGAACTAAGGCTGCTTGTTTTTTTTTTTTTGCATTGCTGGTATAAGTGCTCCATTTTTACCTAAGTTGCTCGACGCTTCTCTTATGGTTTGTATTTGCAGCATTCACTTTCCTGCATATATATTTTCCCAAACTTTAGTTTTTGAACAAAACGTTGCTACATTGGAAAGTTTTGAAAAGAGAATGGACTTGTTTCTTTCTATTTCATCCAAAAGAATTTGGAGCTCCGCGTCCGTAAAACTAGGATTTCTTTTTTCGACTCATGTTTTAAAATATATAATGTACCAATGTGTTGACCTTTTATCTATCATTTATCATAGGTTGCACGAATTTTGCCTTTGAACTCTTATTTATATTGTCTAATGTGACACTTTAAATTTTACTCACCTTTAATTTGTATTGATGAAAAAGTTTGTCAACATGACGTAAATATATTCATTTTTGTTTACATCGTTTGGAAATAATCTTATTTTCATCATCATCATGATTATCATTATTTTTATTTTAATTGTTACTATATTTTCGATATTATTATTATTATTTATTAATTTGGTTATTTTTATCAGTGTTTTCTAATAAATCTTGATACTTTTATTTCCTTGTTTTTCCTTATACGCAAAAACTTAGGATAATGGCTAGGACATCCTAGCTGGGAAAATCCTAGGAGAGCTTCGGTACGACGTCTCGGACATATCACAAGTTGGTCCTAAGATTATCCTAAATAATTTCCTAAGATATATCCTAGGATAAATCTTAGGACAATTTCGAAAATAAGACCCCATTTCTTTCCTCCTAGGTATCTCTGATTACCCAAATGGATTCAAGCTTAAATAACAGTATCCAGCGTGACTGGTATTTGCTGGTGTGTTATTGTCAAACCAGAGTAAGTATAACAAATCATGCATTGGTCGATTGTGTTGCATTCAAAAGATGTCAACAAATAGGAAATGTTATTCGTATCAGCTCTGCACCCGGATATATTTGCCACTTTGCCACGTTTGTGCGCGAAAATTTCAGAAAAATTGGAAAGAAATAACCCATGTATAATTTTTTGTTGTTGAAAAATCGTGGTTTAACACAGAAATATATAAGAAAAAACGAGGAATTAATGAACAATTATGTTTACTTTCTGTATCTAACTATTCTATATTTAGTCATCAATGGATTGTTTGTTTGATGGTGATTAACGCCACTTTCAACAACATTTCAGTTATATCGTGGCGGTCAGTGACAAACCTTATCACATAATGTTGTGCACCTCGCCCTGATCGAGATTCGTACTCACAACATCAGTGGTGATAGGCACTGATGACTAATTGCATAAATAGTTGTAAATCCAACTACCATACGATCACGGCCATGACGGCCCCTTCCTGCTGAATGGAATTTTATATAGAATTAGATGTTTAGGTTATATTTTGTTTTTACGATAGAATGATTAGTGTATAGCTAACAAAAATTCGACAAACATCTAATTTTGATTAGATTCTGTTGCATATATCTTCAAAATAATATTGACAACATGAACTTGTGGTGGGAGATAACCAACATTATTATATTTTAATCTATATGATAGATTTTGATTGGATTAAAATAGTCATGTGATAACAAAATAATTGAGATGTTTTGCAAAAATTTGCCCTATTATTCTCCGCCGAACAACCCAATTTTCCCCCACAAGGGAGATAACCTATAAAACATTGGCAAAAATATAATAAAACAATTACGGCCCTCTGTGTAAGGAAACATCCAGATTTGTCAACCCTCGGGGATTGTTTTCCCCTCAGGTTGACAAATCTGGATGTTTCCCTACACAGAAGGCCGTAATTGTATAAGTCTCTCTCTGTACCTTTTTAAAGGATCCGTCGTGTTCGTGGTCATATGGTAGTTAGATTTACCACTACCTATGCATTCAGTACCTTTCACCACTAAAGCTGTGTGTTCGAATCCCACCCAGGTGAGGTGTACTCGACACAACATTATGTAATAAAGTTAGTCAGTGACTTGCGACAGGTCGGTGGTTTGCTCCGGTTTCCACCACCAATAAAACGGACCGCTACGATATAACTGAAATTTTGTTGAAACTGGCGTTACACTCCAATAATACTAACCTCTAACCTCTAACCCTGTATCTTTTTATAAGCCAATAAAGTCCCACTGTAGATTACTCCCTCTCTACATAGTAGAATAGATTATGGTTATTAATGATATTTTTGGTCATGAAAAGGGGGGGAGGGGTTGTAATTGACATAAAAACATTACCATTCTGTACTCTTCAACGGCTAAGGTATACGCTCTGTTTAAAACCAAATCCTCATTTTGTGGTATATAACGCTTCATATTACAGATAGTTATTGAAGGAAACTCCTTATTCAATTCCAGTTTAAAAGTAGTTTTTACTGGATTCGACCGATATAAGGTAAATATGTCCACAAGCTGCCTAATAACGAGTCCTGTACATGTTAGGAAAGCAATAATCCACAAGATTTTCTTGTAAACTGATGGAGTTGAAATGACATTCGATATCCCATGCACTGTTGACCTTGACCCAATATCCTTCAACTCTTCGCGGAGTGAGTTATCTTCAGTACTAGATTCTGGTATATGTATTTTTATGTCTGTAATAAAAACAAAATTTCTTACATACAAATTTTACTTACTTTTACTTACTCTCTATTTTGACATTACACCAAAAACATGTTTTGGTCGGAATGTGAAGCTATAGAAAATGTTGTTATGAACAGATTTATCATTAAGTTACTGTATTTTATACCCATATATCATGTTTGGGAGGGGAATTTGCAAAAAATACCAGTCGAGAGACGAAAAATTTCCCGAGCCGAACGACGAGGGAAATTTAGTCTCAGTCAAGACTGGTATTTTTCGCAGAAACCCCTCCCAAACATGATATATTTGTTTAATATTACCGAATATTATTTAGAATACTGGCTAAATAAATAATACTTTTTGTTTGTCGTTTTCAGGACCTAACATGATGTATCTATTTAATTCTACCGAATGATGTTACATAAAACGCACAGCTGATAACGTTTTACAAATTTTGTTACAATCGTCTCCGTGAAGGGTAAAACCGGCAAATACGATTTTGCAAATTTTGCAATTTGGTTTGAATGTTCCCACCATAGAGCGTCTTGTCCGTCGTCTGATCACGTTTTTATGTCTAATATAATTATATTACTTCCGTTTTTCATTGAAATGTTACAACATGATTGGTTATGAAGTGGTCACATGATTATAAAAGAAATGTTTTACACCCCAATAAAACTCAAACCCGAACTTGTACGGGCCTCCATGACGACGTCAGATAAAACCAATCAATGGCGTAGTAATTTAACAGCAAATAATCTAACACAAATAAAATTCACAACGAAAAATTCAATTTTATTGAATTTTGGTGTGATTTAAATGTAATTATAAGGATTGAATGCATTTTTATGTAGATTTATAGGGTTGTAAAAGCGTGGACAGAGGCACATTTGTTGTATGAAGCGCGCTTCATACAAAATGTGCTTCGAACCACGCTTTTACACAACAATAAAACTACAAACAAATGCATTCAACTCTTAAATAAAATAAAGTTCCCTACCTGTCATGATGTCTGCTAACCCCTTTGAAAGCAGCAAAAAGTTTTGTTAGACCTCAGTATTACTATTCCCACGTGTTAAATTGAAATGAAGATTTCAATATGATGATTTTTCATGCGTTTCCTGGTACGATGTTCTTGGTGGTAAATACTACATGCACAGCGGATTATCACTAATTATTCCATTAATTATTCATTTCTTGTGTTAAATTAGAACAAAATAAAGCTGTGAACTAGGTATGAACTCCCTATGGAGGAAGAACTCTCTATCTGGGGAGTTCGTGTGTCTCGTATTAACGCTTGATTTCTCTACCAGACGTTTAACATCGTTGAAAGCAACTGAATATAAAATAGAAGTCGAAGTTGTCTATAAATATTCGAGCAATAATTTGCTCCCTTATGGCAAATGGTCGCCGTCGTTGTCGTGATCGCATGGTAGCTGGATTTATAACTACTTATGTAATCAGTGCCTAGTGGTTTCGAATCCCGCTCAGGCCAGATATACTGGATACAACATTATGTGATAAATGTTGTCAGTGACTTGCGACTGGTCGGTGATTTTCTTTGGGTACTCCAGTTTCCTCCACCAATAAAACTGACCTCCATGATATAACTGAAATATTGTTGAAAGTGGCGTTAAACACCATGACCTAACCATAACCTTATGGCACGTGTAAAATGGACTCAAATGTAACGACATACGAGAACGATTACAATATATAGCAGAAAGAATTCAAAACACAATAAAATAGACTATTTAATTAACATCTATAACTGCACTCGACTCGCAGCCGCAAGTGATAAAGTTTACCAATTGCTTGCCCATGGTAGATGGTTCTCTCCGGGTACTCCGGCTTCTTCCACCACTAAAACTGGTCGCCATGATATAGCTGAAATATTTCCGAAAGTGGCGTTAAACACCAAAAATCAATCAAGCAATCAATATAACTGCAATCAGTCTTGACCCCAACTAAAGTTTATAATCTTGACTTTGACCCGTAATCAAATAGAGAAAACGTAGATATCTAATTTAGTGTGCACGACACGTTATTTTTGGAATAACCTTCATCATGTACAGTCGAAATTTAAAAATTGGAAAGCCAAAATGATTTAAAAGTCTTCGGGAGCATGAAAACCAAAGGACTTAAACAGATCGCCTATGTCTGAGTTATGATAATAATTACATTATTTAGGAAAGGTAAACTTCAACAATACATATGTCTAATAAATTATTTCAGAGCTGAAGCGCTGAATACTGGGCGGATGATATCCGAGGTGATTGATAGTCCAGCAGCATGTTTGTCAACTTTCTGAACGTAGACATGATTGGTTGTTGTTTGTGTTTGACATCAACTGAGCAGAATAATGAACCCAAGTGTAAATGTCAAGTGAGCAGAATGATGAACTCAGGCTTGAAGATCAATTGAGCAGTGGGATGCACCCATGTCTGAAGGTCAAGTGAGCAGAATGATGCACTCAGGCTTGAAGATCAATTGAGCAGTGGGATGCACCCATGTCTGAAGGTCAAGTTAGCATTATGATGAACTCAGGCTGGAAGAGCAATTGAGCAGTGGGATGCACCCATGTCTGAAGGTCAAGTGAGCATTATGATGAACTCAGGCTTGAAGATCAATTGAGCAGTGGGATGCACCCATGTCTGAAGGTCAAGTGAGCATTATGATGAACTCAGGCTGGAAGAGCAATTGAGCAGTGGGATGCACCCATGTCTGGAGGTCAAGTGAGCATTATGATGAACCAATGTTTGGAGATTAAGTGAGCATTGTGATGAACCCAGGCCTGAATGTCAATTGAGTAGTATGAGGAACTCTGGTCTAAAGATTAATTGACTAGTATCAGGAATCCAGGTCTGACGATCAAATGAGCAGTATGGTGAACCCAGGTTAAGTGAACAGTATGATGTCAAACCCTGGTATGAAGATCAAGTTAGTAGCATGATGAACCTGGGTCTCAAGATCAAGTGCTCAGTATGATGAACCTGAGTCTACAGAGCAAGTTAGAAGCATGATGAGTCCAGCGATCAAGTGAACAGTATGATGTCGATCCCATGTCTGAAGATCAACTGAACAGTGTAATGAACCCATCTCTGACGATCAAGTGAGAAACTCGATCAACTTGGGTCTGAAGATCAAGGGCGCAGTATGATGAATCCAGGTCTGAAGATCAAGTGATCAGTACGATGAACTCAGTTCTGAAGATCAAGTGAGCTTTACGATGAACTCAGGTTTGACGATCAAGTGAGCATGACGATAAACTCAGATCTGAAGGTCAAGTGCGCAGTATGATGAACTCAGTTCTGAAGATCAGTGAGCAGTATAATGAACTCAGATCTGAATGTCAAATAAGCAGTATTGTGAATTCAGAACTGAAGATCAAGCGAGCAGTATGATGAATTCAGATGTGACGATCAAGTGAGCAGTGCGATGAACTCGGGTCAGAATATCAATTGAGCAGAGTGATGATCCAAGGTTTCACGATCAAGAGAACAGTATGCTGAACCTGCGTCTGAAGATCAAGTGAGAAGTATGCTGAACCTGGGTATGAAGATCAAGTAAGCAGTATGATGAATGCAGGTTTTATGATCATAGGAGCAGTATGATAAACCCATGTCTATATATCAAGTACGCAGTATGATGAACTCGGGTCTAAGGGTCAAGGGAGTAGCATGATGAACCCAGTTCTGAAGATCAAGTGAGCAGTACGATGAAATCAGTTCTGACGATCAAGTGAGCAGTACGATGAAATCAGTTCTGACGATCAAGTGAGCAGTACGATGAAATCAGGATTGACAATTAAGTGAACAGTAAGATGAGCCTGGATTTGAAGATCAAGTGAGCGGTATGATGAGCCCAGGATTGACGATTAAGTGAACAGTAAGATGAGCCTGGATTTGAAGATCAGGTGAGCGGTATGATGAACCCAGGATTGATGATTAAGTGAACAGTATGATCAACCCAGGATTGACAATTTAGTGAACAGTATGATGAGCCCATGTCTGTAGATCATGTGGCCAGTATACCAAGCCTTGATTTGAAGATCAAGTGAGCAGTACGATGAACTCATGTTTGAAGATCAAGCGCGCAGTATGATGAACTCAGATCTGACGGTCAAGTAAGCAGTATGATGAATTCAGGACTGAAGATCAAGTAGACATCACGATGACCCAATTCCCCCTCCCAAAGCAAAAACCACATAAGCAGGAGGAGCAGGAGTGTTGTTAGTCTAGAAAGGAAAATTTACTTTGGGGAAATCGAAGTCATCACGTTTATCAACAATCTTGTAACACAACCAGCCCTAAAATGGTCTATGCCTTTTAAGTTTCATATGGCTTGAATTAAGAGCAGAAATATAAATAAGTATGAACAGAGTTAACAAACTACAATCAAGTACATTCTCGAATTCCGTTGGGAGGCAATGCAAATAAATACAGTATTACTAGATGTAGTTATGTTCGCTAATTAACACGACCGTCTGTACTTAATGGCCTGTGTTTTAATTATTAAACTGTCGCATCACAGAATCAATAAATGTAGAGACTAAAATGGAATATTTGATTAATTAATTTAATGCTTGTAAATGTAGTTCAATATTAAGTAAGCCAAATTGCCAGTTTATAGTCAGGTGAGATATAAAATTGGATACTGTGGTGCCATTAAAGTTTTAAACCACACAAAAAACTATACCATTCATTTATTCAAAGTACATGTGCATACGAAAACTATTCCATTCATACATTCGATATACAGGCCGTCGTCGTCGTTATCGCATGATAGTTGGATTTATAACTACCTATGCAATCAGTATACCTATCTCCACCAACGTTGTGAGTTCGAATCCCACACAGGTGAGGTGTACTCGATACAACATTGTGTGATAAGGTTTGTCAATGACTTGCGGCAGTTCGGTGGTTTTCTCCTGGTACTCTGGTTTCCTCCACCAATAAAACTGACCGCCACGATATAACTGAAATATTGTTGAAAGTGACATAAAGCACCATAATCCTAACCCTTAAAATGTGTATACGAAAGCTATACCCATTCATTGAGTATTGTGTATTCTTAATGATTACCCATTCATTGAGTATTGTGTATTCTTAATGATTAAAGAAGCATATCTTTGTTTAATTTTAACTTTTGAAGTAAAGAAACCTATTGTGTAATCTTAAGCAACATCTATGTTCAAAGATCCTGCTAGTGTTAAAACCCTGTCCACTATTCACAGTAAATATGATATGTTCCTACGGCCCATAACAACATCATTCTTATCTACACAAAAGCATTATGTTGATTGTTTCAAGACAGAATTAATCTTGGATCTTTCACAAGGACATCATACTGTACAGCAACACACTATAAAAAGATATAGTTGATAATAATATATATATGTCTTGTCTTCTGCTGGTCTTTTCATAAAATAAATGAGAAATATGATATTCCCTCACTGTACTGGAAGCATAAATTGCACAATTGTCCATATAAACAATATCAAATCAATAGTCAACTTCCCAACTGTCTCAATTATTTCCAGTTCAAGGTCACTCTACTCATTCCTCGTTTCTTCCATGGTTCTGTTTCTCTTTTTCCAAGAGAAAGCGTTCAAAAGTACACAAAATACTTCAATGATTTCGCCAAAACTTAAAACAGATGCTCCGATAAATAGTCCAAGAGATCCACCAATGTCAGCCAACATCTGAGATTCCTATAATATAAGAAAAACAGGTAAATGTTAGCAGCTTGGTTGTTACGCCATCTTCAACAATATTTCAGCTACTTTGTGATTGTCAATTTATCAGTCACAATATAACTGAAATATTATTGAAGTGACGTTAAACACCAATATGCAAATGGTAAAATTGGACGAAGACATAAAATGAAGAAAAAAACCCACACAGTATTAACATTTCTAAAATTCACTAGAAAAATTGTTATATAGTGGCAGTCAGATATATAGTGGCAGTCAGTTATATAGTGGCAGTCAGATATATAGTGGCAGTCAGTTATATAGTGGCAGTCAGCTATATAGTGGCAGTCAGATATATAGTGGCAGTCAGTTATATAGTGGCAGTCAGATATATAGTGGCAGTCAGTTATATAGTGGCAGTCAGCTATATAGTGGCAGTCAGTTATATTGGTGGAGGAAACTGGAGTACGCAGAGAAAACAAGCAACCTACCACAAGCAAGTCACTGACAAAGTTTAATACATAATATTGTATGGAGTACACCTCTACAGTTTAAGAACCCGATTATTGATTCCATATAATTTTCTATGGTATAATTTGTATTGTATTCTATAAAACCTTTAGTTAAACACAGTAGTATATATTGGATTTTTCAAGAGAGTGCCTGTTCTGAAATAAGGTGCCAGTTCTAGGCAATTTTTTAAGTATAATTTTCCTAAAGTTTAAAAAAAAGGCAGGGAAAAGGATGAGCAATCCCGGGAACCCTGCCTCTGACATTAGCTATATATGGTATGGGTAATACACATATATTCTTTGGATATTGTAGGTATCCGCTATGGTTTCAGAAATTAAAGGGTGCTCGATGCATATCTTTTTTTTGTTTTGTTTTTGTGAAGGTGTCGATTTAGTGTGCTGTTATACTATTTTTGTACCGTTATGAAAAAAAAAAAAACTAAGCAGTGATGGTCATCAATTACAACAATATCAACAAAGCGAACAATCACCTCTCACTGAACAGATAAATCACCACGACATATGACGCTGGAAATCCAGGTCCTGACTTGGAACATGCACAAAAATGTGGCGGAGTTAAACTGGTTAAGGGATACCCACCCCCCTCTCCTGATGACTGGATCTCCAACGGCAATACATATGTAAACAAACGATACAAAACCTACACAGATTTGCTTCCACTCAAAAAGACCACAAACTATCACAAAAATGACGGACAACATAAACATGGTCTGTACAATAACAGGGTCAATGAATACTGACTACTAGCTAGGAAGGTAGAATCTGTTGGTTTAAAGACCATTACTCTTCAGATAAAAACTGCATCGGTGGTGTAATGGTTAGCATGCTCGTCTCGAGGGTGGTAGATCGTGGGTTCATCGGTGGTGTAATGATTATCATGCTCTTCTCGAGGGTGGTAGATCGTGGGTTCATCGGTGGTGTAATGGTTATCATGCTCTTCTCGAGGGTGGTAGATCGTGGGTTCATCGGTGGTGTAATGATTATCATGCTCTTCTCGAGGGTGGTAGATCGTGGGTTCATCGGTGGTGTAATGGTTAGCATGCTCGTCTCGAGGGTGGTAGATCGTGGGCTCATCGGTGGTGTAATGGTTAGCATGCTCGTCTCGAGTGTGGTAGATCGTGGGTTCATCGGTGGTGTAATGGTTATCATGCTCGTCTCGAGGGTGGTAGATAGTGGGTTCGAGCCCAAATTAGGTCAAACCAAAGACTATAAAATTGGTATTTGTTGATTCTCTTCTAAGCACACATCATTAAGGGGAAAGAGCAAAGACTGGGTGAATCGGAATCAGCATAATGTGTCCGAAAGGGTGACATGTGTATCTGCACACTGTTGTTTCAGTGAGTCAGCACTATAAAAATCCAACTAAGCGTGTTGGTCTAGTACAAAGTGGACATCAACATCGTCTTATTGAAAATTAACTTGTTCTCGCCATGATATAGCTGCAAAATTGCTGAGTTGGCGTTAAACAACAATCAATTACTAGTTTGTTTGTTATAATACATACACCATAGAGTGGTTCTTCTTGTCTTGTTTCGTGCATTGGGTCTCGTAGATAAAAGTGGAGTTTGACGAAATTCGTACTGAAATCACGAAATAAGTATGAAATGGAATGTATTACACGAAACATTAAAATGAAACTAAGTAAAGTTAAAAAAAAAAAGAAAAAAAAAGAAACATTAAAATGAAACTAAACAAGGGCAACGCAAAGCGTGGCGTATCCCCTCGTCTAAAAATTTGACCCGGTGACCTTAACCTTTGACCTATGACCTTGAAAATCAATAGGGTTCCTGATTCTCTTAAGGACTAAGTATGTACCAAGTTTGGTCAAAATCCATTGAAGGATGTTGATTCTAGAGTGTTCACACGGATGTTACGGAAGGACGGACGGACGATAGCGTTACTATATCCCTTCGCAACTACGTTGGCGAGGGGATAATAAAATTAACGTATCTGGTAGTTTCAAATCACTATTTATATACACAAAATATAAAAATGTGTTCAGGCAACGATATAGCTGAAATACTGCTTCATCTGGCGTTAATCACCGATCAATCAATCAATCACAAAATGGACAGTGCAATAATTATCAAATTCACAATATCTTATCCATTGAAGGATGTTGATTCTAGAGTGTTCACAAGGATGTTACGGAAGGACGGAAGGACGGACGGTAGCGTTACTATATCCCGTCGCAACTTCGTTGGCGAGGGGATAATAAAGTTAAAAAAGAAAGAAACATTAGAATGAAACTAAATTAAAGTTAAAAAAAACAACAACATTAAAATGAATCTAAATAAAGTTAAACAAGGGCAACGCAAAGCGTGGCGTATCCCCTCGTCAAAAAAATTGACCCGGTGACCTAAATCTATGACTTTGAAAATCAATAGGATTCCAGATTTTCTTAAGGACTAAGTATGTACCAAGTGTGGTCAAAATCCATTGAAGGATGTTGATTCTAGAGTGTTCACAAGGATGTTACGGAAAGACGGACGGTAGCGTTACTATATCCCTTCGCATCTTCGTTGGCGAGGGGATAAAAAGAAACATTAAAATGAAACTAAACAAGGGCAACGCCGAAGCGTGGCGTATCCCCTCGCCTAAAAATTTGACCCGGTGACCTTGACCTTTGACCTATGACCTTGAAAATCAATAGGGTTCCTGATTCTCTTAAGGACTAAGTATGTACCAAGTTTGGTCAAAATCCATTGAAGGATGTTGATTCTAGAGTGTTCACACGGATGTTACGGAAGGACGGACGGACGATAGCGTTACTATATCCCTTCGCAACTACGTTGGCGAGGGGATAATAAAATTAACGTATCTCGTAGTTTCAAATCATTATTTATATACACAAATTATAAAAATGTGTTCAGGCCACGATATAGCTGAAATACTGCTTCAACTGGCGTTAATCGTCAATCAATCAATCAATCAATCAATCACGAAATGGACAGTGCAATAATTATCAAATTTCATCATAAATTTATTTTAAAGGCCACAATAGTATTGTAGTTTGAGTTTATCCTGACATTCACAATATCTTATCTATCACCACAAAAGTAAATGTAAATGTAAATGGCGATATGCACCATATACAATTTTATGTAATAAGATTTGTCAGATATTAATGTGAATTAACAGGCTATCTGTGGGTACTCCTATTCTACAATAAGACTCACTGAGAAAAGTAAGGTATAATTGTTATAAATAGTCACAAGTTAATCTGGTCAAATCAACATGTAATCCTGTTAATTCTGTCAATAATGCTCTTCCTAAGCACACGCCACGAAATAGATGAAATACTCCTAAATCAATCAATCGATATGTCTAAGATAAGTAATACATTTTACCGTTCCACTTACTCAGTTTGAATAACCGAATCCAATGGACAGCCTCCAAGATATTCTGCCCAGTAGAATCCCTTACACGACATCTGAAAAAGAATGTTCTGGAAAAAAAAAAAGGATATTCTGTATTGATAGAAGACAATTTGATACTGGTTTTAAGTACTGGTAAAGGTATTGACTTAATTATTGTTTGTTTGTTTTCTTGATGATGCTTAACGCCACTTTCAACTATATTTCAGTTATATCGTGGCTGTCAGTTTTATTGGTTGAGGAAACTGGAATACCCGGCGAAAACCACTGACATGTCGCAAGTAACTGATAAACTTTATCACATAATATTGTATACCTTGCCCTGATCGAGATTCGAACTCACAACATCAGTGGTGATAGGCACTGATTGCATGGGTAGTTGTAAATCCAACTACCATACGATCACAGCCACGACGGCCCCTTTTCCTGTTCTGCTATTCTATACTATATGCATAAATTACAAATCTGTATTTCCTATGCAACCAAAAGATAAAATTCCGAATGCTCGCTTTACTACAGACCAATTGTACACTATTATATTGAAATACATGCAAAAATTGAAAAAAACATATTGGATTTTGTTTTTATAGTAGAACTTTTCGAGTACTTCCATAAATTTTGACTTTACGAGTAAAATGGA
Source organism: Gigantidas platifrons (assembly GCA_002080005.1). Lineage (NCBI taxonomy): Eukaryota > Metazoa > Mollusca > Bivalvia > Mytilida > Modiolidae > Gigantidas > Gigantidas platifrons. Next base: position 51,735 of record MJUT01040995.1, on the reverse strand, counting down.
TGGTGTCTTATAAGGGGCAGTAACTGTTTATCCTTCGCCAGCAACGTCTGGGTTCAGCTCCGGTTTTGGTTGGGGGTCTGTGTTGTCCGTATGTTTAGTGTTCTGCATTCTGTTTTGCATTGTTTTGTTTATCTTCGTTCTGTGTCTTGTGTTCTCAATGTAGCAAGTCTCTCTGGATTGTCCAATTGATTGCCTCTTCGGCTTTCGATAACGTTTATTTGCATTTAGTGATTATGTTAGCATCAAAACGATGTTAGAATAAAAACTATCTTCGGTTCGTCTTTACCTCCGGTTATTTGTAGGAGGACTCATGTCTTATTTACGTTATTTGTGTTTGCTTGCGTGTGAAACATGCCACTTTCTATATCATTACAATCTACTTCTATAGTTTAACCCATATTTAGAGTGATTGTTGTATAACGCCAATTCAGCAATTTTCAGCTATATCATGGCGAGAACAAGTTAATTTTCAATGAGATGATGATGAGGTCCGCTTTGTTCTAGACCAACATTCTGAGTTGGATTTTTATAGTGCTAGCTCACAGACAAAACAGTCCGCGGGTAGATATGTCGCTCCACTTGGGCACATTATCCTGATTCCGAGCCAATCAGTCTTTGCTCTTGCTCCTTAATGCTGCGGGCTTAGCGGAGAAGCAACAAATACCAATTTCATAGCCTTTGGTTTGACCCGATCGGGACTCGAACACACGATCTATCGCACTCTCGAGGCGAGCACGCTAACCATTACGCCACCGATGCCGTTCCCATATTTAGAAACTTACCAACTCGGTAAGGCTCTTTAGATCAGTAAGATCAAATGCCTTTGAGCTTGATACTTGCATCTCATATATTTCTTCGCTGAAACAAACATAATGTTATTTCACTTCTTTCAACTTATAAAGCATAAAATAATTGAGATATTTAATTCAGGAAACGAACTGGTATATTATACAATTATCAACCTTGTAAGAGTGAGATATGATGGTTTGTCTACCAGAGAAAGATTATGTCACACGAGGGCTTGCCCGAGGGTGGCATAAACTTTCGAGGGGAGACAAACCGTCATATCTCACTCTTACAAGGTTTATAATTGTTTTATTACATCGAATATCCTACATAGTGCCATAATTATTTGGTCTAGTTCATATCTGACAACAGATACTAAGTGATGACCCATATTCAGTACGTCTATACTTAATTTCACAATGGAGAATGAAATCGTCACGTGATATTATACAATTAGCGCGTGCGGTTGATATAACCATGCGACATAACGTCCAGCGGGTGATATAACGGAATGTCAAATGTCATGTGACGTTCTTTAGACTAATCAAATTCAAGATATCTATATGAGTATGTAATAATATATTTTATCCTCCACTTGTTCTATTTGAGCAGGCAAATTGTATTGACTGGATTTTCTGCTATATACTGTCACTGACCGAAATACATTGTATAGCTTTTTCTGGTACCCCTTCCACATGATACCTGTTGAGATTTGGGAATCTAATTGTAAATCCAGTTCATATCCTGCTGACAGAAAATATCAATCTGGGCAATCAATTGATAATTATATAATTTTATTATTTAATTCAAAATGTAAACGTCAATGGATTAATGGGATTTTTCTGCAGGATAAACACAATATTCTAATATGACGTCCTTCAAACGCTTTGAGTCCAAACCCGTGGTAAAATTAATATATACCTACACCCATTGTAATTTATGACGTCATCGACAATTTATAGCGATATTTTACCAATTTTTACATATTAGAATCGAAATAATTCATTTGGCATAAAGTGCCTACCCGTGGTAAAAATAATATAAATTCGGGCTACCATGAATTATTTCTTAATTAATGCAGTGTCTTAAAATATAAAGTGTATGTGTATTCGGAACAAAACTTATGAAAGTCTCGGTTAACATCGCTTTTATCCCAGTTTTAAGCCTCATACACACACACTTTATTTTTTTAAGACACTGGACTAATATTGTCTATATATTATATTGTGTAACTCATTTTAACACATTATTTCTGCAAAATCGTGGCGATCAATTATTCTAATGCAATTTGTTTGTATCTAGAAGTCGTAACTAAGGACTTCAGCTGGACGGATCCGCCATCTTGAAAACGCGAAATCCTACATTTCAAATTTACAACAATTATTGACAATGGAGACAGGAGTACTACTAACATAACCGAAGTCATTGGCAAACTTAATCACATAAAGTTACTGGAAGTCATTGACAAACTTAATCACATAAAAGTTACTGGAGGTCACTGAGAATCTTGATCACATAAAGCTATTGGAAGTCACTGAGAATCTTGATCACATAAAGCTATTGGAAGTCACTGAGAATCTTGATCACATAAAACTATTGGAAGTCACTTACGAATTTGATTTCGTAGCAAGAGTAACACGACGGGTACCACGTTTGGAGCAGGAACTGCCTACCCTTCCGGATACCTGAGTTCACCACCGGTTTTTAGTGAGGTTCGTGTTACTCTATCTTAAGATTTCTGTGTAAAGTTTTGTAGTTCATTGTTTGTTCTTTTGGCAATTGTGTTGTGTGTTCTTCAATTTACAGCTTATGTTTACCTCTGTTGTATCTTTTGGCCATTGTATTGTGTGTCCTTCAGTTTACAGTTTATGTTTACGTCCTTTTTCTTTTGGCCATTGTATTGTGTGTCCTTCAATTTACAGCTTATGTTTACGTCCTTTTTCCTTTGGCCATTGTATTGTGTGTCCTTCAGTTTACAGTTTATGTTTACGTCCTTTTTCTTTTGGCCATTGTATTGTGTGTCCTTCAACTTACAGCTTATGTTTACGTCCTTTTTCTTTTGGCCATTGTATTGTGTGTCCTTCAATTTACAGCTTATGCTTACGTCTTTTTTCTTTTGGCCATTGTGTTGGGTGTCCTTCAATTTACAGCTTATGCTTACCCCTGTTGTATCTTTTGGCCATTGTATCGTGTGTCCTTCAATTTACAGCTTATGTTTACGTCATTTTTCTTTTGACCATGGTGTTGTGTGTCCTTCAACTTACAGCTTATGTTTACGTCCTTTTTCTTTTGGCCATTGTATCGTGTGTCCTTCAATTTACAGCTTATGTTTACGTTTTTTTTTCTTTTGGCCATTGTATTGTGTTTCCTTCAATTTACAGCTTATGCTTACGTCCTTTTTCTTTTCGCCATTGTATCGTGTGTCCTTCAACTTACAGCTTATGTTTACGTCTTTTTTCTTTTGGCCATTGTATTGTGTGTCCTTCGACTTACAGCTAATGTTTACGTCATTTTTCTTTTGGCCATTGTATTGTGTGTCCTTCAACTTACAGCTTATGTTTACGTCCTTTTTCTTTTGGCCATTGTATTGTGTGTCCTTCAATTTACAGCTTATGTTTACGTCTTTTCTCTTTTGGCCATTGTGTTGTGTGTCCTTCAATTTACAGCTTATGTTTACCTCTGTTGTATCTTTTGGCCATTGTATTGTGTGTCCTTCAGTTTACAGCTTATGTTTACGTCCTTTTTCTTTTGGTCATTGTATTGTGTGTCTTTCAATTTACAGCTTATGTTTACGTCCTTTTTCTTTTTGCCATTGTATCGTGTGTCCTTCAATTTACAGCTTATGTTTACGTCTTTTTTCTTTTGGCCATTGTATCGTGTGTCCTTCAATTTACAGCTTATGTTTACGTCCTTTTTCTTTTGGTCATTGTGTTGTGTGTCCTTCAACTTACAGCTTATGTTTACGTCCTTCTTCTTTTGCCCATTGTATCGTGTGTCCTTCAATTTACAGCTTATGTTTACGTCTTTTTTCTTTTGGCCATTGTATTGTGTGTTCTTCAATATACAGCTTATGTTTACGTCTTTTTTCTTTTGGCCATTGTGTTGTGTGTCCTTACATTTACAGCTTATGTTTACCCCTGTTGTATCTTTTGGCCATTGTATCGTGTGTCCTTCAATTTACAGCTTATGTTTACGTCCTTTTTCTTTTGGTCATTGTGTTGTGTGTCTTCAACTTACAGCTTATGTTTACGTCCTTTTTCTTTTTGCCATTGTATCGTGTGTCCTTCAATTTACAGCTTATGTTTACGTCTTTTTTCTTTTGGCCATTGTATCGTGTTTCCTTCAATTTACAGCTTATGCTTACGTCCTTTTTCTTTTGGCCATTGTATCGTGTGTCCTTCAAATTTACAGCTTATGTAAGTCTTTTTTCTTTTGGCCATTGTATTGTGTGTCCTTCGACTTACAGCTTATGCTTACGTCATTTTTCTTTTGGCCATTGTATCGTGTGTCCTTCAATTTACAGCTTATGATTACGTCTTTTTTCTTTTGGCCATTGTATTGTGTGTCCTTCAACTTACAGCTTATGTTTACGTCCTTTTTCTTTTGGCCATTGTATCGTGTGTCCTTCAATTTACAGCTGAGGTTTACGTCTTTTTTCTTTTGGCCATTGTATTGTGTGTCCTTCAACTTACAGCTTATGTTTACGTCCTTTTTCTTTTGGCCATTGTATCATGTGTCCTTCAATTTACAGCTGATGCTTACATCTTTTTTCTTTTGGCCATTGTATTGTGTGTCCTTCAACTTACAGCTTATGTTTACGTCCTTTTTCTTTTGGCCATTGTATTGTGTGTCCTTCAACTTACAGCTTATGTTTACGTCCTTTTTCTTTTGGCCATTGCATCGTGTGTCCTTCCTTCAATTTACAGGTTATGTTTACGTCTTTTTTCTTTTGGCCATTGTATTGTGTGTCCTTCAGTTTACAGCTTATGCTTACTTCTTTTTTCTTTTGGCAATTGTGTTGTGTGTCCTTCAATTTACAGCTTATGCTTACCCCTGTTGTATCTTTTGGCCATTGTATCGTGTGTCCTTCAATTTACAGCTGATGTTTACGTCCGTTTTCTTTTGGCCATTGTATTGTGTGTCCTTCAATTTACAGCTGATGTTTACGTCCGTTTTCTTTTGGCCATTGTATTGTGTGTCCTTCAATTTACAGCTGATGTTTACGTCCGTTTTCTTTTGGCCATTGTATTGTGTGTCCTTCAATTTACAGCTGATGTATCTTCAAACTTTTCTTGATAATAAAAAGCTGTGTAAGAAGAAATCCTCGACACGAACGGGAATGGAACTCACAAGTGTAGTTGTATATGTATTGATATTCATTTAAACTTGTGCAACTATTTTCTGCTCATACTGTCAAAGAGTTAAATAACCTCGGTAAATTTTTGTGTTTGGCAGAACCAATTAGAAATAATGTATAAGTAATATTACACTTTCTCTGCCGTTTATCCTATGTATGTTTTATAATGTATATTGTATTGTTTATTTCATTAATTTGTGTATTTCACTGATGCTTTATCATTTTGTAATATAATTATATTCTATGAGCTGTATTGCTTAGGAATAAAGACTATTATTATTATTGATTGCATTGATACAATGTATGTGTAAGTCTAGCGATCATATGAGCAAGCCACAGTCGGGATAAAGTGCAAGCCTACATGATTTGATGATGGAATGTTTGTTTTACACTACTTTCAAGAAAGGTTCACCAATAGCTTTACACCCAGGTTCATTTGTGGATAAAGTCGGGTTACGACAATTGCTTGTTGACAAACGTCATGTAGATTGTACTTTATAACTATGTTCATAGCGAGAACAAATAGAACTATGTGACACTGGGACACGTTTGTGTACGAGTTGATTGGATCATTGGATTATGGTGTTTAACGACACTTTCAACAATATTTCAGTTATATCGCAGCAGTCAGTTTTATTGGTGGAGAAAATCCGGAGTACCAGGAGAAAACCACCGAATTATCTCAAGTCACTGACAAACTTTATCACATAATGTTGTATCGAGTACACGTCGACATGAACGGGTTTCGAACTCACAACTTTAGTGGTGATAGGCGCTGATTACACAGGTAGAAGTAAATCCAACTACCATACGATCCCGATTGCATCATTGTAAAATGTGTCCTTTCAAGGGGTCATGAAAGACTACTAACAATTTGTTCTTCATTATGAAATGCTACAAGTTGTCTGTAACGTACATCAGTGAGGATTTCATTTACGTCACGTGCTAAAACCGATATATGTATTTGACTCGTTCCGCCATTTTCTGAGGTTGTACCCGGCAACGTATCAACTAAGTTCTATCTATATTCCATGTGTTTCCTCGGGGGTATGTAAAATGTATTTTACACGTGTTATAACTGAAGGCAAGACACTCACGTGCATGCAGCAGGACATTCGCAAAAACTTTCGGGATTGTTCAGAAATTCTTCTCTCAAATCAACGTAGCACTTGTATACTACAAAATAAGAGTACATTATTAAATGAATTTGTCATGGGTTGAATAAATATAAATATATATAAAAAGGAGTGAGTGATTGTTGTTTAACGCCACACGAGCAATTTTTCAGCTATATTATGGCTAGAACAAGTTGCATTCGATGAGATGATAATAATATCCGGTTTGTACTAGACCAACAAGCTTATTAATTTGTATAGGGCTTTCTCACTGTAACAGACGCGGGTAGACATGTTGCTCCAATCCGACACATTATGTTGATTCAGAGCCAACCAGTCCGTGTTTAACGGAGAGGGAAGAAATACAAGTTTTATAGCCTTTAGTTTTACCCGACCAGGGCAAGAACCCATGATCTACCGCACTCGAGGCTGTCACGCTCATACTTTTTATTTTAAGCATATTTTATTGTCAAGCAATTACAGATACAATGGTTCTCGGTTTATTAAGCGTTAACTGTCCCAGACCAGGTTATATCGTATAACCTGTTAACAAATTGAAAATATTTCTTAATGATGTCGGATCTCTAATTCGGAAGCCATTATGGTCACGCTTGAATGTTTTACTGATAGCATTAGTTATTGTAAGGATAACATTAAATGTGATACTGATAGTGTGTCAAATTCCCCTAAATGTCCGCTAAACAACGGTGTGTGTATCGTTCAAAAGCATGTTGTAACCTTCTCAACCACTTCGACAATGTCCTGCAACAAACCAAAATAACACAGGGTAACGGAGACACTTCGACTAAAACGGATCTGTATTTCCTTATTTCGATTAAGCAGACCAGGGAATCATATTACTGAGTGTTTGAAAATTAATTATATAAGTCCGATATGAAAGTTCTGATTAATTGTTATATATGTAATTGTTATATTTGCATTCAAGAATTCATGCATCAAAATAATTATTTGCACTAAAAGATATAGTGCTTACATTAAAAAATAAAATATCTATTATTTTTTTCCTTATTTCTAATCCAAAAGATTTATTGATTCCTGATTATTTACCTGCCTTTTATAAAATAGTATCTCCCATGCTGGCCCCTTAATCCATTTTAATTACAGCGGTCAATGTCATTTGATCTTTTTGAAAGTTGACGTTCGGGGAATCAACCAAAATAATTACCTGTAACAGTTAAGTCACAATCTGGTGGCCGTACTGCGGCTGTCCTATAACTAAGAGACTCTGTTTCAGTAATGATGCAGCCACATTTGTTCAAAAGAACACCTTCCCAACACATAGTCATACATGTCTTTAAAATAATGCAGAAATATATTTTAATCACAAAATCTAGATGTAGTTCTCATATGATAAAAGAGTATATGAATTATGTATATCATGCTTATATACATTATTTGGCTTTCAAATATCTTGGCTTTGAACGTAACTGTGGAAGGTTATTCCAGTAACGTACATGAGGAAGGTTATTCCAGTAACGTACATGAGGAAGGTTATTCCAGTAACGTAACTGAGGAAGGTTATTCCAGTAACGTACCTGAGGAAGGTTATTCCAGTAACGTACCTGAGGAAATTTATTCCAGTAACGTACATGAGGAAGGTTGTTCCAGTAACGTACATGAGGAAGATTATTCCAGTAACGTACATGAGGAAGGTTATTCTAGTAACGTACCCGAGGAAGGTTATTCCAGTAACGTACCTGAGGAAGGTTATTCTAGTAACGTACCTGAGGAAGGTTATTCCAATAAAGTACCTGAGGAAGGTTATTCTAGTAACGTACCTGAGGAAGGTTATTCCAGTAAAGTACCTGATGAAGGTTATTCTAGTAACGTACCTGAGGAAGGTTATTCCAGTAAAGTACCTGAGGAAGGTTATTCGAGTAACGTACCTGAGGAAGGTTATTCCAGTAACGTACCTGAGGAAGGTTACTCCAGAAACGCGTCGTGTGCACTAAATTTGATATCTACGCTTTTATGCATATGTTAAATACAATTGTTCCCGTGTATTATTTTGAAAGCATGATTAATTTAGTGTTAACTATTTTTAGAAGATCTCCGAATAAATTGGTTTTGTTTATTTGTTTGATGATGTTTAATAGCCACTTTCAACAATATTTCAGTTACTAGTATATCGTTGCGGTCAGCTTTATTGATGGAGGAAACCAGAGGACCCGGGCTGTCGCAAGTTACTGACAAACTTTGTCACATAATGGTGTACATCTCGCGCTGATCGAGATTCGAACTCACAACACTGATTGCATAGGTAGGTGTAAATCCAACTACCATACGATCACGGCTTTGGCGAGGTGATATCGATACAACATTATGTGATAAAGTTTGTTATTGACTTGTGGTCCTCTCCGCTTTCCTCCACAAATAAAGAAACGACATATCTGAAATATTGTTGAAAGTAGTGTTAAACACCATAACCCATAGCTAACCCCTAACTCCATTATTATACAAAATATTTCTATGAGAGAGTGACAGCATCGTTCGTGGTTTTAATGAGAGGAAAACATATTATGCATAATTCTTCCTGTAACATGATGAAATCATCATGCATTGGTCCTTTGAAAGAATGACTTTATTATGGGTATTGTTCCTGTTAAACGAGTGGACAGTGTTTTGGCTATGATTCCAATAGCATTAATATCATAATATTACAGTATTGCATCGTCTTGTGTCATATTTTTGTACGGGTGTGCGTTCCTTTATAATTTTTCTGTCAACCAACGCCTCTTTTGTTCATTCCAGAATTGAACCAGAAACGCGTCGTGCGCACTAAATTCGATATTTACTTTTGCATTGCATACTCAATGTTTATCATGCATAACCATACGATCACGACCAGGAAATATCTTTCACTGGTTAATTGCTTGGATAAATCAAACAAAACAATATGTTTTTACCCTGAGAAAACCTTAGAATAAGAATAAATACGAGATCATTGGCAGTTATTGGTGGCAGTTTTAATTTATTTGCACATATGTAAACAACAACGTGTTCTACATTAGGCACCAATTGGAAAGAATTACCCAGGATGCAATTCATATTACACGGTTTCGCGGGAGAAACGTTTTTTGTTGTTGTTTGAGTGTGTTTAACGCCACTTCAACAATATTTCAGTTATATCGTGGCGGTCAGTTTTATTGGTGGAGGAAATCGGAGGACCCGGATAAAACCACTGACCTGTCGCAAGTTACTGTGGTGGTAGGTACTGATTGCATAGGTAGTTGTAGATCCAACTACTATACGATCATGGCCACGACGCCCTCCGGAGAAATGGATTTATGAATAAGACATAAATCATAATATATATTTGAACAAAGCACTACACGTGGTTACCTTTGTCGTATATTTTCCACCATTAAACGTGTCGTTCTTTAAACAATTACTATATGGATGACCAAGTCTTTGCGTTTCTGTCTATTAATAATTATGAGAAAAAAGGTTAAATGGTGGTGGTCAATATCAACAAACTAAATATCACATCTCTCTATAACTCACCGAGCACAAGAAATAAAACTAAATATGTACAAGGAATTCTACTATACAAATCCTTGATATGTATGATGTTGGAAATTATGTCAGTGAAAAAGAACGTAATTGAGTTGTAAAAACCATTTTTGATGATATTGATTGTTGTCTAACATCACTGAAGGACATGTAAGCAGAACTAGTATTTTAGATTTAATCGCAACGAAACGATATATTTTACAAAAAAATACATCCGGCTAACAGGTGGCACTGCAATAGGTCTACGGGTGAATAGTTTAATTGCTACATGTGGAATAATGAGTTGTCGGAATAATGGGGTGTCGGAGCTACGGTCTGACCCCGGCACAGATAATGGACAAAGATCGGAAATTTTTGTTTTTAAAGAAGAAAGCAAACGTGAACTCCTTACAAAACTCATTATTAGTCAAATATACAAAACATGTATTACTCACTTATAAGAAGTGAATATTGTGTACTTTTATTCATAAATAAAAAAAATTAAATCCCCCCGAAAATTCAATCAAAACATGATAGAAACAAAGGTAAAATCGATACCACTAATACATTACCGCTCAGTTTCCTGGTTTGATATAGGCACCCTAATAACAAGTCACAGGCTTAACTAGTTTCATGGGTCTAAACCTCCCTTCTTTGTGAAACATGGAGTGAATGTACGTCATAATTGGAAGCCATTTTGCGCCGCTTGAAGGTAAGTTTTTACTAATAGCATTAGTTATTGTAAGGATAATATTAAATGTGCTAGTGCCTCAGATGCCCCTAAATGTCCGCTAAGCAACGGGGTGTCCATTGTTCAAAACTTGTTGTCAATCTCTCAAACACTTCGTCAACGTTTTCGGAACAGGTGGAAATAACATTGTCGAAGTGTTTGAGAGTTTGACAACAAATTCTTGAACGATGGACACACTGGTGTTTATCGAACATGTATGGACATTTGTAGATTGTGAGTTAGATAACCGGTCAGGTCAAGCCAAGACTTATAAAACTGTTATTTGTTGTTTCCCTGCTAAGCAAGCAGTATTAAGGAGTAAAATCAAAGACTAGTTGACTCGCTATCTAGATAACGTGTCTATCAGCAGACTGTTGTCTCGGTGGAATGGCACCATAAAAATACAATTAAGCCTGTTGGTCTAGTAGATTGTGGAAGTCATCATCATCATGATCTCATTGTAATGCAACTTGTTCTCGTAATGATATAGCTGAAATATCTGCTCAACTGGCGTTAAACACCAATCACTCACTCACTCCCAATGTTTAATGTCACAATTTTCTACATAAAAAGATATGGTCGTGTTTTGTTCACTGTCACATTTCAAGTATATGAAATATGTATTAACTAGTTTCTCACCAATTTGATTCCGATAAAGGCTTCCTCGTCACCCTTTATGGTAACTCCTTCTTCATAAGCCAAAGGTAGCGTACCCTTAGCATGCACAACAACTCTTACCCCGGAAGTAAGGCTGAGAAAACCATACTGATTTTCCAAATTAACCGCAATTTTCACCTCTGAAATATCAAGTAAAATTGACATTTTAAAATTTCTTTTGCCAATTTTATCAATAAACAGAACGTACAGTCAATGGACATAAGTATTCGTGATTTTGACGTCGTAACGTCATTGCTGCAAAATTTTAACTTGGGAACAAACGTTCAATAAAAATGTTTAGAACAATATCCTACCTTAATATTTTGTCAGGTGACCCTTCATCCTAATGACTTCACGTATCCGTGTTGGAATGGTTTGATAAAGTCCCTGAATATAGTTTACGGGGAGACTTTCCCACACACGTCGAATTTCGGCAATAAGTTCGTTTTGGGTGTTGATGTTTCGTGCGACTGGTTGTAGTTCCCTCTTTATGCGGAGCCAAACATTTTCACACACATTTATGTCCGGAGATTGTGCTGGCCACGTAGTACAATTTATATCATTTTCCTGTTTGTAGTTTTCGGTAATTCGGGCACGATGTACAGGTGCGTTATCATCTTGAAAGACATACTCATTGTCAGCAAAATATCGTGCAATTACAGGCCACAGATTATTTTCAAGAATATCTATATATATCTGGGAATTAATATTCCCTTTTACATCAGTTAAAGTTCCGATCCCGTTAAAAGATAAACACCCCCATATCATCACACTTGCTTTACGTTGGGAAGGTCGGCATACTAAATCAGGACGGTTAACTTCGTCACCTTTCCTCCAGACATAAATACGGTTGCTTGATCCAACAACTATCTGACTTTCATCAGAATATATATATTTCCTCCAGTGCGAATCAACAGTCCAGTTGCGCCTTTCCCTACACCATGCCACCCTCTTTTTACGGTTGACTTCACGAATAATGACACACTTTTTTGCAGCTCGTCGTTTGTAACCTTCAGATGCTAGTTTCCTTCTGATAGTTCTACTGCTGAACGAATGCTGTTTATTGTCATTAAATTTGGTGGTTATTTCCTGCAAAGGTGCCCGACGATTTTTTTTCACAAGACGATTTAACCCAACTTCATCCCAGGCAGTGAACAATTTTCGTCTCCCTTTTCGTGGTTGATTTTCTACTGTTCCAGTTGACCGATATTTTTTAACAACACTGTCAATTGTTGACCAGGGTATGTGCAATAAATCAGCAATATACGACCTTCTTTCCTTTTTCCTATGCAACTTCACGATCAATTCTTTGGTTTCTGTGCTCAATTCTTTGCGTTTGCGACCCATCTCGTTTGTGTACAATTTACAGGAAGGAATCACAACAGACGTAAAATGACGTCACGGCTCACGAGACGTCTTGTTATTGATCACTTACTTTTTACAGTAATATCATAATTATCCGAACTGACGTTTTAATGTAATGACCAAAAACGTAATCAACATGTATTGCAGTCGGACGCCGCCATATTGAAAATGACGAATACTTATGTCCATTGACTGTGCATCCCTCAAATCCGGATACATTTGGTAGTGTTATGACATTGAAACATTTTGGGTATCACTGGGAGAACAAAGAGGTATCGACAGGGATGAAAAAGGGTTCCAACAAGATGGAGCCATCCCTCACACCTCCAATGACAGTCTGCAATGGCCAAGGCAACGATTCAACGTTCAATCAATAGGAGATGTGAAACTGAATGGGACCCACACTCACCAGACCTAAGCACCCCCTCTGATTTGTTTCCTTGGGGTTATCTCAAATATTCAAAGATATTGTGTATGAGAAAAATCTATCAATTATTCAACTGAAGAGGGAAGCTACAGTCAATGTAAAGATGGAGGAATGTGTGCATGTCATATTCAGATGTACTTGCAACGCCGTGGGGTACATCTGGAGTACATTTTGGAAAGGGCCTGAAACTCGGTGGACAAGTCGTGCACGGTTAAGTTAATAAGCAATAAACATGGTGTTGTTACCTAAGGGATTGTGAACGGTCTTTTGTATTACCATTTTCAAGGGTGGCATTGAGGGGGGGGGGGGGTCCACCCTGTATATATAAGCACAGAACAACTTTAAAACAATGAATCATGAATAAAATTAAAGGGAAACAGAAGCAAACTTGAACCAACATAAATTCCAACAGCATATATGGAGTGAAATTAAATGTATGTGAAAATCAGTTTCTCATTTCACATAATCAGTATGTGTCGTGAATATATATATACTTATGAAAAGAAAGTTTAAAATAGCGTTGGTCAACTACTGCACTAATACCAACAAAACCAACAACTTCCTCTCACCTAAAAAAAAACAAAAAAACAAAAACAAAAACAACACAAAAAAAAAACAACAACAACAACAACAAACAAACAAACAAACAAACAAACAAACAAAAAAACCAAAACAAACAAACAACAAAACAAAAAAAATCATTCATAAACAAAACGTACCTCCCCGAGTCCGTATACACTTGCTAGTTTTATCCATAAACAGAACGTACCGTACCTCCCAAAGTCCGTATATAAAATTGCCAGGTTTAACAATAAATAGAACGTACCTACCCCGAGTCCGGATACATTTGACAGTGTTATCAATATGCAGAACGTACCACAACACCGCCCCCTCCCTCGTGTCCGTAATCACTTATGTAACCTTAAACATAACATACCTCCCCCGAGTCCGTATACATTTGCCAGTTTATCAGATGGCTCAAATGTGACACAGTCTCCATATACGGTCGACATCCAAATGTAAGATCTGTAAAAAAAAAAAAAAAAAAGTAAATGGATATAAAAACAATCATTGGTCCGACTTTATCTCCAGTTGTTTGTAATAGGGCTCTCATCTCTTTTTTTTTACGTTATTTATGTTTGTTTGCGCATAATGTTGTCCAACACATATTATGTTGTGTTTTTGTTTTGTTTTTCTTCGTCTTGTGTACTTTGTGTTAGCAGTTTCTCTCGATTGTCCATTTTTGATTGCCCATTCGGTGTTCTATAAAAAGAATACAAATGCACATACTTTAAAACGGTACCAGTCGAAAATGGACTGAAAAAAGTAAGAATCATTTGCTTTACATTTGGCAGTGACATTGATATGCATGTAGACAGAAAATACACACCCATATTGTTGTTTGATAGAATAGAATGAATTTTTGGTGTTTAACGCCACTTTCAGCAATATTTCAGCTATATCATGGCGACCAGTTTTAGTGGTGGAGGAAGCCGGAGTACCCGGAGAGAACCACCGACCCTGGGCAAGCAAATGGTAAACTTGATCATTTGCGGCTGCGAGTCGAGTGCACCTTTTTTTGTAATTTACAAAGCTGGGCGCGAACCCACGCCGTATTGGTGATAAAATAGAACAAAAACATGAAAAACATTATTTATTACTGCAAAATATGATAAATTCACTCATTCAGCGCCATCGGAGTTGCTCAAAATTCCACAAAATATCAATGTTTGTTCTCTATAAAGGTAGTTTATGTTTTTGCCAAAAATCAACATTGACTCATTATTCACATTCAAATATAAAAATACAACAAACGTGGGTGTGAGGGTGGGTGTGGGTGATTAAGTTTACTCACATGTTACATGACTCTTTCATTGTCCCACCTTGATAGCAATACACGATCAACGTTAAATATACCATTTTCTCTTCATATTCACTGTAATACAAATCAAAGCTTTACATGCAAAAATGTAAATCCAAAGCATTTATGACAATGTGAACAAGTCTATGACACAATATCAGGGGAATGTACGTCATAATGTAGGAAAACTGGAAGCCATTTTGTGCCGCTTTGTTTAGTGGACATTTAGGGACATTTGACGCACTATCACATTTAATATTATTCTTACAATAACTAATGCTATAAGTAAAACCTTATCTTCAAGCGGCACAAAATGGCTTCCAGTGTTTCTACATTATGACGTACATTAAACACGCTGAATATAAAAGGCAGACGACACCCAGATGTGACAAAACAAAGGTCAAATAATAAGGAAACACACATACGTGTAAAAAATAAAAAGAGACAAAGACGAACATTAAACAGCGCGAACAAACACCGAAAATTAAAGATGAACAACACGGAACCCATAAAATAATTGGGATAAACTCAGGTTCTCAGCCATGGTAGCCAGTTCCTGCTCCACGTGTAGCATCCGTCGTGTTACTCAGGTCTATGATCAAAATGTTGAAATTAAAGTAAGCGGGAAGCAACAAGATTACGACAGTGTAAATAGTTCCTGGATCATCTGTGAGATAAACACTGCGTATGATTATATTTAACCCGATAGTTCCTTTACAGTGTGATTAACTACTTCTACTTCTACCAAATACTGACTGCCTTCAACAATATTATGTTACAGGTTGTGCATGACAATTGAAAAAGACTAGCATTATTTACAAGTTTCATATTTCATATTCATATTCGATAGAGGAGACAGTATCATTGAATGTTTCAACGGAGCCACTCAATAATATAAGATGTGGCGACGTGTTCTCCCCGGTGTCAGATTCTATAGGTCCATGCCAATAAACCAGAGTAATAATTAATCTCTGACACGATTTAATTGTTTAATTTAGTTGATTATTGTGAGTGAGTGGTTGTTGTTCAGCAATATCAGCTATGACATGGCGAGAACAAGTTACTTTTCAATGAGATGATGATGTGGTCGCTTTGTACTTAACCAACACACCTAGTCGGGTTTTTATAGTGCTAGCTCACTGAAACAACAGTCCGCGGATAGACATGTCGCTCCACTCGGACACATTATTCTGATTCCGAACCAACCAGTCTTTGCCATTTCTCCTTAATGGTGCGTGCTTAGCGGAGAAGCAACAAATACCAATTTTATAGCCTTTGGGCTTTTGGGAAATAGCTCTTTCTCAATTAGATAATTGACTTCAGACAACTAACTATAACCCTTTGCACAACAAAACATAAAAGCCCGGTTGAATTAACATTAAAATAGCTTACAGTTTTGACTAAGAACCCTCTAATTAAATTGTATTTATATTTAAGAAATAATTCATGGAAGCCATATGTATATATTGTTTTTACCACGGGTAGGCCCTTTATGTCACGAAGTTTTACCCCGAACGTTAGCGAGGGGTAAAAAGCTGACATAAAGGGCCTATCTGTGGTAAAAACAATATATACATATGGCTTCCATGAATTATTTCGATTGTAATATGTTAAAAATGGTAAAATATCGCTATAAATTGTCGATGACGTCATAAATTACAATGGGTGTAGGTATATATTATTTTTACCACGTGTTTGGTCTCAAAGCATTTGAAGGACGTCATATTAGAATTAGATATTTACACTATATTAATTTAATTAATTGATTCGATTGATCTACCACTTGGTATACATGTACTTGGAATATAATAGGTTTTGATTAATTGGTAGTATTCCCTGAAGTGCTGAAAATGGCTGACATTGTCATTATGCCGATTTTCAGGAGTTCGTACATGTGTAATCGGTGCCGATGCACTCACAAACAGAATAATGTAAAGTTTGTAGGTGCACTGTAAACTGCGCCGATGCACTCACAAACCGACCGAATAAACGTCCTTGTTCACATATGCTTGAACTCCTGAAAAGAAGAGATTAATCCTTATAATTCTTCAATGTGAATCTTTTCCCTATTTTGTAATTTTTCAATGAGACCCTCACCATTACCATGTGACCATTACACTCCAGATTTGTGTATCGTGGAGTAATATATCTTGTTTTCAATCGGACGCTATCGTAGTTTCCCGTCGAAGGCCGTCATATTGTTTACACTGGTTACACAAAAAATGTAGTTCCGGCACGCAAAATATCATCAAGTTATGAACGGATCAAAAACAAACAGGTGACAGTGCTCTTGTCCAACCAAAAGGCACGAAAACGATATACATTAATTCTATAAGAATTGATGATTGACATCGACAAAGACAGCACAATCCCATTGACATAATGTATATAATGATGGACAGATATCATAAAAGGACGGTGCAACTACCTTGTGAAATCAGTGCCTAAAGTTGTGAGTTCGAACCCCGTTCATGGCGAGGTGTTCTTGATACAACAGTATGTTATAAAGTTTGTCAGTGACTTGCGACATGTCGGTGGTTTCCCTTGATACTCCGGTTTTATCCACCAATAAAACTGACCGCCTCGATATAGCTTAAATTTATTGTTGAAAGTGGCGTTAAACACCATATACCAAACTTTAAAAAGACAGTAAGAATTAAATCTATTTAATCAAATTAAATGAAAATAAAACTATTACAAAGTCAGAACAGTTCCAAATTATAATATAAAAAAAGTAGTAGAAAGAGAGGCAAAATCGTAGAAACCCATGAGACACATATACATGACCACTCACTTTCATGGCTTAGTACGGACACTTCAATAAAGAGTGACGGGATTAAACTAGGTTTACCTTTTGAAAATGCAAGTGTTTTCCACATGTTACTAAAATAAATCGTAGAAACCCATGAGACACATATACATGACCACTTAGTACAGTCACTTCAATAAAGAGTTTTCTGTATGTTATTATAATGCTAAGAATACTTACGAAACAAGATGTCTAAAATAAAAAAATAAAAATTCAATTGTTAACATAAATATTCCCATATATCATTTACAAATAAACATCAAATGTCGTCAAACGTAAAGAGGAATGTGTATTAGAGAAGAGATTGTGTGACAGAAAGGGTCGGTAGAGAACAACACCTTACGCTAAAAAAGATATGATTTCAATTTTCACATTGTGAACTTTCCATTTATATGTAGCAACAATTCAGCAACACCTTTAAAGTAACAGTGTCCACGATTTTTCATAATTTTAAAGTTTGACAACTTGAAAATGAGATAGATAAATCAATAAAATGACGAAATAACCATCTCAGATAAACAGAAATGTGTTTAATTAGATGTAATTAAATATCGTCTGCTGGCCAAGCTCATGAATTATTCATGACCCATTGACCCAGATTTATCAAAACAAAGACATGCATGATGTCGTAAGCAGTTTATTTAACCTATCTTTAGACTAAAATGTATAATTCATACATGTTTAAGTATAGATTAGTCATACTTACCCATAAGAACACAATTTATCAATCAAAACTCAAATTATTAGCCATTTTTGTAACAATTTTAATTTGTAAACAGCATAAGCTGTTTCAAACCGATTCCGCGCGTGCGCAGTTCATCATACAGAGGCGGGGTTATCTTGATTGACTTGAATTAGAGTAGCCCAGACACAAATTGCTTGCTAACACATTTCCCCCGAAATATTTCGTGAAAATCACTTTTCGGTGTTTTTGGCTGTTTTAGATGAATGTTTACTCACATCTGTTTGAGAGAAAACATCCGATTTGACAAAATCGTAGACACTGTCACTTTAAATGGAGTATATATCTCCCACAATATTCCAGAACTTGTGTTTCTTATTACGATTCCCTTGATAGAGGCTTATTGTTATCAAGGACACATTTCCTTGATAGAGGGTTATTGTTATCAAGGACACATTTCCTTGATAGAGGGTTACTGTTATCAATGAGACTACTGTACTATATGATATTCTAGTGGTAAACTGACGTCATCACGTCTTACGGTCGCCATTATGATTTAACCCTTCCGGAATACCTGTATCAGAAATGACCACGGATATGCTCTGTTTATCATAGTCACATTCCCGTGCCGTATTAATGACTTATCACCGATTATAATTTATCACCAAATTTTTAACACGATTAACACGACAGGTGTCACTATTGGAGCAGGAATTGCTTATCCTTTCGGTACACCTTAGTTCATCATCGGTTTTCAGTGGGGTTAATTGGGATTTCTCAATCCTTAGTTCACTGTGTAGTGTTTTTCGATGAGATGAGGATAACTCTTTTGTATTAGACTGAATAATTCTCCGAATTGGGGAGGGGGGGGTTAGGGTTATGGTTATGGTGTTTAACGCCACTTTCAACAATATTTCAGTTATATCGTGGCGGTCAGTTTTATTAGTGGGGGAAACCGGAGTACAATGAGAAACCCGCCGACCTGCCTTAAGTCACTGACAAACTTTATCACATAAATGTTGTATCAAGCACACCTCGCCGTGAGCGGGATTCGACTTCACAACGTTAGTAGTGATAGGCACTGATTGCATAGGTAGTTGTAAATCCAACTACCATGCGATTACGACCACGAGGGCCCCTTATCCTAATTTGATTTTTATCTTTCTAGATCATTGATACAACGATTCACAGACAGACATGTCGCTCCAATCAGACAGCATATCCTCACTCCGAAGCAGTCTTGGTTCTTAATCCCTAACAATACTGGCTAATCAGATAAGCAACAAACATAATTTTGTAATCTTTAATTTGATCTGACCGGGAATCGAACTCGCGATCTACCGCCAGGGCCTCCAAGAGAAATTTTGGAAGGCGGAACAAGAGTGCTTTGGGGCCCCGGGGACAGACTGAGACTTCTCCTAAAGTTGAGGACTGGAGGTACAATACAACCACTGTGCCGCAGAATCTCCAGATAACGTATATTTTATACAAAGCAGTGACAAACATAATTCAGAAGTCTAAGTGAATTTCACAAAATTATTTATTCTAAATAAACTAAAAATAGCTGAAAATACCACCCCCCCCCCACCCCCCCTAAAAAAAGGGAACAATCAGAATAAAACGTCTATGGCTAAGGCTATGGATCCCGTCAGAGATTCACGAGTCCCTTCTTGTCTATCCGCTCTCCGGACCGATGTACCGGCTGCACCCCCTTCTCATAGGGCATGTCTACCGCACTCGAGACGAGCGCGATTACCGTTATTCAACGGAGGTCGTACCAGTAATGAGATATTGAATTACATCCAGTAGAAAATGAATTAAAATAAACCATATATCTTGACATAGAATAACCTCTGTCAAAACAGCTGAAACAACATTATGTGATAAAGTTTGTCAGTGACTTGCAACAGGTCGGTGGTTTCCTCCACCAATAAAACTGACCGCCACGATATAGCTGAAATATTGTTGAAAGTGGCGTTAAATACCATAAAATCAACCAAAACCAAACCGGAAAGCAAGGATCAAGCTGCAGTAAGTGGACCGGAAAGTGTGGGGGCGAATACGAAACAGTGTCGCCTGATAAATCATCTAAATTAGGTATTTACGTTTATTAAAGTTATTGTATTGTACCTTAAACAGACAACTTACCTTGTAAAGTTATCAACATGATGTATAAAGTCACACGTGTTGTTTTCCTGACAGAGTTTTAAAAGTTGTTCTGTTGTAAAATTCCCCTAAAAAATACTCGCATTAATATAAAGTTTTATACGTCAAAATGATGCAAAATACCCCTCCCCAAACCTCCCCCAAATAAAAACAAAAACAAAAACAAAACAAAACAAAACAAAACAAACAACAAAGCAAACAAAGCAAAACACAAAAATAAAAAAAGGCCAACAAAACAACAGAAAACAAAACATAACAAAAGCAAAACAAAACAAACAAACAAAACAAAACACAAAAAAAATCCCCAACAAAACAAAATCAATAACAAAACAAAAAACTGAACAAACAAGCAAAACAAAACAAAACACAAAAAAACAACAAAACAACAAAAACAAAACAAAACACAAAAAACCAACAAAACAACAAAAACAAAACAAAACAAAACAAACAAAACAAAACAAAACACAAAAAAACAACAAAACAACAAAAACAAAACAAAACACAAAAAACCAACAAAACAACAAAAACAAAACAAAACAAAACAAACAAAACAAAACAAAACATAAAAAACCAACAAAACAACAAAAACAAAACAAAACAAAACACAAAAAACCAAACAAACAAGCAAAACAAAACAAAAACAAAAAAATCTCTAACAAAAACAAAAAACCATTGTATTTTGGAAAATTTATTACTATCCATTGAATAATTTATACATATTTTAGATCTTTGATTGATTGCTGACAAGTATTTTAGAAATCAGGAGAACACATCTATAAGTAATATTTACTTCTACTTCTACCAAATGCTGTCTTCCACAAGTTGAATATTATGTCAGAGGTGCACACGGCAATTAAAAAAGGGTAAAGCTATTTACAGGTATCATAAATACGTATTTGATAGAGGACATAACAAGTTTAAATGTTTCAACTGAGGAGCAACTCAAAGCTATGAGCTCTGGTAGCCGGTTCCAGTCAGAGATCTTACGAGGAGAAAAATTAGTTTTGTCTTTGTTGAGTCTTACAATGAATAATGAAAGATGAAGAATGCATGTGCAGTGATTGCTTCAAGTCTGTCTTTTTTACCGTAGTAACACATTATCTGATAAAATTTTGTCAGTGACTTGCGACAGGTCGGTGGTTTTCTCCGGGTACTCCGGTTTCCTCCACCAATAAAACTGACCGCCACGATATAACTGAAATATTGTTGAAAGTGGCGTTAAACACCATAACCCCTAACCCTTTTTAGCAATAGCTACATCTTCGACTGCTATACTACATATCATGACAAGTCGAGCATCTTTACGCATGTCTTCAAGACTGCGCCAGATCAAGCGTTGTAGCATTTCACCAACGCTAGATGCGTTTCGCCGTCTGTTGGTAACGAACTTGACATCCCTGCATTTGACCATTTCTAGTTGATTGATTTCGCCTTTATTTTAGGTGCTCTAGGGTTATGGTGTTTAGCGTCACATTTTAACAATATTTCAGTTGTATCGTTGTGGTCAGTTTTATTGGTGGAGGAATCCGAGGGAAACCACCGACCTGCCACAAGTCACTGACAAACTTTATCACATAATGTTGTATCGAGTACACGTCGTCTGAGCGAACTTCCAACTCACAACGTTAGTAGTGATGGCACTGATTGTATAAGTAGTTGTAAATCCAACTATCATACGACTACGACGACGGCCATCAACAAGTATGCACAAGTGATGGTCTAACTAGAGATTTATAAGTAATGGTGATACTTTAGTGAGCTTATGGACGCATGTTTTGATTGTCAGTAAGATCAGTGATAAAAAAAAAGTATGATAAAAAAAACTTAGTCTTATAACGGGCCACTGGTGCTCATTATGGACTGCATCATGTTGATTTTGCTAACGTGAAGGAATGTGTCTTCTCCAAGCATTAGATGATTTAGCTTACGTCCTACCTGTCCTAATGACGAGTTGTGCATTTGATTTCCACCACTAAGGCTGTGAGTTTGAATCCCACCCAGGTGGGGTGTAGTCGATACAACATTATGTGATAAAGTTTGTCAGTGACTTGCGACAGGTCGGTGATTTACTCCTCCTGGTACTCCGGTTTCATCCACAAATAAAATTGACCGCCACGATATAACTGAAATATTGTTGAAAGTGGCGTTAAACACCATAATCCTAACATCTAACACTATATCTTTTTATAAGCCAAGCAAGTCATACTGAAGATGGCTCCGTCGGGGGGGGGGGGGTAATAGACATAAAAACATTACCATTCTGTCACCGTACTCTTCAACGGCTAAGTTAATCGCTCTTTTTAAAACCAAATCCTCATATTTTGGTATATAACGCTTCATATTACAGATAGTTATTGAAGGAAACTCCTTATTCAATTCCAGTTTAAAAGTAGTTTTTATTGGATTTGACCGATATAAGGTAAATATGTCCACAAGCTGCCTAATAACAAACCCTGTACATGCTAGGAAAGCAATAATCCACAAGATTTTCTTGTATATTGATGGTGTTGAAATGACATTCGATATCCCGTGAATTGTTGACCTTGACCCTATATCCTTCAACTCTTGACGGAGAGAGTTATTCTCAGTACTAGCTTCTGTAATAAAAACAAAATTTCTTACATACAATTTTACTTACTTTCACTTACTTTCGATTTTGCCATTACACCAAAAACCTGTTTTGATCGGAATGTGAAAGTTATTGAAATTTTGTTTGTTGTTTGATGGTGTTTAACGCCACTTTGAACAATATTTTTGCTATGAACAGATTTTTCATTATGTTACTGTATTTAAAGATATATTTAAGAAATAAATCATGGAAGCCAGAATGTGTTGGGAGTTTTAACATGGATTGGCGGATATTAGTATTTTATTCCGAGCCAGAAGCTAGGGATGAAATTTACTAATATCCGCCAATCCATGTTAAAATTCAAAACACATTCTGGCTTCCATGATTTATTTCGATTCTGATATGTCTACGAGTACAAATACGGTAGTATACTTTGATTGGAAGACGATAATTTATATTTACGCTTGCGGAAAATGTCGCACACAATTTATGTAACTCGAATAATACTGCGCCCTCTATCGGCATTATTCTGGTTACAATTTATGCTGCCAATGGAAAAGTCAGTCACATTCACCGGCGCATGTGCTAATGAGATTATACCGTTAGATAACTCGCTCGTTTGTTAACAAAGCCAAAGAAGGAGGTCATGTTAGAATAATTTATAAAAGTATGTATCCTTAATTATTTTCATTCTTTTTATTTAAAGTTAACAAATTCTTACATCACTAACAATTTACGTACACGTCCATAAAAATAAATTACGGACATCAATTAATTATTTTATTGAAAGTTACGTACATCATCGAGTGGCTCAATGAGTTAGGTCGCTGGATCTAACAGCTCATACAAGCCTATCACCAATACGGCGTGGGTTCGCGCCCGGCTTTGTGAAAAAAGGGTGCACTCGACTCGCAGCTGCAAGTGATAAAGCTTACCAGTTGCTTGCCCATGGTCGGTGGTTCTCTCCGGGTACTCCGGCTTCCTCCACCACTAAAACTGGTCGCCATGATATAGCTGAAATATTGCAGAAAGTGGCGTTAAACACCAAAATTCAAAATTCAATTCTTTCGTAATTGAAAACCTATAGGGAACATTATAAAACACGAATTTATATGAAACAAAAAAAAACAAAAACAAAATCCTACTAAAACCAAAAAACAAACTAAACAAAAAATAAAAAAACAAACCCCCACCCCAAAAAAAACAACACAACATCAAGGTAGACCAGCATGCAAAATATATGATTAAATAATTTGTAACATATTTAATTTTCTAAGATTACTAATTAGACCGTTGTTTCATGAAAATTAATATAATTTTTATATAGTTTTATCATCGTCAAATATAATAGGGAGCAACCATTCTTTTTGATCGGAGTGCTGTGGTTTTTTGTTCGGACAATTTTTTTTTCGCCTTTTGAATCAACGCGTAAATTGGTTTCCCAAGTTGTAGTATAAAGATCAATGAGCAGTAGGATGACCTCAAGTCTGAAGATCAATTGAACAGTACGATGAACTCAGTTCTGAATATCAAGTGAGCACTATGATGAACTCAGTTCTGAGGGTCAAGTGAGCAGTACGGTGAACTCAGTTCTGAAGATCAAGTGAGCAGTATGATGAACTCAGTTCTGAAGGTCAAGTGAACAGTACGATGAACTCAGTTCTGAAGATCAAGTGAACAGTACGATGAACTCAGTTCTGAAGATCAAGTGAGCAGTATGATGAACTCAGTTCTGAAGGTCAAGTGAGCAGTACGATGAACTCAGTTCTGAAGATCAAGTGAGCAGTACGATGAACTCAGTTCTGAAGGTCAAGTGGGCAGTACGATGAACTCAGCTCTGAAGGTCAAGTAAGCAGTACGATCAACTCAGTTCTGAAGATCAAGTGAGCAGTAAGATGAACTCAGTTCTGATGATCAAGTGAGCAGTACGATGAACTCATGTCTGAAGTTCAAGTGAGCAGTACGATGAACTCAGGTCTGAAGATCAAGTAAGCAGTACAATGAACTCAGTTCTGAAGATCAAGTGAGCAGTACGATGAACTCAGATCTGACGGTCAAATAACAGTACGATGAACTCAGTTCTGAAGATCAAGTCAGCAGTACGATGAACTCAGTTCTGAAGATTAAGTGAATAGTACGATGACCTCAGTTCTGAAGATCAAGTGAGCAGTACGATGAACTCAGTCCCCACCCCACCCGATAAGGAGATCATGCTGCATTGAGAAGCAAATACCACATAAGCAGGAGGAGCATGAGTGTTGTTAGTCAAGAAAGGACAATTTACTATGGGGAAATCGAAGTCATCACGTTTATCAACAATCTTGTAACACAACCAGCCCTAAAATGGTCTATACCTTCTAAGTTTCATATGGCTTGAATTAAGAGCTGAAATATAAATAACTATGAACAGAGTTTACAAACTACAATCAACTACATTCTAGAATTCCGTTGGAAGGCAATATAAATACAGTAGTACTAGATGTAGTTATTATCACTAATTGACACGACTGTCTGTACTTTATTATCTGTGTTTTAATTATTAATAAACTGTCGCATCACAGAATCGATAAATCTAGAGACTAAAATGGAATATTTGATTAATTAATTTAATGCTTGTAAATGTAGTTCAATTTTAAGTAAGCCAAATTGCCAGTTTATAGTTAAAGTTTGAAAACACCAAAAAATTATATCCATTGATATAGTCGAAGTACATGTGTATACGAACACTATACCCATTCATACACTAACAAGTTACGTACATCAATAAAAATAAATGACGGACATCAATTAATTATTTTATTGAATGTTACGTACATCATCGTAATTCGGTTGTTTCGAATCATGTCAATTCCGATCACGTTCCGTCTTTTTCGTGTCTTGACGTCTGAACAAATAGGCAGACGACTTCCGGTGTTTACGCTATTACTGTGCCAACGTCAGCATATCATAGTCGTAGATGCGGTAGATTATAAGTAATTGTAATATGGAGACGCCAGGGAAACCGTTGAATAAATACTGGTGTTCGGTACTCCACTATCTGTCTTATATAATAAATATATACATAAAGGCAGATCGTTTTCCTTTCATGATGCTGACAGCCGCAAATACAGAAAGAAAACAAATTTAATTTTAAAGAATTATTTGTCTCTGCGTTGAAGTCTTTGATACAAATAAAATAATTTAATTGATATCTGTCTTTTACAGAAAATGTCAAGATATTTTTAACTTGAGAATCGAACGTTAAAACGGCACATATCGATTGGAGTTTTTGTTGTGTACATTGACACCGGAAACTCAGGGCCTTTAGTTCCATCGAAATCACGTGATCTGGCAGACGAAAATAACCAAATTTTGACGGAATGGAAATGATTCGAAATCACGTGATCTGACAGATCACGTGATTTCGATGGAACTGCTGGTCCTGAGCTTCCGGTGTCAATGTACACAACAAAAACTC
>MJUT01040995.1:0-15881 GCA_002080005.1 Gigantidas platifrons | reverse complement strand
TAATGTCGGGGAGCATGAAAACCAAAAAGCTTAAACAGGACAGCCAAGATCAGCTAATGTCGGGGAGCATGAAAACCAGAAAGCTTAAACAGGACAGCCAAGATCAGCTAATGTCGCCTATACCTGAGGGAGGGAAACCTTAGTTTTAATAATAATGACATTATTTAGGAAAGGTAAACTTCAATAATACATATGTCTAATTAATTATTTCAGAGCTGAACCGCTGAATACTGGGCGGATGATATCCGAGGTGATTGATAGTCCACCAGCAAATTTGTCAACTTTCTGAACGTAGACATGATTGGTTGTTGTTTGTGTTTGACATCAACTGAGCAGAATAATGAACCCAAGTGTAAATGTCAAGTGAGCAGAATGATGAACTCAGGCTTGAAGATAAATTGAGCAGTGGGATGCACCCATGTCTGAAGGTCAAGTGAGCAGAATGATGAACTCAGGCTTGAAGATCAATTGAGCAGTGGGATGCACCCATGTCTGAAGGTCAAGTAAGCAGAATGATGAACTCGGGCTTGAAGATCAATTGAGCAGTGGGATGCACCCATGTCTGAAGGTCAAGTGAGCAGAATGATGAACTCAGGCTTGAAGATCAATTGAGCAGTGGGATGCACCCATGTCTGAAGGTCAAGTGAGCAGAATGATGAACTCAGGCTTGAAGAGCAATTGAGCAGTGGGATGCACCCATGTCTGAAGGTCAAGTGAGCAGAATGATGAACTCAGGCTTGAAGATCAATTGAGCAGTGGGATGCACCCATGTCTGAAGGTCAAGTGAGCATTATGATGAACCAATGTTTGGAGATCAAGTGAGCATTGTGATGAACCCAGGCCTGAATATCAATTGAGTAGCATGAGGAACTGGGTTCAATTTGAAACAAAAAGATGAACGAAAATCGCACAGAATATTTACACGAACTAAATATATAGATCTCCGTTTCTATAAATGAATAAGAGATAGAATATAATTCACGAATTTTGTTTGTTTTTTTTACCCGAAAACGGTGAAAACGACAAACATACATATTAAGTTATCAAATTCTCCCAACTTTTAAATAACTTTATCCAATCAGAGACTACATGTGACGTAATTATGGCTGTTCGAAAATATCGGAATTGTTTAATACATCTATCTAAATGAGCTGTTCCGATATTCTTTGATATTTTTTTTTTAGAAAAGTGGATATCTTGAGTAAACACATTTTATTTTGTTCTTTAATGACATTTTCTTCATCAAAACTGAGATAGTGAATACACATTTTTTTTATATAAGTCCCACTTGTATTTTGTACAAATAAAATGTACATCTGTCTATTTTAACATGAATTTCCATGCAACATTTTTGAAACAATTTTTGATAAAACATCATGTTTTAGTGCTACCAGGGAAGCTTTACAAAGTATATGTGTAATGCATTCATTACATTATGAACATGTATTAACATTCTGGTGTAATGTAATATACCTGTAACAAATTGGCACTACTTACCAATCTGTTAGTATGAGTCCTGACAGTGAGTATTAGCTAATAATCCCTGGTAGGTACTTGTGTGCGTCTGCAATGGCGGGTTCTGGATATCGTTCTGCTATCGTAGTGCATAATGGGTGCTGTTCGGTACTCCTCAGGACCCATCACCCTACGATCTACTACACTCCTCCCCGTTTTATCTTAAAGGAACCTGGACTGTATCTAAACTGGGAAAACTTCCAAAATTAGTGTTAATCAGGATACCAAGGGTCACTCTAGGGTGGGTTGAAGGACAGGATGCTGACCAGCAGAGTATGGTCATGACCAGAAACATATCAAAACAGGTGGTCGTCCAGGATATAATGATAAATCCAAAGGCCAACTTAGGGCTCACAAGAGGCTGGTGATGCCTCCACAAGACCTATCGCTTCAGATATCGCTGACACAGCGCTTCTATGAAGCATAGGGCTAGTAAATTCCGTATGCTACACCCCCGATGACGCTGTACCCCGGCACCTACAAAGCACAGACAGTTACTTTGCCATTCTAACCAGCCACAATTAAATATTAGTGTCCAAGAACCCCTTGATCCCGTAAGACAGTGTTTTCCCCGTAGCGGGTGCTCCCAGACTTAGTCAAGCACACACCTTGACTCATGCTTCTATAACACACCTGAGAACCACACCCGAGCTTACATTACACAGATCTCTATAACTCCTTCAACAATGCTCCGTTTGGACAAATCATGACAACACATTTTATTCTCCCGAACGGGGCCCATGCCAACATCCTAGCCGGAGGTGCCACACTACCTCCGGTCCCCATGACCAAGCAGTAGCCACACGCCAGGAGGCCGGAGGAACCCTCCGGTCAAAAGGTCAACAAGTGACCAACCAGAGGAGCCAACGGGCCATTTCTCCCAAGGCATGAAGACTGGCTACAGCCATTAACTTGTTTACCCCCTACACCAACAGGTGCAATACAAAAGCCACGTTGACCCTCTTCCCCAGCCCACCTACTCCCATTCAATATCTAATAATGCTCGTTCACTGCTGAGACACCCCCTGGGTCACAACAGTAAGACCCAGTCCCTTTGCAG
The DNA here is from genome assembly GCA_002080005.1 of Gigantidas platifrons. Lineage (NCBI taxonomy): Eukaryota > Metazoa > Mollusca > Bivalvia > Mytilida > Modiolidae > Gigantidas > Gigantidas platifrons. The sequence goes on along the minus strand of MJUT01040995.1, from coordinate 13,306 downwards.
TTGTCTCCTCCGCACACGGAGCACACCTTGGATGGTCTGCATCTCGACATCCCAACGTCCTCAGCGATGGACTGATTAGCACCATCAGTAACACTAACCGACACAGACCTCCAAACCCCAGCCCCCGTCGACTCTCTTTCGGCTGGGAGCGTCTCCCGTGATTAGCACCGTTCCCCCTTCTCTACAATAACCACACTGTCCCCTGTCAATTTCCTTTCCGATGGGAGCTCCTCCTCCATATCTTCATGTTTCACTTCCTCCCCCTCTGAATGGACCTGGTCCCTTGACAGATCTAAAGGGTCTGGGTCTGCGCTCTCAGCAAGAGTGTCACGGCCCTCATCAGCAGACTCATAGTGTGCCCCATTTCCCACCTCAGCCACACGTGACCCTACTCCTTACCCCAGTTGGTGCAGATTACTTAAAGGACTTGCGTCCCCTGCATCACTGTTGTACACTTTCTCATTTTCAAGGGAAGGGGTCCGGTTCACCATAAGGGGAGTCTGGTTCCCTGTCCAAACTAGTGTGCCCTCTACCCCAGACCCTGTATTTTCCTGACTCCAGTTTCCCTCGAAAGGATGCGTATCTCTGCAAGGAACTTGGTCTTCTATTTCTCCCACGCTCAACCCAACACTCTCCGGTGACTGGGTCCCGTACCCCGCCAGGGGTTTGGTGTTCCCCGTTCCGGATCCTGCATTTTCCCTGGCCCCATATCTCTCTAGGCGACATATATCCATGCCAAGAACCGCACCCTCTCTCTTTTCCATAATTGACCCCACACTCTCCGGCGACAAGACCAAATCTCCCACCAGGGGTTCCTTGCGCCTTTGTCCGGAGAATGTCACCACTGACTCTTCCATCGTGGAACTGTCCTCCGGGTCTGGTACCTCTATGGGTTTATTTCCCCCAACAAGGTCCATCTCCCCGCCTGACATCATTCCCCAAGGGGAAAGGGCTTGGTCACCCCTCAGGGGTTCCTGACACCCTTCCCCCTTGCCTTCAGGTTCCTCTAGAACTCATCATCTGGGCTCTGCCCTCCAATTGAGGTCTCTTCCTGTCCCTGGACTGGTTCTTCTCCTATAGATACCTCCGTCTCTGTGCCCATTGGAGTGCCTTCTCCTTCCTCACTTGAGGACCCATACCCCAAATGGAACCTTACTGACTCCCTGACGACTGGGGGTCCCATCAGAGTCCCTTCCCCCTCAGCTGCAGACTCTCCACCCGAAGTCCCGGCCCCACAGCTGGGCCTGTCTTCCCGTTTGGTCACTTGGGGGATGCTCATCCCCGTTCCTGGATGAAACTCTGGGTTCTGACCAGCATCTTTCTCCCCGCCTCCCCCATCCGGACTCCTGGTACCCGGAGGGGGTTTCACTGCCGGGCCGGTGCCCTTCACCCGGCCTTCTGCATGGCTCCCCCACTCCCCAGTAACCCGAAGGGGACTGTCCCTCTGTTCCTCCTCCCTCACTCTTTTCAATATGGGAGGTAATACCACTCTATTTACTTCCTCCCCCTCCGAATCGATCTCGTTTGACCCCTGCACTCTATCTGAGGTCTATTCTTGTCCCTGGGTCAGCTCTTCCCCCATGGGCTCTTCCATGTCCGTGCCCACTAGGGTTACTTCCCCCTCCTCGGAGGACTCCTCACCTGAGGATCCATATCCTATATAGTATCTTGCTGCCCCCTCAAAGATTGGGGGTCCCCCTAGATTACCTTGCCCCTCTGCTACAGACTCTCCACTCGACGAACCGACTCCCCAGCTGAGCCTTTCCAAGCTGGCCACCCTTGAGATTTTCACCCCTTTGTCTGGATGAACCTCATGATTCTGATCCTCGCCCATTCCCTCCGGACTCCTAGTACCCGGAGGGGGTTTAATTGGCGCGCTTCCCAACGTCCCAGTTCCCCCAAGGGGGCTGTCCCTTGGTTCCTTTTCCCCTCCTATTTTCAAGATGGGAGGTGCCACTACTTTAGTTACCTCCTCGCCGTCCACCGATCCCTCGAGACCTTGTACATTGCTACTACGGGGCGGGCTCAGGCCTCGCGAGTTGCCCCCTTATTTTCCTGGAAAGACACCTTTTTACCACCTTGGGCGATCCCAAGTATTTTGGGTACTCCCCTTTGAAATGTCCAATTTCCCCGCAGTTGTAACATCCCTGTTTGTCGTCCCTTCTGGGGGACGGACTCCGGGGTGGCGTCCCATACCCACTAGCACTTCTCTTTAACTCCTCCATCATTACCGCCATTTGAGCTGAGAGTGCGGCAAGGTTGGACTTGATCTCACTCACCTCTCTCCTCAGACTTAGTTCCTCTCCCCTGTTTGCCCCTACAACGCAGACCTTAGCTTTCCCACTGTCTACCCTACCGTTGTAGTGCCCTGGGGACACTTGCTTCATCTCTTTACGAGGAGGGCGCCCATAGATAGCCTGATGATTGTGCTGATGCCATTGCATTTTATCAATAGCATCATCCATGGTTGAGGGTCGGATATTGGAGGCATAACTTCCGGCTTCCTTATCGGCGGCCCCCTGACAGAACCTCACTACCGCTTGTTGGTACATATGGGTCTCGGGCAACTCCCGAAAAGCCCTAGTGACCAATGACAACACCCGGTCCGCCCAGTCCTCCAGGAGCTCCTCCTGAGCCTGACGTGCATTACTGAATTGTACCTGTGCAGTCTCTGGGAGTTCCCTGAACCCAAACCGTTTTTCGAATTTACCTATCAGGTCCTTATAGGCCATATCGTGATTCCTTTCGACCATCAGGGCATAGTACTCGCTGGCCTTCCCCTGAAGGTACAAGCACAACTGGTCCCTACATTCCCCTTCCGACCACTCGCTGACCTCGGCATACCGGGAGAACTTGGCATAGAACGCCTTCCAGTTGGACTTCCCGTCGAACTTTATGGACTTGGGCAAATTTACACTTTTGCCCCTCCCCCTCTGGACCCTTTCCCTCTCAAATTCTTCCCTCCTGTCGTAATCTCTCGGGATGTCGGGTTCTCTACCCGTGGTGTACTTGGGCCTACACCCACTCTCTGATATCAGGGGGGTATATGGATTTTTCCCCCTTGGGCCCTCAAAGTCTCCCCCTCTCGGACGTGCTTGTCTCCTTTCTCCCTCCTCTCTTCTGCTGAGGCCACTAGGGGTATCCTGCTCTCTTCCCGGGGTATACCTTGCTCTATCCCTACTCTCCCTAGTTAGAGGGGTACTTTGGTCTATATTCCACCCCCTCCGGTGGTCCTCGGAGGGGACTGACGACCCCCCCCTACCCTGCCAATAGTGCTCCCTAAAGGCCGGGGTACGGGCCTTCATGCCCGGTCCGTGCATGTCTCTACTATAGTCATGCGTCTCATTCCCCCTCTGCCTAGATGGGGCCCTACGATGAAGGGGACCTTGTCCCCTGGGGGATGCATACCCCATGCCTGCGGTCCTATTTTGGGGATCATGCACATTCGCCCGTTCCCTTTCTTCGCGGCCCGAATCCAACTCAAAATCATCGCAACGCGCTCTTCTCACTGATGGCGACTTTGATTGTCCCGGAGCTGATTCACCCGGATTTCCCTCAAGACCCTCAAAATATCCCCGGTCCTCACCCTCTGGAGCCTGTTTCTCCATAAAAGCTGAATCCAGCTCGCCGTAGTCGTCCTCAAATCTGTTGGGTGACTGTGTTCTTTGCCACCACTCTCCTTCCTGCTTAATATGATAGGGCTTTTCTGTTGTTGGTGGGCCCCGGGCGTGTTGTCCCCAATCCTTCCCCAATCCCTGTGGGTGACCTGGACCTGCCCCTTCTCACTCCTCTAACAACTGGTCGACACTCCTGACCCTCTCCTTATGCCTATCATCTAGGGATTCTCTCATGTCCCCTAACCCCTCCCCATCCTGCAATGGGGAAAAATCCAAACATCTTAATAGCTGTGGGGTCAACTTGAGATACGGCACATGCCGTAAATCATCCAACTGCAAATTCCCATTTGCCTCCCTAATGTCCAGGATCTTTTCGGCTACCCTTGCCCCCACTCCCGGGAGTGTCATCAGCTCATCGATGGGACAGAAGTTGATAAAAACTTGCGACATCTTTCAAAACACGAAAAACAACAACACGTGTTTAGTTGGGTTGTGTATGCGTGTTTGCAATATTTTTTAAAACGGGCCAGATTTTTACACTGGGCCGCCTATTTTGTTTTATAAACCGTCTCCCCTTTAATTAAATAATATTTTGAAATTATTTTTCACTGATGGGTAGTGAAAAATATTTAAATAAACAGGAAATTATTATTATTTTTTAATACACCTGGTTCCCAGAAACGGGCTGTTTCCGGGCGCGAATTTGGGAAAACACGTGTGTCGGCAGGGAGTTCTCCCCCTTGCCACGGGCAAAAAATACACAAAAATACTAAAACCCCTCGAATTTTGACTGGCATCCCAAATTGCGCACTTTCCCTTAAACTTGAAATTTCCTATAAAGTTGACCTTGGATCCCAAAGCGTCAACCCAGGCCAATTTCCCCTTAAAGTGCCAAGACCTGTTGCAGTCAAAACTCAAGATGGCCAGAGTTGCGGTTTCAACAAGAAACCGCTTTACAAAACAATTTCCCTCAAAATATCCCCTACGAAGTTCGTTGTAAGTCGCAGCGTCAATGTAGCAAATTGGCACTACTTACCAATCTGTTAGTATGAGTCCTGACAGTGAGTATTAGCTAATAATCCCTGGTAGGTACTTGTGTGCGTCTGCAATGGCGTGTTCTGGATATCGTTCTGCTATCGTAGTGCATCATGGGTGCTGTTCGGTACTCCTCAGGACCCATCACCCTACGATCTACTACATACCTGTACATATCTGTGATAATATGTTTAATTAATTTTTTTTCTCATTACATCATCACTGTGTAGCATCACCACCGGATATAGGTACCTCGTGAAGGCAGGTAAGGTCAAATTCTTTCTTATTTTCATTATATTCTACCTTTTGTTGACAAGTACAGTTTTGTGATATTGATTCCTAATAATGTAGCTACTATTTAAGGCTGATTATGATCCATAATTGGTATTCTCTCTCTTCAAATCGTCAGAATCGGACCGGGTGGTACCTGTTCAAAGAAGCATGTGACGAGTTCAAAGTTGTAAAAGACACGTTTATCCTTCAACTATTCATTTGACGTTTTTGTAGAACAAAGTTTTATCATATTTAAGCTTGAACAACAATGTATTTGGAAATAAACTATTGTTTTCACAGAGAAATTCATGTAAATAAAGCGACATCGATATTCGGCAAATAGCAAAGTATCTATTCCCCGTATGTACTATTCGCCGTACAATTTATCCGCTTGATTTACATGAATTTCTCTTTGAAAACAATAGTTTATTTCCAAATACAGTGTTGTTCAAGCTTAAATATGATAAAACTTTGTTCTACAAAAACATCAAATGAATAGTTGAAGGATAAACATGCTTTTTACAACTTTGAACTCGTCACATGCTTCTTTGAACAGGTACCGCCCGGTCCGATTCTGACGATTTGAAGAGAGAGAAAGCCAATTATGGATCCTAATCAGCCTTAAATAGTAGCTACATTATTAGGAATCAATATCACAAAACTTTACTTGTCAGCAAAACGTAGAATATAATGAAAATAAGAAGAATTTGACCTTACATGACTTCACGTTTGTTTTTCCACCCGCTTCGAGGGTACCTATATCCGGTGGTGATGCTACACAGTGATCATTATTGTGTGCACACTTGTTAAATTGGTATGACATTTATGATACATGCAGCAAACATTTCTGGAATAATGCTATTTTTTCATGTAGTTGCTACCAAAACATATATGTATAAAAATAATTTTTAAATTGCATTTTATTTAAACTTCATGCACACCTACATGATCAACTATTTCTGGAAAAGATATATAATATAGTTATTAATTTTAGTTCTTCATTTTCTTTCTCTATAACTTAATGTCTTTTTATGCCTTTTTTTTTATTCTACAGGTGTGACTATGTGTAAATAGATCATGAACAGTTTTAAATGCCACTTCTGAAAGTTGATGTTGATTGTGATTCGGTGTACAATCAAATTGCATAGGATCATAAAACAAAACAAAATATTTTAAAGAAATCACAATGATTTCACATGGAACAAGTTGGTCATGGACTTGGACACAACAATATTTGTAGTCATGATCAAATGTAAAATTATAGCATATATAAAGAAAAGAGAGTGACATTTAGGACTGCTGAGAATTAAGATAAATAGAAAGTTTCAAATGTAATAGTAGAAGATAACACATTCCAGTTTATTGATTTATGACAATAAAAATTATTATTATATAGATAGGTGTGAATTATGGAGATTTATCAGTGAAATAAATTCCGATATTTCACATGTGAAATATCAGTTTTTTTCCCGCCAGAACTACTTTTAGACAACTATAAGTGTAGTGGTTACGTCCCTTGTTGTGTTACGGTGAATACACACATGATTGTAAACTGAAACAATTAAACAAATGAAAAAGTTTTAGTACTTTTATAAATTATTTTAATTGAATCATTTTATTGATACATTAAAATCAAACACTTGCTTATTCTAAATCGAATCATTTCACTGGCATAACACAACAGATTTCAAATATAAACAAACAACGGAAATGTTAAAAGTGCATTGTAGATTGTCAGTTTCCTAATTCCTTTCACCACCCCTTTTCAATGAAAAATCGTCTGCGTTGAACAATCTTAAAATTAAAAAAAAACAAAACAAAATGTCTGATCATACATGTATACGGCAGCTGTAGTCTCAAATTTTTTAGAAGAAAATGATTTTGAATTTGGAAAATGTGGAAATGCCAGAATTTAATATTCTAGATGTCCAAACAAATGTTCCAAATTCCAATGGCAATACAAATGAAAATGTATATCAAACTAAAGCCCAGTCGGGTAGATTTCAGAACGTTTCATTTGAGGACATTGATTCATTCGTTAGTTCGAATTCTGTTACAAATGAAATACACACGACTCGGACAATAATAACACATCGTGCCTGGTTCAGATAAATCGGACTGACATTAGTCGCAATTGCAATGAATTTTTCCACAACAACTTTACAAATCCGCCCATATTCAAATAAAATTCAGAAACTCGTCCTTCATTTTAATTTCCAATTTTTTCATCGAAGCGACAGCACTTGACTTGTTTGAATGTGCGGCCATATTGATTACACACTATCATTGCTCGTAGATTTATACGCGTGGAATGAAATATACAAATTAAATAAAATAACATAAAAGAAATTTTGGAAGTCTATATAATAAACAGTATAACTAATCATAGATTTTGAATATCAAAATAAGACCACTCGTGACCGAATACGCATTAAGGATTAAACTCGTGGACGGAACAAGTTCCGCCCACTCGTTTAAATCCTTATGCGTACTTCGGTCTCTCCTGGTCTTATTTTGATATTCAAAATCTACGATTAGTTATACTATATTAGTTGATGAATGTGACAAATATGAACTACCAGATATTACAGACACTTTTAGTTTAATTTTTTCTACTGCAGACAGCTGGGTCATATCCAGAATTGTCTCTGGCAGGGAATGGGGAGGTGGAAGTCTAAGGGGGTCTGGATTAAATCAACCCAATTCAATGATTTTGTTTACCACTTTCAACATATACATTGAAAATTCTATGTTTGGGGAGGGGGTGTACGTGTGGGGTCCGAACCTCCTGGTCCCTGCTGGATCCACCATTGTACAGTATACATTTTAAAGTTTTTATCCATTATAAAATTGCAATTCCATATTACACAAATTATCTAGGCTATGTAAGAAGCAAACAACTTGTAAACAATATCCAAAGCATGGCCAGAAAAAAAGGAAACTGTATTTGTTTGTGTAAAATGCAGTAAACATTTTTTTCAGTTTTATCTGTCAGAGACCATCCTGCAGTTCTTGATGTCAATATTGTTGAGAAATGAACAAAGTAATTTCACTGTCTTGAAAGTAATAAAAAGATCTTGCTATACTCAAATTAGTCATAACAATATCATTTCATGGATACATATAAGAACCATAAATAAAGATGTTCAACTTTTAGATCACTGTCTGCCTGAGTCTATCCACACACCCACACCTATGTTGACTTGTACGATTAAGATAATAACCGAATCCCTTTGAATACCAGCAAGGTCCAATATGTCTGTCAGTTTTCTAATTATATGTTAACTCGTGAGTATTGTTTGTCAGTATGTCATATGTCATATGGCAACTGGCTGAGGCAAAATATATGTGAATTTTCCAGTAACATGATAAAATGTTTTTAGTATAGCAAGTTGGTACACAACAGGTGTGAAAAGTAGTTTTACAATGGAAAATACTGAAATGTAGAATAAATGTTCACCAGGCACCATCCAATTCATAATAAAAAATAAAAATGAAAGATTTGTAAAGTAAACTGAGCTATTTAAATCCTTGCAAAACTATATTTAGATCCACATAAAATATTCAGAATACTATTGTTTTTTTTTCACCTTCAGTGTTGGGGCCGTTGTGGTCCTGATCGTATGGTACTTGGATTTACAATTACCCGTGCAATCAGTGTCTACCACCACTAAAGTTGTGAGTTGGAACCCCTGGTATTCTGATTTCCTCCACTAATAAAACTGACCGCCACGATATATAACAGAAATATTGTTGTAAGTGGCGTTAAACACTATAAACTAAACCACCTTCAGTGTTATATATACTTGACAAAAAGTTAAATGGTCCGTCCTAAATGAAATAACGGTATTCATATCTGACTAGTTTATTCAAATTGAAGAATCTGCCATATTTTCTAATAACTTTATTCCGAATACCGCGGTAGGTACGGTACTTCAGGTTTCAGTTAACATTCAATCATTTTGAAATAACAGTACATCCTCTTAGAAAACGTAGTGTCGGCGCGGCGTGTGGTTGATTGTGTTTGAGAAAAGAATGAAAATATCGTATCTTCTGTTTGATTATGTTTCTATGAAAAATTACGTTGACTGGTCATGTATCCTTGATATTTGCTGCATAATTTAAAAAAGAACGAATCTAATCATTTATAGTCGGTTTTAAGAGCTTTATGTAGCTCATGCCATTTGTTATATGTATATATGTGCCAACTTTAAATACAATTTACTTACTTACTTACTTAATTTAACAAGATATTTTTTTTTTGTTCGAGAAACCGTAAAAAGAACAATTTTCGTACAAGTGAAAAACCGAGTACAATGATAAATTTCTTTTATTTAAGCTCGGAATATAAAGAAAACTTATAGCAATGCTCTCCAAAGTCGTTCCTGGTGAAAAATTGTGCGCATTCATTTATTTTCCCACCTTCCGATGTTTGATCATGCTTCAAGTACTCTTCAATTAAAACTGGACACTTATGCAACGTTTGACTTGCGGTACGTAACGGAAAGCGCGGAAATAAGGGTGTATAACGTCAAAGACGTTAATAAAAAGACCACATTCAGCTCCGGAGTACAAGAGTGGGAAAGTGTTAAGTAAGCCAAATTGCCAGTTTATAGTCAGGTGAGATATAAAATTTGATATTGTGGTGCCGCTTAAGATTGAACACACACCCAGAAACCATACCCATTCATATACATGTATTCGAAGTACATGTGTATGCGAAAACTATACCCATTCATATATTCGATGTACATGTGTATACGAAAACTATTCCATTCATACATTTGAAGTACATGTGTATACGAAAATTACACCCATTCATATATTCGATGTACATGTGTATACGAAAATTATACCCATTCATATATTCGATGTACATGTGTATACGAAAATTATACCCATTCATATATTCGATGTACATGTGTATACGAAAATTATACCCATACATATATTCGATGTACATGTGTATACGAAAATTATACCCCTTCATATATTCGATGTACATGTGTTCAATGTACATGCGTATACGAAAATTATACCCATTCATATATTCGATGTACATGTGTATACGAAAACTATATAAGGTCTATTGATATATCAGGAAAACAGGGAAAAAAACAATAAAATAAAAATAAAAAAAACTCCAGCTATTGACATATTGAGGAGCAAACAAAATTGATGACTCAATGATATATTTGATAGCTAACGAAGTCGACTTACAGCGGCACACCTGAATATACCATACATCAACCCCCACACCCCCAAAAAAATACACACACACACCCTCTCGTGTCTCACGTAAGTCTATGCTTTAATTAGTATATGCCGATCTTCTTTAAATAAAATCTTAACAAGGGCAACGCAAAGTGTGGCATATATCCTCGCCTAAAAATTTGACCCGGTGACCTTGACCTTTGACCTATGACCTTGAAAATCAATAGGGTTCCAGATTCTCTTAAGGACTAAGTATGTACTATGTTTGGTCAAAATCNGTATTATGTGAGAGAATACACTCCAACTTGTAGATTCTTAAAAATAATCAACTCGACCCTGACGGGTCTCGTTGATTATTTTTAATAATCTACAGTTGGAGTGTATTCTCCACTACTTCACAAGGATGTTACGGAAGGACGGACGGACGGACGGTAGCGTTACTATGTCCCTTCGCAACTTCGTTGGCGAGGGGATAATAAACCGAATCCTATGAAGTGGATAAAGAATTTTAACAATTAATTCGAATATCTAAATGGATAATTAAAAACTGTCTTTAAACTAAAACAGGGGTTAGAATTATGGTGTTTAAAGCCACTTTCAACAGTATTTCAGTTATATCTTGGCGGTCAGTTTTATTGGAGGAGGATACCGGAGTACCCGGAGAAAACCACCAACATGTTACAAGTCACTGACAAACTTTAGATATTATCACATAATATTGTATCTAGTACATCTCGCCTGGACGGGATTCGAACTCACAATGTTAGTGGTGGCACGGCCGTAGGCGGGGTCTGAATAAAGTGAGGCAAAGGGGGGTCTGGGAAGCTGACGCCTTTTTGTAATTTTTAGACTAAATTCTAAATTGAAAATACCTCAGAAATATAACTGTTTACTGCATATTGTACCTCCTCAGACCTATTTGAGCCTTATTCTAGATATTGCCAGTTAGTTGGATTTTCTATCTAGACATATTTTTTTCTGGGAATCTGATAAATGTGTTATTTCATTCATAACATGGAATATGCAAATCCACACTGATGTTTTGAAAGTTACCTTCATCTAATTTTCGTTTTAAAGACCCTGTCTTCAACCAATTGTGAAGTGACATGATGACAACGTCTTCTGCAATGTTTTTTCGCGGGAGCAACTTCGGATATTCTCATAGTTTTTCATCTGAATTTATGACATACAGCTGCCGAATAACACTGTCACTGTCTAGCAACTGTTAATCGAATATTACGTCCAATGAATTTATAATCCGTGATATTAGCAATGGATTTATTGCGCTACGGCCATGGGTGATAGACACAGATCACATATGTATTTGTAAATTTGATCACGACCACGACAGCCCCCATATTTATCAAGTATCCCGAGGTTTCTATTTAATATGAAATAAAGATTATAATCGATTCTTGGGATTGAAGGGACTTCATATGTTCATTTTACTGGGTATGAGGCCGATGACATTTGGATGAAAAATAAGTTTAATTTCAAAAGTTTGACATTATTTCACAATTTTGACATCATGATGGACATAAAAATGCCACCGACCTCGCACCATTTTTGTAGGCTTATCAGTGGTATAGATGATACATACCAGGGCCATGCGAGCCGCGGGAATGGGGGTGAGTTGACACCTACTTTGAAAAGTGGGGACTTTATCTATGTTTTTGTACACATCTCACAGCAAAATATACGAATAAGATGAATTTTCAGTACTTTTAGCTCTCTCCGAAAACTTGACCTCCCCCACACAGACTTTTTGGTTCACTCAAACGCCTCTGCATATAATCTGACGGGTATATAAAATGACAGTTAGCATTAAATAATATACGACCTTTCCTCAAAAAGTAGATATTCATCGGGACATTATAAAAAATCAGAAAAACTGACTCTTAAAATTTTCGCGGCAATTCAAATAAAGGGAGGTAATTCGGGATAATAATAATAAATAAACATTTCACAACACATTCTAAAAATAATTCACAGAATGTAAAGAATATGTCGTTAGATAAATTTGTTCAACGGAGAAAGCGAAAAATAGAGGAGACAGATAAAGGGGGAGAGGAAACAGATAAAGAGGGCGAGGAACCCGATAAAATCACTCGTAAATTAAAGTTAGGAGAACCAAGTAATATCACTCCTGAACTAAAGTGGCGAAAGCTAACAGGAGAAAATCTTAATTGTGACTATGTCATGTTATATACTAAAGATGAGGCTGACCAGCTCTTTAAAGAATGCTCAGATATCTTAGAATATAATACTGGACATCTTGCTAAAGTGAAGGTATTTGGAAAATGGCATGACATCCCAAGAAAACAGGTATATTGAAAATAAAATAGGGGAAATAACTCTAATTTGTTTGTAAAACTAAATGTATTTTTAGTTCGTATGTCAATTATTGTAAAATTTATCAATATATGAATTTTAGATATAAGGTTATGGAAATAATATACCAGTATTTAGTTATCACTATTCTATTCTTCTTGATGGTAAAAGATGGTTGAAATAGAAGGGTCTGTTCTCCAATTTTCAACGACCTAAAGCGATGTTATTCTAGATACACAAAATATGTTAAACATTCTGAAAACGGAATTTCCGAAAACTGGGAAGAGCTTCAAACGGTCATTCCCGGAGTCTCAACCTTATCCATATCTTCAGCAGAGATTTTGTTTAAAGTGTGTAACTATTCGTCGGACTAGGTAAAAAAGAACCTTTCCTCTTGTGTTGAACTAATGTTTTGATTTCATAAGTAAAATAAGGGTAATGGGGTAGTTGGGTGATTGACATATTTTACCATAAAAAAAAGCTACCATCAGCCACAACTCAAAACAATTTTTTGTAGGGAAGAGTAGGCATCTCCTACTCCTCATGTTGTAAGCAGTACGGTAGATATGTTTTATTTACATGTTTTATTGACGTGATTTGTTGTTTACTTGTAGGTTGCCTACGGAGATTCTGGTTTATCTTACAAATTTTCAAACACTGCGGTTCCTGCACGTCCTTGGATACCGTTTCTAAAGAATATTAGGGACAAAATAAGTGGAGCGACGGGATATGATTTTAATTTTGTCCTTATCAACAGGTAATGAAAATCATACTTTATACTCAGTCCTACCACAGTCGCTTGAATTTCAATGATTTAAATAAAAAAAAGAGTAAAG
>MJUT01040988.1:179540-191205 GCA_002080005.1 Gigantidas platifrons | reverse complement strand
CCAAGCTAAAAATAGAAAAAAGGGGGGGATGAAATTTTAATTGTCCATTGCTGCTTTAGTATAAGTCAAAATGAGCTCAAATTTTAAATGCAGCAACATGGCAAGTAGTAGTTTAACATATATTCCGGGTTTTTCTGTGAAATTTTTCTGTCAGCTGATTTTAGTGAGCACAACACGTTTCTGGAGTAACTTCCATCAGGTACGCTCAAAGTAGAAAGATTGGAAAAATAAATAATTTAAAAAAACTTTGGGAGAAAGATTATCAATTATCAAAGATCCCAAATAGGATAGGCAACATTGGTTAAGGTCACATGTGTCTGAGGGAGGAGAAAGATTATAAATTATCAAAGAGCCCAAATAGGATAGCCAACATTGGTTAAGGTCACCTGTGTCTGAGGGAGGAGAAAGATTATCAATTATCAAAGAGCCCAAATAGGATAGCCAACATTGGTTAAGGTCACCTGTGTCTGAGGGAGGAGAAAGATTATCAATTATCAAAGATCCCAAAAAGGATAGCCAACATTGGTTAAGGTCACCTGTGTCTGAGGGAGGAGAACCTTAATTTTATGAACATTTCATTCTTCGTTGTTCGAGCTAATTTTGATTCCAACATTCAACACCAAATGAGACAAGGTCTTCTGAACACTCTACTATGGTCAAACCTGTCTTCTGATATGACGGGTGGTCGACATGGCCGTCATCGTATGGTAATTGGATTTACAACTACCTATACAATCAGTGCCTATCACCACTGATATTGTGGGTTCGATTCCCGCTCAGGGCCAGGTGTACAACATTATGTGATAAAGTTTGTCAGTGACTTGCAACAGGTCGGTGGTTTTCTCCCGGTCCTCTGGTTTTCTCCCGGTCCTCTGGTTTCCTCCTCCAATAAAACTGACCACCACGATATAACTGAAATATTGTTGAAAGTGGCATTAAACATCATAAAGCCAAACCATTAATCTAAATTGTATGTTTCATTATCCTGAATTGAAAAATATTTTTTTTTAAACGTGTTGTTTGACAATGTAGACAACATGGAACTTGTTATATAGCTGTTTTTTTTTCAGATTTGTAGGCACTGTACTTTCATTGTAGACAACATAGAACTTGTTATATAGCTGTTTTTTTTTCAGATTTGTAGGCACTGTACTTTCATTGTATAACTATCAACAAGACACAGATGTGGAGGTAGTAATTGGAATAACATATTGTGAAACTGACTTTTTCTTCTTTTTTTTTTCTTTGTAGCTTTTTATTACTGCTAATAGAGGAAGTTCTTGGAAGGGAGATATTGCTATAGATAATCTGCAACTTCATAATGACGTTTGCTGTAAGTCTTTTATTGTCAATATTTTACAGGTTGCCGTCGTGATCATACGATAGTTGGATTTATAACTACCTATGCCATCAGTGTCTATCACCACTAACGTTGTGAGTTGGAACCCCACTCAATAAATAGTAAAAAAGAAAAAATTCTTGTGAATTCTTGTGACTGAGATTAAAAAAAAAATTCATGATTTTTTTCAAGTTTTACATTCAAATCAATGTCTTGTTTTAAAGACTTGAAAATAAGTAGAGATTTATTTTCACTGTTCATGAGAAAATGCAGATGTGAAATTGTTTGGAAATTGTAAAGACAATTGGGCTTAAAATTTTAGCATATATTAATTCGTGGTTCATTCAAATATTTTCAGTTTAAAAGACATTTTAATAGAAATTTGATATCTGTGAATATTTCTAGCCAATAATGGTATTGCTAATTTTGCATTGAAAAATTTGGATTACCATATTTGGTAATGTATAATAATATGCACTTAAATTCGCTTTAGAGGGTTATGGATATAATACACCTGAGTACATGAGCAGTGACATTTTTTCTCCACAAAATATGGTTACAGGAATATTGAAAGAAAAGAGCTTCCTCTGTGATTTTGAGTCAAAGTTTGAATGTTTCCTACATTTGAATTATAATTTGTTGCATAATATGGTTAGACCTTGTTGTATTATTAATAGGGGCCGTCGTAGCCGTGATCGTAAGGTAGTTGGATTTACAACTACCTATGCAAATGGAAATGAAATAACCGTTGTTTTTGTATGTTGCTGTAACAAGTAAACTTTTTTTATTGAAAGGAGGGAAGTCAACGGGATTAGGATGTCAATCTCATACATCTCAGATGTTGACAAGGTTTTCTTAGGGGGTGGGTAGGGGGAAAGGGTTGTTTTTAAACGATCGAATCGTTTAATGCTAGCGCTCGTGTAAACCGGAAGACACTGCTTTACACAACATGTGTCGCAACCTTCCGCCCAGACAAAACTATAGTCCATATAGAATCAATTGTAAGAGGGCGAGTAACTTAAATATCAGAAAGAGCATGCATACACCATTGATATATTATAAATCCCCCTCAATATCGGGTACTTGTATGCACGTTTGCTCATCTATCAGTATTTCTTTGTTGCAACGCAAATTTTGCGGATGGATATTTCAATATCTAGAAATTGATATTGTGTTTGCAGCGCACGCCCTTGTCCGAGTGACACCTGCCCTTTGTGACTAACGTGGATGTCTTTTTCGTAAACACAAGTGCCCTTTTTATATGTGTTTTCATTTTTTGTCGCTTATTAATATGTCGCCAGTTTGGTTCACGTTTCGAACAACTGTTTCATGTTTACATTGTAGCGCCCCCTATCTAATTTGAATATGTCAAAGTTAAATTTAGAACATTAACTAATGTAACGTATATCGATCGATTTTTTGATTAGATTTCACGGTAATTATAAAAATTCGAACTTTGAAATTCATATCATTCACAATGCCTTCCCGGAAAAGACGTTTGAAAGAAAGTGGCAAAGGAAAACAAAAGTTTGACATCGTATTTTTCAACTTCGTAAGTCGATATAAAAAATGAGTTATTTCCCTTTGTTATACATTTTTACTTGAAACAAACCAAAATTAACAAAATCTAATATGCCATTTACATTATTTTATTATCAAAACACAATAAAACCACTTAAGTTTAATCTGAAATAAAAACCTGTCTACTTAAACTGAAACAAAGACAATATTTAGCAACAACCAGTTCTATACATTACCTGTAGTAATAATACACATGCGTAAATAGACATCCATTACAATACAGATATTTTAAAAAACTTTACAACATTGGTATAAACAAATTTAAGATCAATTATATCAAATTTTGTTCTGCTTTGGATTGAAGTTCATAATTTTCTAGGCAACAATCTTTATATTTTGAAGTAAATGAACCACAGATTAACCCATTAAATAGAAAATTAACTGATTCAGACTCCCCTGACACTCCTAGAAAAAGACATAGTGGTCACAAAATGGGCTTTCATAACAATTGGAAGTTAAATCGACCATGGCTTGAGTGTGTTGAAAATAGTATGAAGTGTTTCTTGTGTACCAGACACAATATGACAAATGTATGGGCTACAACAGGATGTGTGTCACTTAGACTAGATAAAATTAAAGAGCACGAATCAAGTACTGACCATATTAAATCGGTAGCTATAGAAGCTCTGCGCATTAAAGTGCCCCTTTTCAGCCAACGTTTACGCATAAAAGTGCCATTTTCAGAAGTAGAACCCTACCCTTTTGAAATCCTAGCTAGAACACTGGTTTACTATGTAAGAGACTTTGATTTTCGTACAACAAAAAATGCGTATGGATATTTCAGCAAGTGTACAAAAATTGTACCTTTCTACTTTTATCCTGTTCCGAAATGTGTGTTTTCTGTTTTTAATTTTAGAATAAATTTTAAAACATATATAGTCTATTTATATCCTACGCTGCTGTGGTTACAATTCAACTGGTTTGTCAGTGTCGTTAGTTCTCGACCATCATAGTTTTGTTCAGGATTGGGAACCAGTGCTTTAGACAACACATGTTCTAATGTTTGACGTACTATGTAATGAAAAGTCTAGAAAATCCCAAAGAGGTTTTGACCTGTTAACCTTGACTCACTGCTGACGTATTTATGTCAACAATACATTCTTTTAGAGTATGTTCCACCTAAAAATAAGCATGAAATGAAAGTATCGATGTAGGGCAACCGGCAAACAAACTTGGACACAAATAATGAAAAAAAAACCTGTATAATACTCCAAATGGATGAGGGAATCCCAGGAACTGAATGTTGATGATGGCTTCAAAACAAAAAAGATAAAGATGGAAAGGACACGGATGTTGTCTTCGGAAGGTTATATATATATGCAATGTATATCATTGGATAAAAGTTCATCGTCAGATCTATTAATAAGTGTTGTAAATTTTTTCAAGAGTCACATTCCCCTTCCGCAAAAAAGACCCCATATAGAAAAATATTTCCCTTTTCCAAGGTATAAAATTAAACCCACAAATGCACTATATTTCACTTTGACTGTCACATTGATTTGCTTGCCCCTTCAAAACAGATGTAGTGTCTGGTAAACAGTTGATGGGAAATAAAATAATAATGTAATAGAATGTAAAACTGGGTTGTTGCATGTTATAGTAGTAGCTCCTACACCAACTGTTCTTTCCATTTTTGGCACTATTCATTAATTATATTAGTAGTTCCCCCTATATGTGAATAACATATTGATGTCTCTGGAGTTTGCTCTCAATTTACTATTTCAAAGTTTGACATCTTTTTCTAGAAGTATACTGATATTTTGCAATTGTGCATAGCATACAAAAAATCTACATGCAAGCATGTTCGATCGTTTAACATCACCTTTGGTGCTTTCATTTGTTTTTTGTTTTTTTTTTATTTAGCGAATCCAATCACAGTTTAGAGATGAAATATCCATAACATTGAAATCATACAAATATTTTTATTAACTTTGATAGAATTTCATGTTTTTCTAAAATTTCGTTCTAAATCCTTATTTTTACTGATTTCAGCGACTGTTGTTGGGTCTTGTTTTGCAAATCCTTGTCAGAATGGAGGGACATGCACAGAGGCAACAAAAAAGAAAAGGAATGACAGCAGGATACACATGTTCTTGTTTAGCTGGATTCGCAGGATCTGAGTGTGAACTTCAAGGTAAATAAAAAAATGTTAGTGTTACCAGTGATCTGATAGGTAAATCAAGGAATTTTAGCATTCCCAGTAAAGGAAGGATGCTTGGTGTGGAAATTTTAAATTTAATCAATTCCAATTTTATAGTCTTTTTAGTTTAAGCTGTGTGTGAATTAACTCCCACCATTGTCTGAACTTAAATAATCATTTTAATTAATAATATATACAAATGAATCTTATTCGTGTTGATGTCGATGGGACACCTTATTAAAGTTTAAAGTTCAAATTTATCAAGAATTTTGACGAAATAAAGATGTATACATGTATATCTAATATCATTGCACACGACACGTTTCTGGAATAACCATCAGTTACGCTCAGTCAAAAGATTTGATTTGATTTATTGTGTTTAACGTCACTTTCAGCAATATTTCAGATATATCATGGCGACCAGTTTTAGTGGTGGAAGAAGCCGGAGTACCCGGAAAGAACCACCGACCATGGATAAGCAACTGTAAGCTTTATGACTTGCGGCTGTGAGTGCAGCCTTTTTTGTAATTTGCAAAGTCAAAAGATTGGAAATCCCAATAATTAAAATTAACAATTACTGTGAATGTGTTTACCCTGATTCATCCAAGATATCAACTTATCACAGTTCAAGATAACAACTTATCACAGTTCAAGATAGAGAGGTTTAGGTTTAGGTTTGTGGTGTTTAATGCCAATTTCAATAATATTTCAGTTTTATCATGGCGGTTAGTTTTATTGGTGGAGGAAACCGAAGTATCAGGAGAAAACAACTGACCTGTAGCAAGTCACTGACAAACTTTATCACATAATGTTGTATTGAGTACACCTTAGTGGTGATAGGCACTGATTGTATGGGTAGTTGTAAATCCAACTATGATACGATCACGACCACGAAGCCAGGAAATCCATCTACCACGACGGCCGCAAGAAGATATTAGAATGTATAATATTAAAGCTTGTTATGATGTTTGTATTGTTCATGTTAGAGTTTTAATTTTGATCCCCTTCAGATTTAACAACAGAAACTCTGAAAGTACCTGTGGATTTGAGATGGGTGAGGTGTGTGTGTTTGAAAATGATGACTTTGCAGATTTCAATTGGGAAACAAATGATGTAAGTTATGATAAAGACACAAACACTGATTTCCATTCTTGAACAGATTTGTTTTTATTTCATTTTAAACAAATCTGGAAAATATAGAGATAAGAAATATATATTTTAGCATAGTAGTTTTTAATGTTCTGGAATAAAGGATTATTGTGTAGGATCTTGTTTTAAGTAATGGGATAAAAGGTTATTTCTGCCTGGGATCTTGTTTTTAAGTACTGGGATAAAGGGTTATTTCTGCCTGGGATCTTGTTTAGGTACTGGGATAAAGAGTTATTTCTGTCTGGGATCTTGTATAGGTACTGGGATAAAGAGTTATTTCTCTCTGGGATCTTGTGCTTAAGGTACTGGGATAAAAGATTATTTCTGCCTGGGATCTTGTTTAGGTTCTGGGATAAATGGTTATTTCTGCCTGGGATCTTGTTTAGGTACTGGAATAAATAGTTATTTCTGCCTGGGATCTTGCTTAGGTACTGGGATAAAGATTTATTTCTGTCTGGGATCTTGTGCTTAGGTACTGGAATAAAGAGTTATTATACCCCCAATCGTAGAGTGGTGGGTATACTGGAATACCCTTGTCCGTCCGTTCGTCTGTCCCTAAACCTTCTGTACGCAACTGGTCATTTGTCTTTTGTCGCATTTTATTCATATTTGGTATTTGGTTGGCCATGATCTGAGCATGCGCATATTATACGGATTTAACGGATTATTGATTTTTGCGAGAGTTAAAGCTCTTTTCATGTTTGTTTGACCATACGTCCGTCTGCACATCTTGTGTACGCAACTAGTCATTTGTCTTTTGTCGCATTTTATTCACATTTGGTATCTTGGTTGGCCATGATCTGAGCATGTGCATATTATACCAATTTCACGGATTGTTGATTTTTGCGAGAGTCATAGCCCTTTTCATGTTTGTTTGACCATACGTCCGTCCGCACATCTTGTGTACGCAAACAGTCATTTGTTTTTTGTCGCATTTTATTCATATTTGGTATCTTGGTTGGCCATGATCTGAGCATGTGCATATGATACCGATTTCATGGATGGTCAATTTTTGCGAGAGTTATAGCTCATTTCATGTTTGTTTGACCATACGTCCGTCCGCACATTTTGTGTACGCAACTAGTCATTTGTCTTTTGTCGCATTTTATTCATATTTTGGTATCTTGGTTTTCCATGATCTGAGCATGCACATATTATACCGATTTCACGGATGGTTGATTTTTGCGAGAGTTATAGCACTTTTCATGTTTGTTTGACCATACGTCCGTCCGCACATCATTATCCATCCCTTACGAGCTGCTGCTATAAATTATTTCCTTAATTAGCTACATTTTTGTATGTATAATATTTATATCTAATAATCTATAGGGCCGCAATTAAAAAAATGTTTGTTTCCCCTTTCACCTACCCTGACTTTTAGAGTAGGGTAGGTAGGTAGGCTTTTTTTTTGTTGGACTGACTACCAGAACATATATTTTTTTGTAGGCTTCAGATTAACAATACTGTAACATTCATGTCTTTTATTTTTCAGATTAACTTTGTTTTCTTCTACAAGCAAAAGTCGACTATAAAAAGTGACTACAATGTACATCTAGAATATTTAGAATATTTCAAATTCGGAGGAAATGACTATGTTAGACTCACAGGGGCTCGCAGTTATATTTTCACATCACCAGGTATGTATTAAAAAGAAGAAGGAGGACACTTTTTAGGGGGCCAAAAGTGAAAGTAGAGTTTCGGCACCTTTTTTCCCTTCAAAAACGGTTTAGTCTTTGTTCTTCCCATAAAATTAATGCAAATATCGTGGTATTTTGTTGATTGACTGGTTTACGGTGGAATAACACTCGTTCTTAAATTCAAAGGGGTGTGGACAACTTATCATACTCAATTCCGGTTTATACGGACTAAATATTAAGGTGAGTTTTCATTGGTCGAAGGATTTAAACTTGCATTGTTGCTGGAAATTATTTACTCAATCTTGTCAAAAGATATTCTTAAAATGTTGTCTTCCTATATTTCCAGATTGATTGAGACAAGGAAAAAATATATTATAATGCAAGAGATTTAAGTTGTCTTTTTTCCTACTTTTTTTTAATTATATTAGGATTTTTTATTTCTATCAATATTATTAAGTCCGTAGAAACCGGAATTGAGTATGATAAGAAGTTGTCCGCACCGCTTGGAATTTAAGAAGGAGTGTTATTCCACTGTAAACCAGTCAAGCAGCAAAAAACATCGATATTTGCATTAATTTTATGGGAAGAACAAAGACTAAACCGTTTTTGAAGCCAAAAAGGTGCAGAAACTCTACTTTTACTTTTGACCCCCCAAAAAGTGTCCTCCCTTCTTCTTTTTAACACATACCTGGTGAATAGCTGCGGAACCGTAGCCCGTATGGTCCTTGGGCAGTTTTTCTGATATTTGTGGACCATAGGGCTATGGATTTCGCCCAATCAAAAACTTTCGAAAATGTGCAGTGAAAATTTTGCGCACCTTTTTTTGCAAATTATTGTCATGTCCGAGAACAATCAAACATATATGTATCGTTCCAAGGGCTACGGTTCCGCAGCTAACCTGGTGAAGTGAAAATATAACTGCGAACCCCTGTGGTTAGACTAGAAACAATCAACATTTATAATCAGACTAGAAACAATGAACATTTTAAAGAAAAATGCAAATACATAGACTTGTAAAAAGTGTAAAACAATGCTCAGTACCAGTCTGCGAATTTAGCCACAAGTCCGACGCCAATGGCTTGTGAAATTTAGTAGGGACTTGTGAAATTTGACATATGAGAAGTCCTACTGGCTTGTGACAACTTTTAGGCTTTTTACGACAGTCTTGTCAGTCGAAATATTTCTTTTTTGTTTCCGCTACGCTCATTGGTCAATTTGATGGAATATTATGTATCGGAATTTTTGATTGGTCAAAACTGTAAGGGGAGATACATAATATAATAGAAGTGTCAAGTCATAATAAACAACAAGTATGGCTAAGTAAATCTCAGCATTGAGCTTTCTACGCTATGTTGAGGGGTCTATACCCGACAAAAAATTTAAAAGACCGGCAACAGCGGACGAAAGACAGGTGGAAAAAAAAAGTATGATAAAGAATCCAGGGGAAAAAATTTCTTCCCCAATGGACGAAAGATCGTTCTTGGATGGCCTACGATGAAGACAAGCAATTGATGTTCTGCAACTGGTGCAGAAATCATGAAGTCGACAGCATGTTTTTAAGGGAACAAATAAGTTCAAAATTGTCTTGATATGGGGGACTTGTAAAAATTCCATTGGCAGAAGTCCCCCTTGCTGGCAAGTTAAAAAGTTTATTGTGAAGACTGCAGTACTAAGTACAATGACTTGTTATACCAGGGATTTTTCAGCCATCTCTCTAGGGCCGAATTTTGGCCCCATTCCCAATGACAATTACCCTGTTTTTATTCCCAATTTCCTGTTATGAATTCCCAAATCGTGCACATGTTTATTGAAGTCTATTGTATCCGTTAAATATTTTGAAAGTGATTTTCTTGGAAAGTAATCCATTACGGTTTATAGAAACTTTAAATTCGGTAAATGTTTATATGTTTATTCTTGAAATAAAACTATTTGTATTTGTTTTTCGTAAACAAACAACATTGGTGCCATTTTGGAAAGGGGACGCAATGCGTAATGTGCTACCGGAAATGTTGACTGAACTTTTTGTCCGAACCTATTTTCAACAAAACGAACTTTTCATTTATTTTTCTTATTTCTGTGACATAAAATCATAGTTCTCATATCAAATATGTTCATATATGCGAAGATTGGCAATTCAAAATTCGTTGAAATGCACCGGGCCGCTTCAGATATTTATCCATCCGCATTGGTATTTTATACCTGACGCCGGGTTAATATTACGATCTATCGAACAGTTTATTTACATCCAGACATGTGTAAATGTTAATGCATATCCAATTAAAAAATAGACTTTGAACTACAATAGCTTTCCTCCATTGTTGCAATCTGATTTGAGGTTGGGCAAATAATAATTAAAGCCTTTACTTTCTTCAGTTTTTGACTGACAGTGGCAATTTATGTTTGTGCTTTTTTTTACATTGCTATATATAGTTGGATCGTTGAGCAAATTGACAGAGACATCATTCTTCTCCTGAGGATTACCCAAATATGACTTATTTACAATTTGTGTGGTATTGGTAATACACAGTGATATTTCAAAAGGAAAAGAGTGGAGGGGGGTACATATAAAAAATCACTGCTATGAAAGACTCCAATAGTCACCGGGTAGACAGAAATAAAAATGTGACGATTGAATAGATGTCCTTAAGGTACTTATGAATAAAAATAAAACAGACAATAACATCAATATTAATATAATAAGAACATAAAATAATTTTCCCAAAATTACTCTTTTGTCGATGAAAAATTCCCAAACAGACAAAAAATGCCATTTCTCAAAATACCCTGAAAAATCCTTGTATACATGAAATCTTCTTTAAAATTCTGACAAGTGACTAGATTCTGGAATTAAATTAATTTCATATATGAAATTTATGAATTCAGTGAAGGCTAGAAAAAATCTAAACTGTCAAACAATGAACAGTGCAGAAAGAGACATATCATGTAAATATAGACATCATTGTGATCCCAGTCTCAGAGAAATAAATCATTAAATGTAACTTTTGATCGAAAAGTACCACTTTAATCACAAGACACAGTAAAAAGATACACCATTAACAAAATATATATTAATGTCACTGATAGAATGGTAAGAGTGATGTCTCTTTCTGTGTACCTTCGTCGGTGTCTATATAAGGGTTGTCTCACATATTAGAATGGTCAATGATAAAAGAAATGGGGTCATTTTTATTTTTAAACAGCCCATAATCAAATTTTGACTTCACATTGAAGTGTTTGACTACTAAATGTGTAACCGATTCCGGACGGACGCACATCGATTTTCCGGAAATTACGATTTTATTTTATTTTTTAAATTGTTTTTTTTTTTTGGCAATAATTTTTTTTGACTCGGCGGCTTTTTTAAGGGTCGGTCGATGAAAGGGGAAACAAACTTAATTTTAATTTAGGCATAGTACATTTTTCATCATTCCAAACGTTTACTAGCCAACTGCCCTGGGAGGATACACATCTCTTGATTCCAACACTCTTTACACTCCTTTATGCCTTTCCACCACGTTAAGTCCCACTATAATCTAATACTTTACTACAAGAGTTATTTCTGACTGAGATCTTGTTTAGGTTCTGGGATAAAGAGTTATTTCTGACTGGGATCTTGTTTTTTTTTTAAGAACTGGGATAATAGTTATTTCTGCCTGGGGTCTTGTTTAGGTTCTGTGATAAAGAGTTATTTCTGACTGGGATCTTGTTTAGGTTCTGGGATAAATAGTTATTTCTGCCTTAGGATCTTGTTTAGGGTCTGGGATAAATAGTTATTTCTGCCTGGGATCTTGTTTAGGTTCTGGGATAATGGTTATTTAT
>MJUT01040988.1:153801-167776 GCA_002080005.1 Gigantidas platifrons | reverse complement strand
TTTATGTTTTTTGTTTCGATATAAAATGGAAGATGGCGGTTACAGCAGGACTTAGTTTAACATTGGACCGTATGGGAAAAGTGTCTCAAAACGCTTTCTCTCTGAAACCACTTAGACAATTTAACCCAAACTGCCCAAGAAGTATTATTGGAAGGTCCTCTACAAAATGTAGGTTTTTTATGCCGATCGGAAATCCAAGATGGCCACCACTGCAGGAAATAGATTAACATTGGACCCTTTGGGAAAATGTTCAAATGCCTTCTGCTCAGAAACTACAAATATGATTAAAGCCAAACTGTACATGAATGTTCATTGGCTCGTCCTCTATAAACTCTAGGTTTTTTGTTCCGATATGAAATTCAAAATGGCGGCTACGGCAGGATTTAGTTTAACATTGGACCCCATGGGAAAAATGTTTCAAAACGCTTCTTCTCTGAAACCACTTAGACAATTGAAACCAAACTGCCCAGGAATGATCATTGGAAGGTCCTCTACAAAGTTTCTGTTTTTATGCCGATCGGAAATCCAAGATGGCCACCAGCGCAGGACATAGATTAACATTGGACCCTATGGGAAAATGTTCAAATGCCTTCTTCTTAGAAACTACAAATATTATTAAAGCCAAACTGTAAATGAATGTTCATTGGATGGTCCTCTACAAACTTTAGGCTTTTTATGCCGATCCGAAATCCAAGATTGCTGCCACCACAGGTCATAGTTTTAACACAGGACCATATGGGAAAATACAGAAATATTTTCTTCTCTGAAGCTATTGCACTGATTGAACCTAAACTGTGCATCAATCATTGGAAGGTCCTTTACAAACTTTGTGTTTTTATGTTGCTCGGAATTCCAAGAAGACTATCACTGCAGGACATTTAGTTTTTACATAGGACCAATTGGTTCTTTTTATAACCAGGTGAACGATACAGGCTCTTGAGAGCCTTTGGTTTGTTTTAGGAAGAGGAAACTGGACAATACATCTCGCCATGGGAGAAACTAAAACCTACAACTTTGCTTAGGCATTTTTAGCCCAAAAAAGTAATTTACACTCTGAGTTGGATTTTTATAGAGCTAGCTCACTGAAACAACAGTCTGTGGGTAGACATGTCGCTCCTCGCGGATACATTATTCTGATTCCGAGCCAACCAGTCTTTGCTCTTTCTCCCTAATGCTGCGTGCTTAGTGGAAAAGGAACAAATACTAATTTCATAGTCTTTGGTTTGACCGGAGAATGGCTCGAACCCACGATCTACAATACTCCAGGCGAGCATGCTAACCATTATGCCACTGATGCGCTCAAATTGCACAGTACAAATATATTTATTGCATCTATTTCCGTCTTTGACAATTCTGTCTATGTATTTAAAATGGAACCACATCGATAATGTAATGATTAGCCTACTTGCCTCGAGTGTAAATCCAGCTACCACATGATCACGACCATGACGACCCTGATTATAGCCAAGATTTTGCTCACTTGATAACAAACAACAATTAGCCACTCAAATAACAAACATTATGAAAAGAAAGTTTAATTTATGATGCTCAAAAATTCTACCAATATCAACAAAACGAACAAGTACTTCTCACCTTCAATTTGTGAACATAAAACAGACCATGACATGTAGCGATGGAAAACCAAGTCCTGGCTTGGTACAGGCACAAAAATGTTGGAGTTTTAACAGGTTAATGGGATCTCCAATGGAAATACAATAAAAAGCTGCACAGTTCTACTTCTACTCAAAAATATCATACACTACCACAAAAATGAACGACAACATAAACATGACAGTATGTTGCTTTTAATTTTTTTATAAGGCTGTCATTTCAACTAAATTTTCCAGCTAGAAAGTTGTTTATTTACTGTTTATATAGAAGAATGGGTTAGGGAGTTAGGGTTATTGTGTTTAACGCCACTTTCAACAATATTTCAGTTATATCATTGCGGTTAGTTTTATTGGTGGAGGAAAACAAATTATGTGGGAAAACCACCACCCTGTCGCAAGTCACTGACAAATGTTATCACATATTGTTGTATTGAGTACACCTCACCTGAGTGGGATTCGAACTCACAACTTCAGTCATGATAGGCACTGATTGCACAGGTAGTTGTAAATCCAACTACCATACGATCAAGACAGTGATGGCCCCTATAGAAGAATGTTTCACTTGCGTCATAATAAACTTTATAAAGTATGGCTGATGTTCATGGCCGGATTATCCTATAGGTTAGTATAGGCTGTAGCCTAGGGCACCTCAAGCTTGGGGGTGCCATCAAACTGGTTACACTCCGATAGTCTGAAGGGCCGATAGTCTGAAGGTCCGATAGTCCGAAGGGCCAACATCGATAGTCCAAAGGTCCGATGTAGTTTGGTTAGAGCATTCCGCTGGTGCCCAGCCTCGTCAGAATTTCTTTTCTACCCTGTGTTTTTCCACAGTAGCTTTGCCAACATTACATAACCAGTCTAAAAAAGGAAGAAACCGAACCTCCGTTCCAAAGGGGAATCCGAAGCCGTAAATCCAAAGGAATCGGCAAAATCGAGCAGACGAGCAAAGACAAAGACAACACAAAAACCAAAAACATACACAAAAGATGACCCATATAAACCAGGGTTAGACCAGGTGTGCCGGCAGAGTAAGCATCTACAGCCGAATTAGGGACACCCGCCGTGATAGCCAGAGTCAAATCCGGTGCAGAGGAAGAACGAAGCTGATAAAGGAAACACATCTGTTTGCATCTGTGAAACAGTTGTCTCATAACGGCCCACCAAGTCGTGATGGCGTCCGTAAAACTTACAGGAGCGATGGCTTCAACCTTTTAGCAACATAGCCTTGTCTAATGAGTTTGTCAGTTAGCAACCGGGCTTTGTCTAGAAAATCAAGATATACACCACAAGCTCTGGAGTAACGGACAAGCTGTGATAAATAAACCCCATATGCCGGTGCTGCAGGAATGTTGCCACAAAGAAAAGGGAAATTCACGATGGGAAATGTGATTTCAAGATATGAAGCGGATCGTGGTGTATCGGTGGTATCCTTAATCTCTAAACAGCAAAATTCACGGAACAAATGCATTTTGTCAGATGAAAAAAGGAGAAAAGGGAATCAGTGGTCGAGTGCCTGTGACATTTTCAATGCACCCATAAATTTTCAGCATGGGACTTTATAAATAGTGGACGCATCTGGGGTGAAAAATATCAGTAATCGGTCAACCGAGGCCAAGTAATGATCCAGATTGGGACATGACGCAGTATAACCATCGAACCGTCGCTGCATATTGTAGTAATACAACAAAATATTATTATAATGTAGGTATATTGATTAAAAGTAAGAATAAACAGTCGGACAAGGAGCTTTGTGACCACTAACGTAATCTGGACGGATAGACAGACGAACATCTTTAGCCATGTACCTCTCACATTGCTTCTGGGAACAACTTTTCTTTTTTGTGTCGTCTGCAACGAAATCGCTTCGCGCTCGACATAACAGTCCAAATTTCGTTGTTGTCACGGTCAACAACTGAAGTTAAACGGCTTTGATTTTAAAACTTAATTGATATCTTTGTCAAATCTCGACGTGTTTTAGTGAACTTTGCTCAGCTTCATGATCAAGATATTGTCTCCAACCAGGGACGAAAAATAACAGATTAGGATTAGTATTAGTCCCTGGTCCAATACACCATTGATGAAAATAATACCTATTACCTTGACTGATCCTAATTTGTTCTTTTTACTCTATAATGAAAAGTTTTGTATCTTGGTTACCACAGGGACTTGAGTTTTATTTACAAAATTATTTTCTTTTCCGGTATTCTGATTGGTTAATTAGGTGTCAGAAGTCGAATTCCAGCTTACTATTCAGAAGCGATCTTGTCAAAACATTCTGGCTCCGGGACTACCTTTCAAATTATTACTATGCACTGTGCATTTTCATGTGTTTGAGGCTCTATGTGAAACTTATTGTGTAGATATTGGATTGGAACTACAAGTATAAAACGATTTTTTCGGGATTTAGCAACATATAGACTCGGCCCAATTCATTTAAACTTTGCATATATTCGGACGTTCTAAGTTTATGAGTGAATCTGGCTAAGTTAACAAGATGATAAAGTCCGAGAAAATAGCGTTTGATACTATAGTATCTTAGTCAGGCGGCAAACATCAAATACAAACTAGAGGTACTGTGTGCCTTCGAATTTGAGAGAAAAATAAGTCTAATTACCCTCCCCCCCACCCTCCCTTGTAACTATTTCACAGCAACCAAATTTCTTCATGCACATATTCATATGATGTGTTTCACTTGTGAAGCTTCATTGAATTCCACTTAGGAGTTGCGCTTACAAGATCTATGGACAGACAGGACGATTCCTATATACCCCCAAACTTTGTTTACTGGGGTGGGGTGGAGGGGATTGAGGACAAAAGGTCTATGTGCCCTTGATTTTAATGCATCACGGAGTTAAAATCTGATACGAGTCCTGTTTAGCCATTTTGGCATATTCAATAAGAATCACAAAAACAATAGACCCTTTTACGGAAATTAAGTGGTAACGTGCAATTTCCCGTAAAAACCTCAACGTCACAATGGGCCTTTATATACTTTAGGTGACTCACAACCTATAGGGTAACTGAAATATTTGCACCTAGCACCATAGGCTGTATCAATGTGCCATCTCGTGCTCTAGGCTGTGCGAATGTGCCATCTAGCTCCGTAGGCTGTGTCCTCGGATTAAGAGTTAGGCTAGGGTTAGGGTTAGCTTTGGAAATACCAAATATGGGTGGGTCCCCTAAAGTAAATGAAGGCCTCACAATGTCACTTTCATTGTTAACTGGCGTCATTTTGCGGAAAGCGACGCGTTTCCACTCAGTTCCCCCCAAAATCTTGAAGCTCTGCAGTTAATGTGAAAGGGTCTATTGAGATGCCTGGAACTGCTAATACTAGAAATGGCAAGAAAACGAATGCATAACACCATGCAGAGAAAAGTATTATATAGCTAGTTGTGAATTGCAAATTTCGCACGTCTGATCTATTGGGTACAGGCCAAATTGGCACCTGGACATATAGGTACTTTGACACTGGACACAGTTCGGTCGAAACTTCCCATTTTCCTTCACGCATCATCTATTCCAGCCAATTGTTTTTATGCAAGATCACGTAGATGTGAATGCACATGTACTTATACCAACAAATCATTTAATTGTTAGTAAATGTCATCTGTGAAAAGTAATAATACATTTATAAAAAAAATGTGCAAGAGATTACTGAAAAAGGGACATTTTCGGACTATAGGTCCATCACCCTCAAATTATGTAAATGTCGCAAAAATATTTCACAAGTAAAACATATTCAAGACAAATGCAGGCAATTTAGAGGGTGGCTCCATCTGAGGGAGCACCATAATTTCATAAGCCTAGGGGTCACAAAGGGTCATAATCCAGGACTGTTTAATGAATTTCTGTTTTGTATTTGTAGGTCTAACTCGCTAAATAAAAGAGGTGTTTATTTCACAAAGAAATCCATCACAGTAATAGACTAATTATTTTAAAATTACTATTATGAAACATGTTTATATTTCTATGATAAACTGCAATTATTATTTAGTTTGTTGGATATTTAGGGGGTGGGGTCTCCATGACTGCAATTACATGATAGTTACATCTATACAATCAGTTCCTTTCATCTCTCAACTACCAAGAAAAGTTTGAAAATACCAAAGGAGTAATCAGAAGTCTTTAATTGAAGAAGGACAGACAATACAATGGCCAAAAGTTTGAAGATACCAAAGGAGTAATCAGAAGTCTTTAATTGAAGACGGACAGACAATACAATGGCCAAAAGTTTGAAGATACCAAAGGAGTAATCAGATGCCATATATCAAAGAATGACATACATTACAATAGCCAAAAGTTTGAAAATATCAAAGGGGTAATCAGAAACGGTAAATCAAAGAAAGATTGATTTGATTGATTTATTTATTGTGTTGTAATGCCACTTTCAGCAATAACTATATCATGGCGACCAGTTTAAGTGGTGGAAGAAGACAGAGTACCCGGAGAGAACCACCGACCATGGGTAAGCTACTGGTAAACTTTATCACCTGCAGCTGTGAGTCGAGTGCACCCTTTTTAGCTCACCTGACCCAAAGGGTCATATGAGCTTTTGTCATCACTTTGCGTCCGTCGTCGTCCGCGTCTGTAAACTTTTCATACTTTCTTCTTCTTCTTGGAAACCACTGAACTGATTTGGACCAAATTTGGCAGAAATTGGGAGGTCTTCTACTAAATTTGTTATTTTGGTGCAGATCGGAAATCCAACATGGCTGCCAGGGCCAATAATGTCTTCTGATTGGTTGAAACTTTGAAAATCTTCTTGTCAGAAACTACTTAGCCGATGGAATTGTAACATTACAGAAATGATGACTGGATGGTCCTCTACTAAATTTGTTATGTTTGTGCCAATCGCATATCCAAGATGGCCGCCATGACTCGACTTAGTTTAACATTGGACCCTATGGGAATTTCACATTTTCATCTTTTTTTCTGAAACCACGCAACAGATTTGAACCAGTCTTTGCAGAAATGTTCATTAGATGGTCATATACAAGATTTTCGTTTTTGGCGCTGATCGGAAATCCAACATGGCTGCCAGGGCCCATAATGTGTTCTGATTGGCCGAAATTTTTTAAATCTTCTTGTTAGAAACCACTAAGCCAATTGAATTGTGACTTTACAGGAATGATCATTGGGTGATCCTGTACTAAACTTGTGAATCGTTTGCTGATTGGAAATTCAAGATGGCCACCATGACTCGACTTAGTTTTAACATAGGACCTATTGGAATTTCACATTTCACTTCTCAATTTTATAGAAAAATTTCAGCCGATTTTTTTTTTTCTTTGCTATTTACTGAAATTTCTATTAATAGTAATGTCAGCCATCTTGGATGTAGGGTGGGGGTGTCACACATAAGTGGGCCAAACCAAAGGTCATTTCAGCTTAGATTTGTAAGCAGAAGATTTTATTTTCTCATCACCCAATTGGCTGGAAAAACAATTAAAAGAAAAACAAATATGCTAAACTACTCGCTACCATGTACCTTCAGTTTAAATGTGATTTCATTTTAACTTACAATATATACACTAGCTATAGACAAAGAAATTTACTATTTTTAGTAACAGGTCCCATCTTGAATGGAGGGAGAGGCTGTCCGACATAATTTTCAAAGGGGCCATCCCAGCAAAATGTGGTTGTCCGGATTACGAGAAGATTTGAAAATCTGAACTTTATTCAAAATATGCCAAATTTGCATAATTGGTATAAATCAGCTGAATGAAAAATTGAACAAAAAATTTCCCTGCCAGGTACCTTCAGTTAAAATTTGAGCTCATTTTTACTTATAAATTAAAGGAGCTATAGACAATTTAAAAAAAAATGTATTTTTTGTAATTGCCGCCATCTTAAACGAAGGGCGGGGCTGTTGGATACAATTTTGAAAGGGGACCATCCCTGCCAAATTTGGTTTAATTTGGTTCAGCGATTTAAGAGAAGATTTATATTTCTAATTTGTATAATTAGTATAAATTGGCTGAACTAAAAATCAGGAATATATGTTAAACTACTCATTACCATGTAGCTGCAGTTAAAATTTGAGCTCATTTTGCAGGGTTGTTGGACATCATTTTGAAAGGGGACCATCCAAGGACCATTCTAGCCAAATTTGGTTTAATATGGTTCTGTGGTTTCAGAAGAGAAGATTTAATGCGAAAGTTTACGGCGAAAGGACAGATGCCAAGTGATGAGAAATGCTCAAATAAAAGGAAAGAGAATATTTCAACATATTTTCAGGGTCTTTCTGTGAAATTATTTGCTGAGCCAAAAACTATTCCTCCAAATTGGACTGAGGTGGTCTTTTTGGGTGGCTGACTTTCAAAATTGTGTCCAACCACCCTGTCCTCTATCCAATATGGCTACCATTACTTGATATTGATAGTTACAACTTTATTTTTATCTGTATCAAAATAGTCTCAAATTAAAAAAGCAACTACACGACAATGAGTAGTTCAACATATCTTGCAACTTTTTCTTTGCAAATTTTTGTTTAGTTTATTTGTACCAATTATGTGAACTAATCTTATTTTTATTATAATTATCCAAACAACTGCATCAAAATTGGATAACAAATAAAAATGCTTAAATTTTGAAATCCCCAGTTTTTCAATTTCCTCATCATAGAAAGTTATTTCTAAAAGAAATACCCATGTTGCATTTCATATTTCAAGTTCACTCAGAATATGTCATGTTTATTTCATCTTGTAACATGATAAGAAATATCGACTTTGTAAAATTTAATGCCACAAAGTTTGAATGATAGGAAATCCCCACACAACATAATGTTTTCTTTATCATATACTTGTAGAAAATAAAGCAAAACTTTTACCCTGTAATAAAACTTTGAGTTTTGTTTAGAATAATAAGAGGAGTCATGGTTATTTCACCCAGTTTCACAAGAATGGTCCAAGCGGGCTGATAAACCAAGTTTATTAACTGCTTCCGGAATGTTATTACATGCCTTTCCCTCAATGTCTGCAAGTTCACTTCATGAATTTCCGGAACACTGTGTTTACAGACACGACGGATTCCTGTGTTTTATAAAAAATATTAACTACCAATTTCTCTCTTATGATATTGAAAGTGACTAAAAACGTTCTTGGATTTGTATATTAAAACAATAATTTTCTTGTTCAATAACAACACCCCTCTACCAGATATTTTCGCCAAAGGGCAGAAATGTCGTGAGCCTAAATCTAAAAACTGGAGACATAATTTTAAGATTATTATTATTACGGATTCTGTCTATGATTATGCCAGACAATGGGCAAAACGTGACAAGGAGGACTTATATACTCTTTCCAAATGGGTGAAGAGTGTGAGGTCGTTGATACAAATTAGAATTAAAAACACTCAATAGGTCAATGAGCACTCGCAGGGGCGTAGCTAGAGTAAATTGAAGTATACGCATAATTTCGGCAAGGGATCAGAGGGGCGCTCAAGGACCCCAGCGGGTCCAAGGCAAAACCCTTGTAAGGGGTTCAGGGGGCAAAGCCCCCATGAAGCTCATGGATTTTACCAAATTTACATACCTCAGAACCTGATTGCGTTAGTGTGTTTTGTTCTGCCTACAGTTCGCTCTTGTGTTTTACGGTCAGGTCGTATATGCCAGAGATGGCTATAGAAAACACGTATTGAGGATAAGACATATAATTGGTTATCTAGACAACATACTTAAATTAAAATGTTGAAGTGTTGATATCATTAGATCTTTACTCAATCTTGTGAAAATGATCCTTCTTGGATGAACTGTTGAAAAGGAATGACGACCTGGTCTTTAAATTTCTTGCATGTCACAATTCAACATATTTAATTTTCTGACAAACTATTTATCCCTCTAGCCACGAAGAAGGGTCGGATATTAGTTTTTATGAGCTTGGTGTTCACTGGTCAGTTAGTATGTAGGGATTGGGAAGGCGAAAATGGCCCCTTGTTGTTGTTATGTAGATTCCTATTTTGTCTGGAGAACTGCACAATGAATACAGCCACAATCACTATGGAAGGTGACCAATTTTTTCAAAGAAAGAATACAGTAACCCACATCTTACACAAAGTGCATTGGAAATGCTAAATTTTAACTGCGTTTGAAGCGCTTTTTTGGATTAACCATCATTCATTGAATGAATTCACTCCACATGAAATGAACCCTTAAATTGCAATGATTTGAATTAAAAAATTCGATTTAGAAAATTCATATGGAATCTTAAAAGAATGGCGCCTTGATTTGTCAGACTGTCATGGAACGTCATCTTACTTTTCAAGTTTGATTTCATTAAAAAACGCATATTTCGTTTTTATCTGGTTGTTGTATGTGTACACAACTGCGTGTTTGCGTATAGGGAGCTACGTCCCTGACTCGTATTACATCAATCTTTAGAGACTCAAATGTTGCTAGGGCCCGGGTGGCTTAATGAATTCATGAACTCATACAAGCCTATCACCAATACGGCATAGGTTCGCGCCCGGCTTTGTAAATTACAAAAACGGGTCCACTCGACTCGCAGCCACAAGTGATAGTTTGCCAGTTACTTGCCAATCGTCGGTAGTTCTCGCCGGGTACTCCGGCTTCTTCCACCACTAAAAATGGTCTCCATGATATAGCTGAAATATTGTGGAAAGTGGCACTAAACACAAAAAATAAAAAAAATCACCAAAAGACACCTGTCTCACCTCCTTAACAAATATGTTGTTGTTTCCACTGACAAGACCCCTTACACTATTTTTATCCCCCCGCGTTGAGGGATATAATAATAGCGGCCGGCCGTCTGTCCACGATAATGTCCGTCCGTCCGTCACACTTTCTTGTTTACGCGATAACTTGAGTAAACGTGGATGGATTTGAATAATTTTTTGCTTGTGGCTTGTAATTATCATTATCTTGGATAGGTTCTTACATGGAAATATTTGAAGCAAGGGTTTTTGGGGGAAAATCTTAGTTTTTGGTTGAAAAATCACCAATTTTGAGAATTGTCTTGTTTGCGCGATAACTTTAGTAAACATGGATAGATTTGAATAATTTTTTGCATGTAGCTTGTAATTATCATTATCTTGGATGGGTTCTTACATGGAAATATTTGAAGCAAGGGTTTTTGGGGAAAATCTTCGTTTTTGGTTTTAAAAATCACCAATTTTGAGAATTGTTTCTTAGTGTTTTTAGGGACGGACCATTTAACTTCAAAAGGGGGGGGTTATGGTTTTTTTCTAAAAAAAATATTCTGATTCCCAATGTTGCTGAAAAAAATTTCCTGATTTTGGTGGAGAAAAAAAAATCTGATTCAGAGTATTTGTCATATAACCTAATATTGCATTCTGGAAGAAAATTTTGCGCAACAAAAATTTTTTTTTTCTAACTCTCGTGTTGTCCGAAAAAACATTTCTGAACGAAACAAAAAACCATAACCCTAACCCCCCCCTGCAAGTCTGTCCCTTACAAGATAACTTTAGTAAACATGGATAGATTTGAAAATTTTTTTTGCATGTGGCTTGTAATTATCATTATCTTGGATTGGTTCTCGCATAGAGATATTTAAAGCTAGGGTTTTGGGGGACAATTTTCGTTTTTGGTTTTAAAAATCACCAATTTTGATTTTGATTTTGGTTTTATTGCCATCACTTGGCATCCGTCGTCCGTCTGTCCGTAAACATTTCAATCTTCTTCTAGAGAACCACTGAAGCAAATGTGACAGGAATGTTCATTTGCATGGTCTAACCAAGTGTTGTTACTTTCGTTACGATCAGTTATCCAACATGGCTGCCACGGGCCATGAAAGCCTCTGGTTG
Organism: Gigantidas platifrons; assembly: GCA_002080005.1. NCBI lineage: Eukaryota > Metazoa > Mollusca > Bivalvia > Mytilida > Modiolidae > Gigantidas > Gigantidas platifrons. Next base: position 156,386 of record MJUT01040988.1, on the reverse strand, counting down.
GCTGAAATTTTTAATGATCTTCTTCTCCGATACTACATGGAGGATGGAATTGAAAATTGTCATGAATGATCATTACAAGCTGCTAACCAAGTGTTGTTACTTTTTGGACCGATTGACATATTTAACATAGCGACCCTATGGGAAATATGTAAAACACATTTCTTCTCAAGAACCACTGCTTGGATTGGAACCATACTTGGTAGAAATGTTCCTGACAAGGTTATGATCAATTGTTGCTACTTTTTGTTCCGATCGTTATCCAATATGGCTGCCAGGGGCCATAATAGCCTCTGATTGGCTGAAATTTCAAAGATCTTATTCTCCGATACAACATCATGCTACATGGAGGATGGAATTGAAAATTGACATGAATGATCATTGCAAGCTGCTAACCAAGTGTTTTTTCTTTTTGGACCGATTGAAAATCCAAGATGGCCACCAACGGGGGACATAATTTAACATAGCGACACTATGGGAAATATGTAAAACAAACTTCTTCTCAAGAACCACTGGATGGATTGAGCTCAAATTTTAACTGCAGATACATGGAAATGAGTAGTTCAACATATATTCCGTGTTTTTCTATGAAATTTTTCTTTCAGCCGATTTTTACCGATTATGCAAATAAGGCATATTTTGATAAAAGATCACATTTAAATCTTCTCCTCTGAAACCGCTGAACCAAATTAAAGCAAATTTGGCTGGGATGGTCCTTGGGTGGTGCCCTTTCAATATTGTGTCTGACAGCCCCTCCCTCCATTCAAAATGGCTGCTGTTACTAAAAATAGAAATTTCTTTTTCTCAGAAATGAGTTGAAATGATCTTTGGGTGGCCCACTTTCAAAATTATGTGTAACACCCCCATTTTCTATCAACTTTAGATGTCAAATTGAAAACCAGATGAGCGATTACAGGCTCCTGGGAGCCTCTAGTTTGTTTAAAAATCGCAAATTTTGAGAATTGTGTCTTGTTTACGTGATAACTTCAGTAAACATGGATGCGTGTGGCTTGTAATTATCATTATCTTGGATGGGCTCTTACATGGAAATATTTGAAGGGCTTTGGGGGGGAATCTTAGTTTTTGGTTGAAAAATCACCAATTTTGAGAATTGTGTCTTGTTTACGCGATAACTTTAGTAAATCCGTGATCTAATTAAAGTATGTTATACATTAAGACTGCTTTCTATAAATATATAAAACTAATTATTATGCAAGTGCGGGGGGATACGTCGCGCATTTATGCTCTAGTCGGTTGTTTTATCTTGTAAATCACGTTACGTAGACTGCTTCATAAAAGAATTAGGTACATGTTGTATTGACAATTCACTTGAGAACCTTACGTATAAACCGACCACCCTTTCATAAGAGGAAATGCTGGACAGTCATGGGTATGTGTTTGTGTTCCTTTGGAATTTCAACCAAAGATAAAGAACTGGAGCTGTCGTCACTCTACTGAATTCTTAAATTATACAAATGTCTTCCTTACAAACAACGTTATATTACTGGGTCTGCCAAAGGCACCACGAAATCTCTTTCAAAATTATGAGCATAAATGTATATGCCATCAGTGGTCAAAAGCGGGATTCACAGGCACAGTTGATTACACTAGAAGAATGTTTTTCTTAATTTCCTACTCCAATTCTTAAAAATTAAGAAAAACCTTGTTATGTTAAGATTTTTTTTTTAAATTAAGAATGGGAAAGTTAAATTAAGAATATTTTTTTATATTAAGAAAAGTTAATTATATTAAGAAAAATATTTTTATATTAAGAAAAACAGATTTTTATATTAAGAAAACGATTTTTATATTAAGAAAAACTGACATTTATATTAAGAAAAAGATTTTTATATTAAGAATTTTCTAGTTATTTCCTCTAATCAGCATCGAGCCCCACGGCAATATTGTTATCTACAATAGTGGCGAGCTTTAAGTGGCCTGTGTCAACTAATTTGAAACTATTATTATAATCTTTAAATAATTCTCAACGTAAGAAAGATATATTAATGAAAATAATAATAATAAATAAAAACAACGATTTATATAGTAATATATACTATATAAATCCTCGATAAAAATAAAGGTAACTAAAACGTAAATGTTTTTGAATCACTGTATTTTTTTTTGAATCACACAACTAGTACGTATGTGCCAAAACAATAAAATAAAAAAACGCAAAATACCGTATTAATAAAGTTAACATATTTATGTATTTAATAATAATAACGGACGCTTTGGGTGTTTCATTAAAGAAGAATCCCGAAAATAAATTTCTAGAAAACAACCTTGTCATTTCCCTGTGTGTGGTGTATTCGGTAAGTTATGAATAACTGTAGAGGTAATCTGATAATTGTTTTGTTTCTTTTCAGATAAATAATCCAGGTATTATAATAAATTAACGTTGCATGCTTTTGTTCACGTTCTTTGTTCTTTGTTACAAGTTAAATTTTGTTTAATTTGTTTTATATAGTGTAAATTAAAGACGGGAAATCTAATGATAATAACGGACGCTTTGAGTGTTTCATTAAAGATGGATACTTTGGAATATTGTGCCAGTAGAATCCCGAAAATAAATTTAAAGAAAACAA
>MJUT01040988.1:117719-138534 GCA_002080005.1 Gigantidas platifrons | reverse complement strand
TTTGTTTGTAATTTTTAACACTTGGCTTCGATTCTGTCCTGGCAAATGTGAATTGAATATTTCTTTATCATAATGATGTAAATTGTTTCCAGAAGTTAATGTCCCCACACAGCAGCATAAATATATACATTTTGTACATATACATCCTACATGTGTAATTAACGTATATACAAAGCCATAAAATTGTCAGACCCCCGGAGTGATTATTTTCTGTATTATTGTACAGGTAAATAATTTTTTCACACTTTAAATAATATAATTCAACCATTAAAAATTAGAACAAAGGTATATATTCATGTAGCATTAAGCAATTATGGCTACCCGTTAATTAAAAAAAACTACATTTTTGCAAACAAGCAAAACCGGGTCCATAGAGTTACCCAAAACTACCACAAAACACCTGAAATCTACTTTTCTAAAATAAAAAAATGTTATTCATATTATTTTTTTTTATTGTTTTTGTATACAAGTATTTCGATCTTAAAGTTCAAGAAATCCCATATTGGTAAAAAAAATTAGACAGCTGGGGCCGTGTCAACAAAGCTGTCTTAGGACTAAGACATATCCTAGGGGCTGTATCCCGGAACGCCAACATTTTGAAAGATCGAAGAAAGTTGTCCTTCCTAATTAGATGATTAGAGACATGACGGACTGGACATGTCGATGGTGAATGGGTCCTTAGAAATATTGTCTGTACGGTTGTTTTCTGATGTTGTTGCAGATTATCTGTGTGATATTCATGAACATTAATGACTTTAGGATAGTTTATTTCTGTTTTCTATGGGAAAAAAACGACGAAGGAGTAGTAAATCGAAAACAGATTTGACACCACCCCGTAAAACCGGTTCAAATATGGCGTCCCACAATCAAAACAACAACAACAATGTGTCAGATGTTATTACACAGGCCCATGACTGTTTACATGGTTCCTATACAGAACCTTCTACTTCTGCAAATGTTACTCAATCAAATGTAAATAACCAGACATTTAATTGTAGTTCGAACTTTACGCAAGCGCCTCCACCAAATCTACCTCGTCCAATTCTGCAAAGCACCCCCTACCAGGTTCAATCCAAGGCATACCTCAACAGCCTGGTCCTATGTTATTTATGCCACCCACTATGCCAAATGGACCAAATGACGTACCAATGCTTGTAACTCCACAAATGATACTTGCAAATATGAATGAAACAAATCAACGAATGCAACGACTTGAGCTGATTATCAATGACAAATTATCCAAGTTAGATCTGTTAGATGTTTTGAATGATCAACTTGGAAAATTCGAACAGAATCTCAGTAACATGCAAACAGAAATTGGTAATATTAAATCCGTTCAACAAAAGCAAGCCCAAACCCTACAAAATGAAGAAAAACATCACCACAATATTGAATGCAGAATCAGGGAATTAGAACTATGTAACAGAAAATTAGAATTTGAAAACTATGAACTTAACGAAAAGGTTTTAGAAATCCAAACTCATTCCATGAAGTACAACCTAATTTTTGGTGGAATTAAATCAGAGGGTGCAATTGAAAATACTGAAAATGTTGTAAAAAAAATCTTGGTAAATGAATTATCAATTCCTGAAGCTGAAGTGTCAGAGTTTAAGTTCCAAAATGTCCATAGGCTTGGTGAAAGGAGGGAAGGAAAGGAGCGAAGTATCATAGACAGGTTCACTCGATATAGTGATCATGAGCGTGTCAGATCGAAAGCCGCGGAAAAACTTAAAGCAAAACCACAATTTTCCGTTTATCAACAATATCCGCGTGAAATCTATGAACGGAGAAGAAATCTCATTCCCCAAATGAAAGAAATAAAAAGACAGAAACACATAGTTAAACTCGTGTATGACAAGCTCGTTGTTGATGGTCATCCGTACAACCCCCGTGATGATCCTCATCCAGGAAACTAGGACAACACATCGGACGTCAATATAGGTCATGTTAGTGACAATGTAAACAAACTGAACATCACCTTCTTAAATGTTTGTGGTATAAAGTCCAAACTTTTGAATCCTGATTTTGATTTATTGATTAAATCCTATGATGTACTAATTTTTACTGAAACTAAAACTGATGAATTTGATGAGTGAAAGTTGCCCGAAGAGTATACTTACTTTGCAAAACACAGAAAAAAAATCAAAAAAAAATCAGGCGGGATAATTGTCGTTTTCAAAAAAACTTTGTCTAAATGTTTGCATTTTATTAAGTCTGACTCCGAATATGTTCAATGGGTTGAATTTACGAAAAGTTTGAAATCTGATATGTTATTGGGTTGTGTTTATATTCCACCTGAGAATTCCAAATATTCGTCTGAAGAAGCATTTATCGAGGTTGAAGATGAATTATTATTTTTCTCTCGTGATCACAAAAATATTGCGTTAGCGGGCGACTTTAACTCAAGGACAAGTAATGCTAGTGATATTGTTGAGCTAGATGATCATCTTTTTGATATGTTAGATATTTCTGATGTTCCTGAATATTTTAATGTAAATATGTTGTCTAATTATAAACTGGCAGAAATTGGTATTCCACTTGAAAGGTTCAGCGAAGACAAAGCTCGTGTAAATAAATATGGTCAAAAATTAGTAGAGCTTTGTAAACGTTGTTCTCTATATATTGCAAATGGCAGAGTTTATAAAGATAAATTTATTGGAAGAAGTACTTGTAAAGATACAAGTATAGTTGACTATTTGATATTGTCCTCTAATTTATTTCATATTCTTGCAGATTTTGAAGTACTTCCATTTAACCCCATGTTTTCAGATGTACACAATCAAATACACTTTTCTTTATATTTTTCACATAATAAGTCCAATACACAAGACAGTGTAAACAATAACAACACTTACGTTGGATGGAACTCGAACAAGGCAGACGATTTTACACAGGTACTCCACAATGACAATAGTAATATTGTATTGAATGAATTAAATACCCTCATTGATAATATTAACACAGACTCCGTTACACCTGACCAGGTAAATGGCATAGTTGATGACCTTGGAAATGTACTTTTAAATGCTGCCTCTTCTACATTCGGACAAAATCAACGAAGAAAGAAAGGTAACTCGAGGATTAATAAACTATGGTTCAACGGGGAATGTAGGGTTAAACGGGATGACTTTCACAATGCTCGAAAAAAAATATGCATCATCAAAAACACCGGAAAATAAAACACTACTTAACACAAGAGCTAAAGAGTATCGTCTTGTACTGAATGTAAACTATAAACAATACACAGAAAAATGTTCAGACGAAATACGTTCGTTATCCAAAACAAACACAAAAGCATTTTGGAAAACAGTACACAAATTTTCTAACAGAAAAAAAGAAGACCCGTCCGTTGAAATTGAAACTTTTTATGATTACTTCAAAAAATTAAATGCAGGAGATGAAGATGTTAATGATCATGATGAAATTAATATTGACGAAATTTGTGATAATCCTATTTATGATGACATACTTAATGGTAAGATTACTGAGATAGAAATAACAGAAGCTATTAGAGAACTCAACAATAATAAAGCTCCAGGTGCTGACAATATTTTGAATGTGTACTTGAAATGTTCATCTCCATTGTTGATTTCTCTGTATTGTAAGGTTTTTAACCTAGTATTAGACAGTGGAATTATTCCAGAAAGTTGGTCAAGTGGTATTATTAAACCTGTTTACAAGAAGAAAGGTAATTCGTCTGATCCTGATAATTTTCGGGAAATTACACTTATAAGTTGTGTTGGAAAATTATTTACTTCTATTTTAAACTCTAGGTTAAACATTTTTGCAAATGATTTAAATATTATTTCAGGAAATCAAGTTGGTTTCCGAAAGGGTTATTCAACTGTGGATAATATATTCGTTTTACATGCTTTTATTGATTTGTATTTTTCTTTTGGTAAACAGTTATATTGCACCTTCGTGGATTTTAAAAAAGCTTTTGATACAGTTTGGCGAACAGGGTTATGGAGGAAATTACAAAATTTTGAAATAAAAGGGAAGTGTTTCAAAATAATTTATAATATGTATAATGATATTAAGTCTTGTGTTCAATATAATGGTAGTCAATCTGAATTTTTTCCATATCGTACCGGTGTACGACAGGGAGATAATTTATACCCCTTTCTTTTTTCTTTATTTCTAAATAATTTAGAAGACTTTTGCAGACAATTAGATGGAGAACCACTTAAGATTATCCAAGAAAAATTTGAAAATGAACTGCACATTTTCTATAATTTTTTTGTTATTTTATATGCAGACGATACGGTAATTTTATCAGAAACAAAAGAAGATATGCAACAAGCTTTAGATATATTTGAATCTTATTGTGAAATTTGGAGACTACAAGTATATGTTGCAAAAACAAAAGTTATGATTTTTAGAAAAAGGAAAACTGCACAAGATCCTAAATTTATTTTACATGGTCATACGCTTGATATTGTTGATACATACTCATATCTTGGGATAATATTTAAATATAACGGTACTTTTTTTGAGACCAGAAAAAACTTGTAGAACAAGCTAATAAAGCATTGTATTGTATTTATAAACTGGTGCGAAATGAATCAATACCTATTGACTTGCAGCTAAAAATGCCTGACTCTATGATTGAACCTATCTTGCTGTATGGCTCTGAGGTGTGGGGATACAAAAATTTAAAAGTTATTGAACAAATTCATTTGAAATTTTGTAAACGGGTTTTAAAGGTTAGAAATACTACTCCAAATTTTATGATATATGGAGAACTTGGTCGATTTCCGCTTGAAATCCGAGTGAAGCTTCGTATGATCGCTTTTTGGAGCAAGTTGGTTTTAAATGAAAATAAATTAAGTAGTGTTTTGTATAGATTAATGTATCTTTTAAAAGCCAAACATCAGTATAGTTTCAAATGGTTAAATCATATAGAGTCTATATTCAATTCAACTGGCATGGGATTCATTTTTATAAACCAGCTTCCTGTTTATGACAAGAGTGTATTTAACCAAATTTTACGAGACCAGTTTGTTCAAAAATGGTTTAGTGATATGTATTCCTCTTCTCGTGGACAATTTTGCTCTGTTTTCAAAAAGGATTTTTGTATTGAGAACTATTTACTTAGACTGTCGGAACACTCCAGAATTTGGATTACTAAATCTAGAACATCAAATCTGCACTTACCTATAGAAACTGGTTTTTGGTATAATATACCCCGAGAAGAGCGTATTTGTCATTTATGCAGAGAAACTATTGGAGACGAATATCATTTTTTATTAGTTTGTAGAAATGAAAACATTATCACCCTTAAAAATAAGTATTTGCCAAATTATTATCGAGCTTACCCTAATCATGCCAAATTTGAAGGTCTTCTTTCTATTTGCAATACCGAACTTTATAAGCGATTATCAATTTTTGTTAGAAAAGCTGCTACATTACTCTGATTGTATGTAACTTCCTGTATTATGTTGTAACTTTATATTTATATTTACTGTCAGATTTATTATTTTGCATCGTATGTTCATTGTCATGTCTTGAATGTATATATTATTTAAAAAATGACCTCTTGTTACACTTGTATATGTGACTGAGTGTTTTCAAATAAAATCTTGAATCTAATTAAGAGGGATTAAGGGGTCTCATTAAGGGTGAATGATCGGGGCAATCACAGGTAAATAAAGATAAATTTTATTCTCTTTTTGTAAATTTTAAAACTATATAAGCACATATGAAATATGAAAAAAATAATAATGAATATTTATTATTAAATTCTAAAACCATATAAGCACACATGAAATATGTAAACATAATAGTTACTATTTATATTAAATTTTCAAACTATATAAGCAGACATGTACTATGAAACATAATAATGAATATTTATTGTTCAAAGCTATATATATGAAATATGAAAACATAATACATGTAATAAACTTTAAAACTATAATAAGCACTACATTTTGAAAAGTATAAATTGGACCATCTGCTCTGCATCTGTTAAACTTTTAATTAATAGCTTATTTTCTTATTGGATTTATTTTTTGCTAAATTGCAACAAATAAATTATGATATTTCTCATTTATTTTGTCATTTTCTTTATTTCAATCTTTCCTTTTAAAATCAATATGTTTTACTTCATTTTCATTATATTTTAATTAAATATAGTCTGTCATGTTTGACTTATTGTTTACTTTTTCTAAACTAAACAAATATATTATTTAATTTCTCATTAAATTTGTCATTTTCTTTATTTTAATTTCCCTTCATATATATATATTTTTTTAAAAATCACAAAAATAAACTATTTAATTTCTGATTAAATTTGTCATTTTCTTTATTTCAATTTTTCTTCATATATACATGTATATGTTTTTTTTTTTAATTACAAAAAAAATATATTATTTCATTTTTTCTTCTTAAATCAATAAATTTTATTTCATTTTCATTACATTTTAATTAAATATAACATGTAATATTTCACATATTAATTACTTGAAAAAAAAATAACAACCTTCAAGTGGCCCCAAAATAATTGCTAAAACAACAAGCTACACTATATGTTGTTTTACGAATGTTGGCGTTCCGGGAACACCCCATCCTAGGATGGTCTTAGGATATATCTTAGTCCTAAGTCGTGTCAATGAAAGTGTCTCAAGTTAAGATATCTCCTAAATATTGTCCTAAAGGTAGTATATATTACTATATAAATCCTTGTTTTTATTTTTTATTATTATTTTCATTAATATATCTTTCTTTCGTTGAGAATTATTTAAAGATTATAATAATAGTTTCCAATTAGTTGAAACAGGCCACTTACAGCACGCCACTATTGTAGATAACAATATTGCCGTGGGGCATGTCATGAAAAGCTCGATGCTGATTGGAAGAAATAACTAGAAAATTCTTAATATAAAAATCGTTTTCTTAATATAAATATCAGTTTTTCTTAATATAAAAATCTGTTTTTCTTAATATAAAAATCTGTTTCTTAATATAAAAATATGTTTCTTAATATAATTAACTTTTCTTAATATAAAGAAAATATTCTTAATTTAACTTTCCCATTCTTAATTTAAAAAAAAATTATTAATATAACAAGGTTGTTCTTAATTATTAAGAATTGGAGTAGGAAATTAAGAAAAACATTCTTCTAGTGTTATTATACTGTGATTCTAGCTATTTTAGGGGTGGTGTGAATCAGATTTGGATTCTGAAGAACTATAAAGATCTGTTAGAGTATAGAGTACATGTATATACAATCCAGGTCCTTCTCTTCCAGCGATAGCATTAAAATATTTGACTTCTCTACCTTCTACACAACTATTCTCCACTCAAAGCTGATAAAGACATTAAGGGAGTTGTGCTTCATTAAATAGAATGACCATCGTAGACACAAATACCTTTTCCTAGGAAGGTGCAAAACGTATTTTGTAAAACAAACAAAAAACAACAACAACAAAAGAACACACTGATTCTACTAAAAAATTCAACAAACAAAAAAAACACTCTGATTCTACCAAAAAATTCTCTGAAAATGATATCATCAAAATGCTTGAGTTTTTGATTGACAACTAATTTGTTATATTTGTTGGAGGTATTTTTAACAGACAGTCCGCATACCTATGAACCGATGTCTTCCTTTATTCGTACGAGGCAGAGTTCATACAAGAGCTTCTCAAGAAAAACGAAAATAAGCTGGCCCGATCCTTTAATTTCACGACGGGTGCAATTAGTGGATCAGGAACTGCTCACCTTCCTGGAGCATCCCTGGTTTTCAGTGGGGTTCGTGGTGTTCGATCTTTAGTTTTTTGTGTATGTTTTGTAGATCACTGTTTGTTCTTTTTCTTTCACCATTGTGTTGCCCATCCTTCCATTTACGGATTCTAATTACACCTTTGGTATCTACAAACTCTGCTTCGATATATCAGATACGATTTATAATGGGGAATATCCAAGGAATATTCCGACCAAGCTTGGCTGAGTAGTTTCAGAAAGTAAATTGTTTATTGATTATTTGCATATAATGTAAATAAGTCTTATTTCCGTAATTGGACCCGGAATGACAGACTTATGCCATAATAAGACAGTAAAATAGAATTGTGTTCGTATAACCAAAGGTTTATTAAGAATGTATCACTAACCTGGTTATCATTAATATTTTTATAGTTTCAAAGAATTAGAGGCTCCCAGGAGCCTGTAATCGCTCACCTGGTTTTCAATTTTACATCTAAAGTTAATAGAAAATGGGGGTGTTACACATAATTTTGAAAGTGGGCCACCCAAATATCATTTGAACTCAAATTTCTGAGCAAAAGATTTAGATGTGATTTTTATCTCATAATATTCCTAAATGGAATAAACTGGCTGAAAAAATCTCACAGAAAAACCCAGAATATATGTTAAACTACTCATTGCCATGTAGCTGCAGTTAAAATATGAGCTCATTTTGATTTATACTCAAGCAGCAATGGACAATTGAAGAATGTTCTATTATTAGTAACAGCAGCCATCTTGAACGGAGGGTGGGGCTGTCGGACACAATTTTGAAAGGGACCCACCCAGGGACCATCCCTGCCAGGTTTGGTTTAATTTGGTTCAGCGGTTTTAGAGGAGATGAATTAAATGTGATCTTTTATCAAAATATGCCTAATTTGCATAATCGGTATAAATCGGCTGAAAGAAAAATTTCACAGAAAAACCAGGAATATATGTTAAACTACTCCTTGCCATGTAGCTGCAGTTAAAATTGAGCTCATTTTGACTTATACTAAAGCAGCAATGGACAAATAAAATTTCATCCCCCCTTTTTTCTATTTCAAAATAAGCCTAATTTGCATAATCGGTATAAAACTTTTTTTTTTTTAAACACAAATAAATTGTATTGCACTAAATTGCTGTTCACTAAGAATACAGCTTTTACATAGTATCCCTATTTGTTAATCACTAAATAGCAAGGGATTTACTATTTAGTGAAGCTTATTTCAAAATAAATAATGTTAGTATACAATATTACATTTTAAATATAATTCATGGTATATATTCAGGGGCGTATCCAGGATTTCAAGTTAGGGGGCGCACTTAAAAAAAATCGAGCGGAGGGAGGCGCGAAATTTTTTGGGGTATTTCGTGTGAAAATTCACGATTATACGCAAAAAAATCATATTGACTCGCAGCGCAAGTAATAAAGTTTACCAGTTACTTGCTCGTGGTCGGTGGTTCTCTCCGGGTACTCCGCCCTTCTTCCACCACTAAAACTAGTCGCCATGATATAGCTGAAATATTGTTGAAAATGGCGTTAAACACCAAAAATCAAATCAAATCAATCTATAGAGCCACAATTGTGCAGACCAACTCTTGGGTATCATGCCATACCAGTAGACATACAATTAAAGCTTGCCCTGAGATATTACCTTGCACCAGGGATTCCGATTAGAGTAATCGGTGATACAAAGGGATATCATATTTCAAGTGTCTCGAGAACAGTAAGAGATGTCTCTAATGCTCTGTGTGATATATCTGGACAACATATCACCTGGCCCTCTACAGATTTTCAGAGGAACAGAATTAAAACAGGGTTTTATGACATTGTCCATTTTCCTGGCGTTGTAGGGGCAATTGACTGCACACATGATAGAAATACAGGCACCACCCTTAGACTACGAATACGCCTTTGTTAATAGGAAGGGGTACTATTCTAAAAATGTACAGGGTGTGCTTGATCACACAGGTAATTTGTAATCTTAAGTTATTTAATCCCCTTTTCTGTTCGATACCTATTCCATGAAATATATAGGTCTTCAAATATAATTAACAGGAATGTTAACGTATAAGATAACTGGCAATCAACTCCACTTTTTGTGTTCCTGTGGTTTAAATAATGTGATGTTATTTTATGATTCCACTTTTATTAAAAAAAATACATTGTAAACTGGATTTTAAAACAAATTAAAGTGTAAATCACCAGAAAATAAAAACTAACCGAAACAAGATTATGCCTAGAAATTGCCACGCCTTCTTGTTAAAAAATCATCAAAATCCGTTTAAAAACGCCTTCAATTTTTTTTCTTTGAAACCATGTACCCTATATAGACGGACCGACAGTAATAAATATCTTAAAATAATAGTTCTTGTTAACTATGCACTTTTTTATTGGTCTAAATATAATGCTAAGAAATGGCAATCCGCAGCTACATATAGACTTCAAAAACCAATAAAGAGGGATCAACAAATATCCTTAAAGTATCCCGTATTTGCAAATTTTGAAAGGGTGTATATAGTTGGCTAGAAAGGGATGCAACATGCATGCATTCATTATTTTGTTTTATAAAAGTACCTGTGTTTTTTTTAATAATGAAGAATGAAAATTGATGGTATATCCATGACTGACATATTAATTTCTTGGAAAGTACAGAGAACATGTAAAAAGACTATCCCTTTCAGTAGCGGATCCAGGGGGGGGCGCACCCTGTGTGCGCCCCACACTAAAATTGGAAAAAATATGATTTTTTTTTGCGTAAAATCGTGATTTTTCACACGATAACAATTTCGCGCCTCCCTCCGCTCGGCGCGATTTTTTTAAGTGCGCCTCCTAACTTGAAATCCTGGATTCGCCCCTGCCTTTCCTACTCTGGTATGTCTTTAGTGCATCGGTGTGAAGTTCTATGCTTTTTTGTGTCACTTCACTTGGCGCTGGCAAAGCTGGACATTCTACTGTCTGATTGAGGCTCATACTATTTACTTCAGCCTCCAACTTTGCCGTAGAACATGCTTTTCCTCACTTTTCCTTGGTTTGCTCTACCGATCTTTTTTTTTGCCCACCCGCCCTTGCATTCACAGTCTGTGATCTCTTTCCACACTTTTTCCTTCTCTGCATTTGTTATAACACTCGTTTGTTTTGACCTAATTATGGTTATGTTTTCTCCACAAGCTGACATAAGGGACGGACCATTTAACTTCAAAGTGGGGGGGGGGGTATGGATTTTTTCTAAAAAGATATTCTGATTCCTAATGTTGCTGAAAAAAATATTCTGATTTTGGTGGAGGAAAAAAAAATAATCTGATTCAGAGTTTTTGTCATATAACCTAATGTTAGATTCTGGAAAAAACATTTCTCGCTTTGCGCGACAAAAAAAAATATTCTACCTCTCGTGTTGTCCGAAAACAATTTCTGAACGAAACAAAAAACCATAACCCCCCCACACTCCCTGCAAGTTAAATGGTCGGTCCCTAAGCAAACCAAGTCAGCCTTGGAGAAAATGTCACTTCTCCGTCTTTTTTGTTGTTTGTTGAGCAAGCGATTTCTGACATTGTTTTACAAAGAATACATTTTTGTACTATGGAATTATGGGATACTATCCACTGGTTTAGCTATTTATCCCCTGGTTAGTTAACCACAGCACTATCCAATGGTTGAGCAACGTAAAATTGTCCATCGGATATGGTACCACTGTTTAGCAATTTTATCCATTGGTTAGCCTAACCAATGGATAAAATTAACCAGTGTTTTGAGCGACCCAGTCCAGCTGTTTAAGCATACATGTGCTTTGCTTATGAAATTACCTGTTTTGACTTGTCTAAAAATATTTGTATCGAACACATTATTTACCTCATCCTTAAAAATGTTAAATATATCTACTATCTTTTGTTTTTGATTTGAAATATAATAAGCTTTATATATAGAAAAAAATATTAAGGTTATAAGCAGGTTAAGGTCAAAATATGCCTGGTCATATATTTTGTAACCAAACACAAGAGTTTCCAGGTTGAAAACATGATCTCCTATATAAAGGTTTTTTGTCATTTTTTTACCTCTTGCCAATATGTTTTGTTGTATTTACAATTAAAGTAAAAGTGTTTGTAATTTTCATTTTCTTTACACACTTGACATTCACTATCATTTACTATTCTCCATTGTTTTAACAGTTCTTTGCATGGTAAAATAAAGTGAATAAGCTTCCATTTAAAGATTTTTAGTTTATTTAATTCTAAATAATTAAAAGTGAAAAATAAAGTTTGTTTTATACATGTCAAAGTATTCATGCTGTCCTTCTTTAAACAGTTTTCCTAGCTGCAATAATGTAGCTCCTGTGACAAACTTGTGTCTCGGCGGAGCTACAAAGTGGTCCCATTCGTCACAATGGATCAAAAAAATATATTGCAGTTGAACATAAAAATTCACTATTTACGCTTCAAACATTTCATTATAACTATTACTGAAGATCCCAGTCCTTGTTAAATCGGTTTGGCTGAAAAATATAAGCTTTTCAAAAGTAACAACAAATGTGTTCGAATTTATCTATCGTTCGCCATAACCGGAAACTACAGAAGGCGGAGCTTTTCTAAATATGGTATTTCTACTACGATATTTAGTATATTTACTACAGCTGATGTAAACATTCACGCCTCAATCGCCAAATATGGCATCCAAAAAATACCAAAGTGAGGCTTTGACCGGAAAATGACCTCAAATGGCTAAATTCAAAATGTAGTTGGTAAACGAATTTTTATTTTGTGGGAATTACATTCTAAAATACTGGTAGGTAATAAAAACTTGTTATAATAGTGGCCAAAAGGAAAGGTTATGTCTTATTATTGATAAATGCAGGCGTCAGAAACTCTGTAAGGGAGCGCAAAAAATCTCTGCGGCTGCTCCATTACATGTAATGGCATCCCGTTAAAACCCTTGCGAGTAAGCGAGCATTTAGGGTTTTATTATTAGAACAAATTTTTCCCATTTTGTATAAGCTATGGCATGGGTTTTTCTTTTAATTGAGATTTTAATAATATGTTATACACCTCTCTGTTTTGTATTTGTAAATTTATTATCTGATTTTTTGCTATTTTAACATACTTTTTTGGCATTACTTGAGTTTTTATTGAATCTTGTATTATCAGAATCTCTTTCCATTGTTTTGGGATTGCTTTTTTTTAATATTTAGTTCAGATATCCAGTTTTGTTTGTTTCTTAATTTGGCTGTAATTTTATATTCTGAAATGCGACCATATTCATCTAAAATATCATTAATAAAAATAATTCCACTTTTTATCCAATTAACTTTTTATTAAACATTTGCCTTTATATTTTATAAAATTATTTCCCCATATTATTTGTTTTCTTATTTCCCTAACATTTTGTGAACTTTTATTTTCCCCTCCTCCACAAGTAGTCCATGTTTTCAATAATTCTTTATAAAATGGTGGAATATATTTTGTTAATTCAATTTCCAAAGATTTTAAGCTATCTAAATTCAAATTGAATATGAGAAAGTTTTCTCCTAAATTCTGAAAGTATTTTTGTGGTATAATTTTCCAGTTATCGTTATTATTTTCCATTAATCTTAATATCCATTTTATTTGGAATGCTTTTATATAAGTATCTATATTGGTCATTTTTAACCCCCCCCCTTCTAAATATTCATTAGATAAGACTGATCGCTTAACTGGATCTTTCTCTCCTTTCCATAACAATTCATATACAATATGTTTAAAGGTTTGGAAATATTATTTTGGTATTATGGTGCAGGAACCTATAAATGTTATGTTGGGCAGTATTAGTGATTTGAACACTGTTATCTTTCCTATTAATGAGATGTTTCTTTTGTTCCAGTTTTTTATTATGGCTTTACATTTATTAATTTGCTTTTCATAATTTAATTTATCACATTGAGTCTTGTTGTATCAAAAATATACTCCTAAGCTTTTAACGGGTTCAGTTGTCCAAGAAATGTTTTTTTCTGTTTGTTTTGTTTTATTTTTGTTTAACTTAAAGCCTGAAAGGTTGCCAAATTCTTCAATTATATTCATAGCTATGGTTATTTCATATTTTGACTTTAGAAATAATGTAGTGTCGTCAGCCAGTTGACATATTTTTAAGTTGCCTGTTGTACTATTTAGTTTGATTTCTATTCCCTTTATTTGTTTAGATTCTCTTAGTTTAATAGCCATTTCAACTGCTAAGACGAATATTAAAGCTGAAGCCGGACACCCCTGTCGTATCCCTCGAAAAACTCTTAAAAGGGGCTGAAACCCACCCATTATTAAGAATGCATCCCTTTATATATGTATACATTGTACGAATCCATCTTATAAATGAACTTTTAAAGCAAAATTTTTCAAGACATTCAGTCATAAAAGGCCATTCTAAAGAGTCGAATGCTTTTGTAAAATCAAGAAATAATATGGCTCCTTCTATATTAAATTTTCTGAGTGATCTATTACATCTTGAATTTGTCTTATATTGAAACCTATGTATCTATTTGTAACATATCCTTTTTGATCTGAGTGAATTATGGATGGTAACACTTCTTTAAGTCTTTGGGCTATTGTATATGCTATTATATTTGTATCTGTGTTCAGAAGAGTGATTGGACGATAATTATCCAGAGATAATGGATCATTTTTTTAAGATTAACGATATGGCCCCAATTTTTTGTGAGTTTGATAAATTTCCCTTCTCATAATTAAAGTTAAATACTGTTGTAATAAGTTCTTTTAAGTTATTTCAAAATTTTCTATATAATTCTACGCTTAAACCATCAAGTCCTGGCGCTTTGTTTAATTTCATTTTAAAAATAGCATTTGTACATTCTTCTAAAGTTATTTCTCCCTCACATTTATCGCTTTCATTATTACTTAGTTTATTTTGAACTTTTGTATTTTCAATATACTTTTTCAGGTTTTCATTATCCGGATTTGTTGATGTATATAATTTTTGATAATAATTAATTTCTATTTCCATTATCTCATTTTGATCAGTAGTAGATTTACCAGATTTGTCACATAATTCATTTATAGCCTTTTTTGTTTGTCTTCTTTTTTCGAGTTCCAGGAAAAATGCTGTATTTTTTTCTCCTTCTTCAATCCATTTGACTCTAGATCTGATTTGTCTCCCCTTTGTTTTTTCAGTATACAGTTTGTCTAACTTATTAATTGTTATTTCTAATTTTTGCTTTAATGATGTATCTTCCGTATATGTACTAGTATTACTTAATTCTTCAAAATATTTCAATTCATTTTCCAGTTTTTTTATTTCACTATTTTTTTTATTTTTGACACTAGTTTGAAGTTATCCCACAAAATATCTAAGTTGTTTTGTTCTTTAAATTATGTTGATATTTAGTAATTAATTTTTCAATGGATTTACAGTATTCTTGGTTTTCTAGAACTTGTGTTTAGTTTCCAATATCCATTTCCCTTATTACCTTTGAAAAGCTTTAGTTTTAAAGATATATTATTATGGTCTGTAAATTTCAACACAATAGGTCTTATGTCACATAAATAAGAATTCATTAAGATTTCAGTCGAGACAAGAAAGTAATCAATTCTTGTTGCCTTAGATTTATCTTTCCTGTTCCAGGTAATTTGTGTTTTAGTTTTGTTTTTTTGTCTCCATATATCAATAAGTTTGTGTGATTTTATCATTGATTTCAGGTTATGAACTGGTTTATCAAATTTCTTTGATTGATATATTTTTTTTGTATCTATTTTAGATAAAATGTCATTATAATCTCCAGCTAGTATTATCTGACCTATGCTGTGTTCATTGATAGATCTGTCCACTTGTTTGAAAAAAGTGTTTCTTTTGCTCATATTATTAGGAGCATAAATGTTTATTATAGTATAAATAGCATTGTTTATTTCGACATTTATAAGTAATAGTCTACCCTCATTGTCTATAATACATTTCTCTGACGTCACACTATTGTTCGAACAGTGGATTATTTTTAGGAATCTACAGTTGATTATTTTGTTCTTGAATATATGAACTTTAACCTTTTACAATTTTAGGCTTAAAAACGTGTTTTACTTATTTTGGAACTTTCGTGTCTCGAACCACAGCCGGGCTTTTTAATGTCTTCTTTGACTTTCAAAACTTCCATCTTACCACTCGGTTAAGTTCACCACATTAATAAAATCTATAATTAGTATATTTAACTCTTGATAGTAAGCTTTGTTAAAAAAATATCAACAATTTGCATAAAAACAGCAATTGGTCAATATATACAAGACACGATATAAGTATTTGAGTTCTGACATAATTTATGTTCAGAACTGACGAGTATTCTCGCAATACAAAAACAACCAACGAACCGACCGCAACTTAACAAATCAGACAGACCACAGGTGAACATTTGGGACACTTGAAAGACCTTCAAATATCTAAATATAAACGATTCTATTCACTTGAAAGACCTTGACATATCTAAATATAAACGAGATGCCGAAAATATTTTGTTGTTTATTTTTTGTTAATTGTGGCTTATTTAGCTTTCTGAACATTAAAAAGGTAAAAATATAAAATGAAAACACTTTTGCAGATAGAAATGTATTATGTGAGAGAATACACTCCAACTTGTAGATTCTTGAAAATAATCAACTCGACCCTGACGGGTCTCGTTGATTATTTTTAAGAATCTACAGTTGGAGTCTATTCTTTACTACTTATATTCATCAATTAATTTGAACTCTACATTCTTTTTTATCCATATAGCCACCCCTCTTGAATTACTTGTACCATTACTTTGATATAGACTTCCTTCAAAATCTTGTATTACTTTATTTTCAATATTTTGTGAAAAGTGAGTTTCTTGCATTAAAAGGATATTACATTGTTGTGTAACGTAACAAGATTTGTAAGGTAAATACACATTTTATTTCACACACGGTTAATATATAGATTTATAAATACATAATACTGTTTCCTCTTCAAGTTCCGTACTTGAACTGACTAAGGATCCAAAGTAATTTACTGTTAAGATTGTTCTTTTGGCACGTATATCAAATATAAAGGTAATAGAAATAAGAAAATGCATAAAGCTTAATTTACTGTTCTTCGCGTTGTGTCTATAGAAAAGTATACAAACAGATAAATTTATCAATTATTGTTCATTAGTTAATGGCACTGGATAATTAACACATCACATCAAAGGTGGCTGGAATACACTGGTCAATTATCTCATCACTTTCTGGTCGGAGGTCCATCAGTGTAAATTAGGTAGATATATATATTCCGGTTTTGTTTTGGGGCCAAGGTTTTTTTTATGTAACATGAACATACGAAATAATACTGTTTGCAAACGACTATGTTACAGTTGTTGTTTTGACCATTCTATCAATCTTTGTCTTTTTTTCAGGTTGTTGAAGCCCATTTGTATTAATGTAGAATATTGTGATTCATCTTGAATTATTGATTTAGAGAAAAGGTAATTTATTTTTGTACTTTTAATTATCCTTATTTTCAAAATATTTTCTTTGTTAATAAGTATCCTTTGTGGATCCTCCTGATAGATTATGCTTACATGTTTATTGATCGTACATTTACCTATAGTTACCCTCTGTGGATCCTCCTGATGGTCAACGTATACGAGTTGGTTTATCGTTTATTTACCTGTACTTGTATTGATTATTTTGGGTGTTTTATTTTCTCCTTTGGACTGATTGTCATTGTTTTTAGTCACCTTATTTTTATGGCTTTCAATTTTTATTATTAGATTGTTTTTTTTTTATACTCTCGTAGATTTAATTTCTTGTTACATATCATTTTGATCAAGTATTCATTTACATTCAAAATATTTCTCTTTAAACAGCCGTTAACTGTTACTATGTTTATAAATATACTGACTTTATATATTGACTCATAGGTCAAGGTTATTTTATAAATATAAATAGGACACGTGACTTTGTTTATAAACAGGACCACGTGAAGTCCTTGAAAAACGAGAGTAGCATAACATAGAACATATACATAGACATACAGACACAAAAAACATAGACACAATTACAAATCAGCACACATTTAATTATGCACATAACATTTCATGCACGACACCAGTATTTCGTAACATTTATGTCTGTATGTGCATTATGGGTAAAAAAAAATAATAATATGTACAAATTTGTAAAAATAAGATTTAATATCATTATTTTGTAGCAATAGCACATGTAGTTCAGCACAATATATTAAAAAATAAAGTAAACATGAAAAAAATACATTTTCTATACATGTATACACAAAGTAACTAAACACAATATTACAAGATATATATACAGATTCTTTACTATTGTATTCAACAAGATTATCATTAATGCTCCTGGGACTGAGTTGTACCAATACTTTACTATGGTCCAATCTTTTGTAGCTTTTATTGAAGAGGAAAAATATAAAAATTTTCTTGTAAGATTGTTTATCTAATATTAATTTTAGTTTATTAAAACTTCTACTTAATTGATTTTTCAGATGTAGATCTTGTACCTGTGTGTCTTCAGTACATATCAACTTATGAAAATGACGAATCAGCTGATTGTAGCTGGTATTGAGTTGCCTGTTTTGCAATGTGGAAGCTGTTGAGTCATATTTACATTTATATGTGACTAAGAGCATGTAACAAACTGATACAAAGTTTATATGAGAACTATACATATCAATTTTCTTTTTTTTTAATATTTTTTATATGAATTATATTAAAAATTAATGAGTTTATAACTGTTGTTTTACACTATCATATTTATCGACCATTTTTTTGGCCTTTTTCCCACCTTTCTCTCTTTCTTTGTCATGAAGGACATCCGGTGGTATGACTGGAGATTTTTCTAATAATTCTGAACGCCCTTTCTTTTTTTTCGGTGTCGACTTGCTAGAAACAGGACTGTTTGTATTTTCATTCAGATATTTTCATTCAGATATTGCGTCATATGTTGTCGGTTTACCTCCTTCACTTTTCGCATCGAGGATAGATTGGGACTGTTCTTATTTTCCATCCATTGCCTCAGTTTTTCTGCTATTATCATGGTTTCCGATTGTAGCATTTTGGGCGTGTTCCTCTTCTTCGTCTTGTGAATTATTTATCACGTCATCTTGATCATCGACATGATTTTTTTTCCCTTTTCCATGGTTTCGGATTCACTACTGCAATCATCGCCATGATCAGAGTATGACTCTTTTCTACATTCTGATTGTTTGTGTCCTAGAACGCAGCACATACGACAACGCCAACCACACTCACACTCGTTTGCCTTATGGCCATTTCCAAGACACTTTGAACATTTTATCTTTTCTGCCCATGGTTTAGGTTGACCATTGTGCAAAATAGTTGCTCTGTATTTGCCGATCACAAGCGAGCGG
Organism: Gigantidas platifrons; assembly: GCA_002080005.1. Classification (NCBI taxonomy): domain Eukaryota; kingdom Metazoa; phylum Mollusca; class Bivalvia; order Mytilida; family Modiolidae; genus Gigantidas; species Gigantidas platifrons. The sequence continues at coordinate 119,441 of MJUT01040988.1, read as the reverse complement.
GGTAAAGGTGTATCGATAGAAGATTCTGTCACCCGATTGACAGTTTGTGAGATAGTTATCAATTCGAAGACGTTCCCTGAAGAAATTTAATATTTCACAGTCGTGATCTTCTAGGGCTTTGATAATTTGACCATCATCTGCGGATAAAGGTACGTCTTTCACCCGCACTTTTATTGTTTCATTTTGTCCCTTGTAAGAGTACCTGGGATTTCTTGTGTATAATGTGACTAATTTATTTCCAAGCCTGATGAGAGCAATAGCTCACGATCTTCTTGGTTGTCAAAGTATAAGCGCCATAGTCCACGCACACGTTGTAGGCCTATCATGTTGCTTACGTTTATGTGCTGATCTACTACTTTGTACACTTCTGTTGGGACAAGAAATTCATTTTTATAGCCATTGTCTAAACCAGATTCAGTATTGGATTTGCCTAGAACGTCCGATTCCAATATAAAGATGGGTTTGACTCCACTTAATTGGTCACTGTCAGTATATCTAATATATGTGTACTGTTTTGTTGCCTCGGAATAAGACGCCATATTGTTTTCGTTTTGTGCGCTCATTTCGGCCATAGTTTTGATTGTTTATATGTTGAGTAATATCATAAACACTACGTTTCTAACACATTCTCTAATTCTCTAGTCGAAAGACGCAGCCTGTATATCTTAATTCTTCAAAATTATTCGCTGAGTATTGACCACCGTCACCTTGGTTCAACGGTCCATAACTCTTTTCAATATATGTTTTTATATGTTAAGCTACTCCTTGCCATGTAGCTGCAGTTAAAATTTAACCTCATTTTGACTTACTCTAAAGCAGCAATGGACAAATAAAATTTCATCCCCTACTTTTTCTATTTCAAAATAAGCCTAATTTGCATAATCGGTATAAATCGGCTGACAGAAAAAATTCACAGAAAAAAATGGAATATATGTTAAACTACTCCTTCCCATGCATGTAGCTACAGTTGAAATTTGAGCTCATTTTGACTTATACTAAAGCAGCAATGGACAAATGAAGAAATTTCTATTTTTAGTAACAGCAGCCATCTTGAATGGAGGGCGGATCTGTCAGACACAATTTTGAAAGGTACCCAACCAGGGACCATCCCTGCCAAGTTTGGTTTAATTTGATTCTGCTGTTTCAGAGAAGGTTTAAATGTGATCTTTTATCAAAATATGCCTAATTTGCATAATCGGTATAAATCGACTGAAAGAAAAATTTGGAGTATATGTGGCACTACTCCTTCCCATGTAGCTGCAGTTAAAATTTGAGCTCATTGTGACTGATACTAAAGCAGCAATGCACAATTAAAGAAATTTCTATTTTTAGTAACAGAAGCCATCTTGAATGGAGGGCGGGGCTGTCGGACACAATTTTGAAAGGGACCCACCCAGTGACCATCCCTGCCAGGTTTAGTTTAATTTGATTCAGCGGTTTCAGAGAAGGTTTAAAAGTGATCTTTTATCAAGTTATGCCTAATTTCCATAATCGGTATAAATCGGCGACAGAAAAATTTCACAGAAAAGCCCGGAATATATGTTAAACTACTCATTGCCATGTAGCTGCAGTTAAAATTTGAGCTCATTTTGCCCTATACTAAAGCAGCAGTGGACAATTGAAGAAATATATATTTTTAATAACAGCAGCCATCTTGAATGGAGGACGGGGCTGTTGGACATAATTTTGAAAGGGACCCACCCAGGGACCATCCCTGCCAGG
>MJUT01040988.1:65107-76642 GCA_002080005.1 Gigantidas platifrons | reverse complement strand
ATTCCTTTGTATACTGTAACTATATATATTAAGTCAACACAATAAAAATCAGATTCTGCTGGATTATTTAATTTATGTGTTTTTATTTCAAATATTATAGATCCCGGTACGTTCCCTAAGGGACAGCAGTGCAATCACACCATAGCAATACTATCACACTAGCCATTGACACATCTGGTCACACATCCGCCCTGTCACATCTGGTGGAGAAATTGTCACATCACCCTCCTTGTCACAGACCACTAATATCTCCGAGTCTCTTTTAATTCTCTAAAATTGTCTGTCCTTTAAAACCCAAATCTATTTAAAATTAGATAATTGTTGTATATTTTTCTATTTTTTTTGGACGATGCACAATCATCTAACAACTTCCTGTGGTTTTTGGTGTTTATCGCCACTTTCAACAATCTTTCAGTTATATCGTGGCAGTCTCTTTTATTGGTGGAGGAAACCGGAATACCTGGAGAAAACCACTTACCTGTCGCAAGTCACTGACAGACTTTATCACATGATGTTGTATCGAGTACACCTCATCTTAGAGAAACTCGAACACAATAAACATTCGTTGTGATAGGCACTGATTACATATGTAGTTGTGAATCCAGAAAACAATCACGACCATGATGGCCCCCTTTCTATGATCATTACATACAACAATGTAACGTTTCATTCATATTTGACCGTCCAATCATATGTAAGATAGTTACGGTACATATATTGACCAATCAGTAAATAGCTCTTGGAGTTGATTTGTGATTCACTGAAATGCGCTAAAATAACTCCCATGCCAAGAATTTCAATATAGATTAATATTAATCTCGTTGAGATTAGGATTCCGAATAAATTTTTGTCTGTATCTTCATCCTAATCTCGTTTCAAGCCCTATCAAAGGTATTGTGGAAATTTTAAATTTCACCCCCGGTGCATTCCGATGGATATTTTGGCATAGACGGATTGTGTCAGATCAAGTGCAGTTAAGATTTCGTATATAGACATATTTTCTAGTTCAAATCTGCAAAAATATTGATATTTCCTTACCTTTTACAGCGTATATCCGACAAAATAATCCAAAATCCACTTTAAGCTGACCGCCATTTTACTGAACTCTAGAACTACACCACGTGATCAAAAATCGTGACGTATTTTGCTATAGTCTGTTTCGTAGTTCGAGATGTTGATGTCAGGATACAAGAAATACAATAATTTGACATAGAAATGTGGTAAGACAAAGTGTATTACAAAATTTAACCACATGAGTGTTGTAATGGTTAGCGTGTTCGACTCTAGTGCAGTGTCAAACCAAAGACTTTAAAATTGGTATTTACTTCATCTCCACTAAAAACGCAGCATTAATGAGAAAGAGCAAAGACTGGTTGTCTCAGAATCAGGATAATGTGTACGAGTGGAGCGACATGTCTACCCACTGACTATATTGCTGATCATTTGAAGTTAGACAACAATCACTCACCTCACTCACCATTACAAATTTTTACTGCTAAATAATATTTCTGCNTAAGTGTATTGTCTCACTATGTAGACTTTCGTCTTTGTGATCTATATTGTGATATTAAGTTCCTTTTGTACAACATGGTCATCATTAACCTGAAAAAAAAATACTGCTTTGATGTAAGCGGAGATACATGTACAATGTTTGATGTGGACGGGTATTTTTTTCTAATATATACCAAAAAACTCTTTAATTGGGGAATTGTTTTTAATAATATCTGAACAAAATTAATTTTATACCAAACAAACTTTTTAAATGGGGTGGGAGCACAGGCACTTGTCTCTGTATTAAGATTTGTACATTTTATTTTTTTACAGAGACAAGTGCCTGTGGGTGGGAGAGGTGGAGGTAAGGGAAGCTTATATGGATGGTTTGGGTTACAGTCGTACAAGTAATTTTTTGGATGACCCAGATTTTTACTGATGTAAGTTTTAATTTTTTCAGCTACTCCAACTATAGTTGCTCCTAGAAACGCACCAGCAAATGCACCAACGAATGCACCACCGAATGCACCAACAAATGCACCAACGAACAGACCAACAAACTCAACAACAAACCCACCAACCAATCCACCAGGTTAGTAGGACTCTGTATGAAGTACACACTGCGCTCATTTTATAAGTACAAATTATGTAATTATGGCAATATTTTAAAAGAGATCATAGGTATCACAATATTTATTAATTGATTTTTATCTTATTGAAGAATTTGTCTTTTTATTTTATGCCTCTGCAACACAAAGTGTGTTGGGAGATGGGGAGGGGGGCATACTGTTTTACTACTTCCATTTATCCGTCCTAGCATCTGCACATGTGTCCCCATATAGGATTATGAAAAGAAAGTTTAAACAGTGATGGTCAACAATTCCAACAATATCTACAAAACAAACAACCACCTCTCACTTCAAATCATTGAACATAGAAAAAAAGACTGACACGACATTTGATATCCAGGTTCTGACTTCGAACAGGCACAAAAAGTCAACACGATGAGCCCCGATCCACCGACACAAAAACTGTCCTCACGATGAGCCCCGATCCACAGGCACAAAAACAGTCCTCACAATGATCCCCGATCCACCGGCACAAAAACAGTCCTCACGAAGAGCCCGATCCACCGACACAAAAACTGTCCTCACGATGAGCCCCGATCCACCGGCACAAAAACAGTCCTCACGAAGAGCCCCGATCCACAGGCAAAAAAAACAGTCCTCACGATGAGCCCCGATCCACAGGCACAAAAACAGTCCTCACGATGAGGCCCGATCCACAGGCACAAAAACAGTCCTCACAATGAGCCCCGATCAACCGGCACAAAAACAATCCTCACGATGAGCCCCGATTCACCGGCATAAAAACAGTCCTCACGATGAGCCCCGATCCACCGGCACAAAAACAGTCCTCACGAAGAGCCCCGATCCACAGGCACAAAAACAGTCCTGACGATGAGCCCCGATTCACCACCACAAAAACAGTCCTAACGATGAGCCCCGATCCACCGGCACAAAAACAGTCCTCACGATGAGGCCCGGTCCACAGGCACAAAACAGTACTCACAATGAGCCCCGATCCACCGGCACAAAAACAATCCTCACGATGAGCCCCGATCCACCGGCACAAGATCAGTAAAACATTGTTCGGGCCATATAAAATAAATTTAAGAATTTGATTCGGACGGTTAAAATGTGACACAGTTACCCCCCTTTTTTCATAATTAGATATCCAACATCAATACATTATATATAATAAACAAACAATGAACAACCTACATGTATGCCGTGCCCAGCTAACGTACAAAACTTTGTTTGTTGCTTTGGAGGATTTGTACATATACATTTTAAATGTTGAATATGATGGGCATGTGTGTTAAGATTGAAATTTTTATTATTTTTTTCACAAAAGTACAGGTGGTCGATCATAGTCATTTTCCAACAAAATATTTGTATGTGACAGGATAAGGACTGTGCTATATATAACTTCTACAGTTTTTAAGAACTGATGAATTGGGAGATAACTATTGTATTTGAAAATTTCACAGCTTCAATTGAAGATTTGATCATTGCAAATTGAGTTTACTGTCGAACCGTTAGTGAAGCCAGTGAACGGATATTTGCGACCATGAAATCGACAATTGATGGCATGAAATTTTCAAATACCATACATTTATCTCCATTCTAATGTCATCATGTGCATTGCCACATTATTGACAAGATGACGTCAGCAGTAATCAGCTAAAATTCTAAAAATATCTCACGATATTTCAACCGTGGAATTGATACCTTGAAAATTACAGCATTGTCGAATCACAAACTAGGGATATTAAACAATTAAATTAGAATATGTATTTCATTGGCAATCCATTATATTAAGATATTTGTACTACATGTAACTGAAGTGGCCTTCGTGGCCGCGATCGCATGTTGATCGGATTTTACAACTACCTATGCAATCAGTGCCTATCGCCTCTGTTGTTATGAGTTCGAATCCCGTTCATGGTGAGGTGTACTCGATACAACATTATGTGATAAAGTTAGTCAGAGACTTGCAGCAGGTCGGTGGTTTTCTCAGTGTCCTCTGGTTTCCTCCACCAATAAAACTGACCGCCACGATATAACTGAAATATTGTAAAAAGTGGCATTAAACCTCATAAAACCAAACCAAACAAACAATACATGTAACTGAAATTTGCATGCAGTTTTAATAATATTTTGAAAATTAAAATTTGTGTTTTTAGTTTCTGGTATATAGAGTCTTGTACATTTGAACCAGCAGGCAGTTGTTTTATTGTAGACTCCACAGATGATGATTTTGATTGGACAACACAAACTGTAAGAATATATACGCATATATTAAATTTAACTCACCATTTTCTACATTAGCTAATTTTTTACAATTTTTTTATGAAAAAACACAATCATATTGTTAAAGATAAGTTTTCTGAATTAAGACACATTTTTTATTTTTTGAAAGCTGTGTTCTGATTGGCTGTTAGAAAAATATGCTGCATCAAATCGAAATGTCTTAAAATGAATAATTCATGAGCATTGGGATTTCTTTGTCAGTTGACAAATGCTTGATAATTTGAGAGTACCGAAGCTTGATCAGTCATGGGTTACTGATGAGGAACTTTGTGTTAACAGGTATATAAAATGTTATTTAACTACAACCGGACTGCAATGCCACTTTCTTTTATCTGAGAAATAATGATTTAGATTACCCCTTTGGTATCTTCAAACTCTTAGCTAGTTTTTGACTTTTTATTTTAGGGTTCAACACCAAGTCGTAATACTGGTCCCTCGCAAGTGTATGCAGGAAGTCATTATAAGTATATTGAAGTGTCAAGCCCAAGACGCAATAACAATAAAGCCACATTGATATCAACTTCATCTTTGACAGGTAATATTTTCTCAGCGGGTTTCAAAAACATTTTGACAAACTAGACAGAACAGCATTTTAGAAGATTTTTCTCTATTTAATAAAGCAAATTTTATGCAATATTTGCTAGCCCAAATTTTTACTAGACTGGGCCATAGAGCTAGTGGTTTTTGGCGCAGATTGTTTTCTATATTAATGTAGTGAGTCATTAGAGTGAGGTCTTTGTCATCGGTAGTGTAATGGTTTGTATGCTTGCCTCAAGTGCGAAGATCGTGGGTTCGAGCACGGGTTAGGTCTAATCCAAAACTATAAAATGGTTATTTGTTGCTTCTCAGCCAAGCAGGGAGCAAATAAGGAGAAAGAACAAAGACTGGTTGGCAGTTTTATAAATTAAACAATCACTCACTCACTCACTCACTAACTCATTATTTACAGGAAGTGATTACTGTCTAATATTTCCATACCATATGTTCGGAGCTTCTTCTATGGGAGATTTAGTAATATCCACTGGCCATCCTGATAATGAAATGTTTAGAGAATCTGGTAACCTAAGTAACCAGTACTAGTGGAATCAAGGAATTGTTGACTTTACCGGAGCACAAAATATGAAGGTAAGTATTTGTTGTGGGTTTTTTTCATTAATGGAAATAGCATTATTAATAAAAACATAGATATCTAATTTAGTGAGCACAACACGTTTCTGGAGTAACTTCTATCAGGTACACACGTTTCTGGAGTAACTTCCATCAGGTATGCACGTTTCTGGAGTAACTTCCATCAGGTACGCACGTTTCTGGAATAACTTCCATCAGGTACGTACGTTTCGGGAGTCACTTCCATCAGGTACACACGTTTCTGGAGTAACTTCCATTAGGTATGCACGTTTCTGGAGTAACTTCCATCAGGTACACACGTTTCTGGAATAACTTCAATCAGGTACGCACGTTTCTGGAGTAACTTCCATCAGGTACGCACGTTTCTGGAGTAATCTCCATCAGGTACGCAAGTTTCTGGAGTAGCTTCCATCAGGTACATCCGTTTCTGGAATAACTTCCATCAGGTACGTACGTTTCTGGAGTAACTTCCATCAGGTACACACGTTTCTGGGGTAACTTCCATCAGGTACGCACGTTTCTGTAGTAACTTCCATCAGATACGCACAAAGTAGAAATATTGGAAAGATAAAAAATTTAAAAAAAAACTTTGGGAGAAAGGTTATCAATTATCAAAGAGCCCAAATAGGATAGCCAACATTGGCTAAGGTCACCTGTGCCTGAGAGAGGAGAACCATAATTTTAAGAAAATTTCATTCTTCGTTGTTCGAGCTAATTTTGATTCCAACATACAACACCAAATGAAACAAGGTCTTCTGAACGCTCTACTATGGTCAAATCTGTCTTCTGATATGACTGGTGGCCGACGTGGCCGTGATCGTATGGTAATTGGATTTACAACTACCTATGCAATCAGTGCCTATCACCACTGATATTGTGGGTTCGACCCTCGCTCAGGGCCAGGTGTACAACATTATGTGATAAAGTTTGTCAGTGACTTGCGACAGGTAAGTGGTTTTCTCCCGGTCCCCCGGTTTTCTCCACCATTGTAATATTGTTGAAAGTGGCGTTAAACATCATAAAACCAAACCATTAATCTAAATTGTATTTTTTTTTAAACGTGCTGTTTGACAATGTAGACAACATGGAACTTGTTATATAGCTGTTTTTTAGCTCACCTGACCCGAAGGGTCAGGTGAGCTATTGCCATCACTTGGCGTCCGTCGTCGTCCGTCGTCCGTCGTCGTAAACTTTTTCAAAAATCTTCTCCTCTGAAACTACCAGACCAATTTGAACCAAACTTTGTCTGAATCATCACTAGGGTGTCTAGTTTCAAAATTATGTCCGGTGAATCCGTGCACCAATCAATATGGCCGCTGTTACTAAAAATAGAATATATGGTAAAATTGCGCGTTTTTGGTAATAACTCAAAAACCGTTAATAATATCAGAAATCTGACATGGGGTAAAAATTATCAGCACGACAAGATCTAACTACCCTGAAATTTTGAAGAAAATCTCATACCCATCTTGGAGTTATTGCCCTTTTTCATCAAATTTTCAAAATTTTAATACTTTTCGTTTTTAATTTANAAAACTATAAGAGATAGATGATAAGTTTAAATTGCTAACATGTTCATCATGATGAGATCTACCAACCCTGCAATTGTGAAGAAAATCTGATTACCCATCTTGGAGTTATTGCCCTTTTTTCATCAAATTTTCTAAATTTCAATACTTTTCATTTTTTATTTCAAAAACTCTAAGAGTTAGATGATAAGTTGAAGCTGCAAAAATTTTCAGAATGTCAAGATCTACCTACCCTACAATTGTGAAGAAAATCTAATTACCCATCTTGGAGTTATTGCCCTTTTTTCATCAAATTTTCAAAATTATAATACTTTTTGTTCTTTATTTCAAAAACTATAAGAGATAGATGATAAGTTTAAACTGAAAAAATGTACAGCATGTCAAGGTCTACCTACATACCCTGCAATTGTGAAGAAAATCTGAGTACCCATCTTGGAGTTATTGCCCTTTTTTTCATCAAATTTTCAAAATTTTAATACTTTTCGTTTTTAATTTAAAAAACTATAAGAGATAGATGATAAATTTGAATTGCAAACATCTTCAGCATGATAAGATCTACCAACCCTGCAATTGTGAAGAAAATCTGATTACCCATCTTGGAGTTATTGCCCTTTTTCATCAAATTTTCAAAATTATAATACGTTTTGTTCTTTATTTCAAACTCTTTAAGAGATAGATGATAAGTTTAAACTGCAAAAATGTGCAGCATGTCAAGGTCTACCTACCCTGCAATTGTGAATAAAATCTGATTACACATCTTGGAGTTATTGCCCTTTTTTCATCAAATTTTCAAAATTTTAATACTTTTCGTTCTTTATTTCAAATGTTCTATCCAGTACACCTCACCATAAGCGGAATTCCAACTCATAGCTTTGGTGATGACAGAGACTGCAATCAATAGCATGACGTAAGCAGTAATGGAGGACAAGATAACCAGCCGCCGGGTTTGTTACTAGAGTAACATGACGGGTGTAACTAGTGGAACAGGAACTTCTTACCCTTCCGGAGCTCATGCGTTGACCCCCGGTTTTACTCGAGCTTTAGTTTTATGTGTAATGTTTTGTAGATCGTTGTTTGTCCTTTTGTCGTTTTCCTTTGGACTATTGTGTTGTCTGTCTGTCTGCCCTTCTTCGATTTACGTATTCTTATTACCCCTTTGGTATTTTCAGACACCTCTTTTATAAATAGCATCATTAATAGCGTATTAATCTTTGTCCCACAATTATGCATGCATAAAACTCCCGTACAAACCTGACAGGAAGTTAACATTCATCACGTGTTCTCAATAAGTAGTCAACGAATTTTGTTAGAAATTGTAAAGAAAAAAAAAAGAAATTCTAAGACGATAAGCATAATGCATTGAAATAAACTTCCTGTTTTTTAACTATAAAAATGTTTAGGATTTACATTGTTTTGGATTTTAGTTTCTTTATTTTATTGTTTTGTTCTTAATCCATATTTATAAATTATTGATGGCAATTCCTTGCCCGTCTTTTAATATCAACAATGCCTATTGAACATAATAAAAATTGTATAAAGCTTGCAAAATTTATGATTGCTATAAAATGCTTGAAAAAAAAACCTGTGCTTTGTTGTTTGATGTGATGATCCTCACAACTGTTAATGCATTTAATTTCGTGTATACCAATATTCGTGTTGTGTGCAAAAAAATGCATAATCGTAGACACGTAAATTCGTACTCAGTCTATATATAGATAATTCCTAAAACAGCCCGATATAGTTTCGGGATTCAGTGGGTTAGAAACTTTGTATGGTTGTCACCAGCTGGAGACTATTATGTATATATATAAACAAATACAGTCACAACTGCCCATGCGGTCACCTCTACTCTATTAAGCAGTCACCTGTATTAAAAGTCACCTTTTTCTTGTCCTGTCATAAAGCATTTCATATTAATTGAACCTCTTTTAAGAGGTCACCTGTCTTAAAAGACCACATTTTCCTTTTGTCCCAAATGTAACCTCTTAATAAAGGGTTGACTGTTTTAGTTGAATTCTTAATTACATGGTTTGATGTTAACTATGAAATCCACGTAATTTGGCTTAGCACTAAAAATAATGAATTCACAGTATATATTGTAAAACATATATTTATTTGATTTGATTTGATTTATTGTGCTTAACGCCACTTTCAGCAATATTTCAGCTATATCATGGTGACCACTTTTAGTGGTGGAAGTAGCTGGAGTACCCGGAGACTTTATCACTTCCGGCTGCGAGTCGAGTACACCCATTTTGTAATTTACAATGCCGGGCGCGAACCCACGCCGTATTGATGATGGGCTTGTATGAGTTGTTAGGTAATCCAACTACCTAACTCATTGAGCCACCCGGGCACTTTTAAAACTTATAAGGTTGCTATTATCTTCTACCTTTTATCATTGTTTGATATTCCTATTTGGATGTGTCCAAACAGCGTGAGTTCCGTCACACACTGAAGTGGTTAGTGAGTGACACGGCGGGTGCCACTAGTAGAGCAGGAGCTACTTATCTTTCCGGTGCACCTACGTTCACTTCCGGTTTTCATTGGGTTCGTGTTGCTCGATCTTTAATCTTCTGTGTAGTATTTTCTGGATCACTGTTTGTCCTTTTGTCCCTAATTGTCGTTATTCAATTGATGGCATCTAATTTCCTCATTTGGTATCTTCAAGTTTGTGTTAGATACAGACATGTATATCTGGTCGTCAAGCTTGTGTTAGATACAGACATGTATATCTGGTCGTCAAGCTTTAGTTAGATACAGACATGTATATCTGGTCGTTAAGCTTTAGTTAGATACAGACATGTATATCTGGTCGTCAAGCATTAGTTAGATACAGACATGTATATCTGGTCGTTAAGCTTTAGTTAGATACAGACATGTACATCTGGTCGTTAAGCTTTAGTTAGATACAGACAGGTATATCTGGTCGTCAAACTTTAGTTAGATACAGACAGGTATATCTGGTCGTCAAGCTTTAGTTAGATACAGACAGGTATATCTGGTCGTCAAGCCTTAGTTAGATACAGACATGTATATCTGGTCGTCAAGCTTTAGTTAGATACAGACAGGTATATCTGGTCGTCAAGCTTTAGTTAGATACAGACAGGTATATCTGGTCGTCAAGCTTTAGTTAGATACAGAGAGGTATATCTGGTCGTCAAGCTTTAGTTAGATACAGACATGTATATCTGGTCGTCAAGCTATAGTTAGATACAGATATGTATATCTGGTCGTCAAGCTTTAGTTAGATACAGACATGTATATCTGGTCGTCAAGCTTTAGTTAGATACAGACATGTATATCTGGTCGTCAAGCTTGTGTTAGATACAGACATGTATATCTGGTCGTCAAGCTTTAGTTAGGTACAGACATGTATATCTGGTCGTCAAGCTTTAGTTAGATACAGACATGTATATCTGGTCGTCAAGCTTTAGTTAGATACAGACAGGTATATTTGGTCGTCAAGTTTGTGTTAGATACAGACAGGTATAGCTGGTTGTCAAGCTTTAGTTAGATACAGACATGTATATCTGGTTGTCAAGCTTGTGTTAGATACAGACATGTATATCTGGTTGTCAAGCTTGTGTTAGATACAGACATGTATATCTGGTTGTCAAGCTTGTGTTAGATACAGACATGTATATCTGGTTGTCAAGCTTGTGTTAGATACAGGCATGTATATCTGGTCGTCAAGCTTGTGTTAGATACAGGCATGTATATCTGGTGTACTCAAGTATTATGGGTATCCTTGTTGCTAATTCTAACATATATCTTCTTTTTATTGTATCTATACTACACATAATACCATAACAAGGTTTTTAGTGGGATGCATGTTAATCATCGTTTTAAATTGTTGTGTTATCCTATTGTGTGTCTTTACGTTCTTAGTTCCAAGTTGTAATGTTCTATTGTGTGTCTTTACGTTCTGAGTTCCATGTTGTAATGTCCTATTGTGTGTCTTTACGTTCTTAGTTCCATGTTGTGATGTCCTATTGTGTGTCTTTACGTTCTGAGTTCCATGTTGTAATGTTCTATTGTGTGTCTTTTCGTTCTGAGTTCCATGTTGTAATGTTCTATTGTGTGTCTTTACGTTCTGAGTTCCATGTTGTAATGTTCTTAGTGGATATCACAACAGAACTCAGAACATAAAGTCATAAGATGGAACCAAATGTTGAACACCAGTATACGCAAACAAACACCACTATAATTAATGGTCCACCCCGCAAACAACTGTGGGTAAAGAACGAACCGAACATCGTGTCTATGCGGAAATCGTAACGGACAGCACAACACGGACAAAGAATGTAATGGCCAATAATAGGACAACATTGAAAACTAAAAATATTGGCAACACGGACCGCACCAAAGCTGGGGATGAACTCAGACCATAGAAAAAACAATTTGAACAAAGCAAAATGAATAGTCCATCACAATTTTGTATAATCATTGCGATATCATTAAGTGGTGACGTGCATATTAAACCATGTCCAATAAAATACACTCGTACG
>MJUT01040980.1:161060-202793 GCA_002080005.1 Gigantidas platifrons | reverse complement strand
AACCATGGTATTTTGACCTCCCTATCCATGGTATATCGACCCCCCTACCCATGGAATATTAACCCCCTTACGCATTGTATATCAACCCCCTACCCATGGTATTTTGACCCCCCTACCTATGGTATATCAAACCCTCTCTTGTGGTATTATGAACCCCTCTCTTTTGGTAGAAATGAGGGGGGTCAATTTACCATCATGGGATGAGGGGGTTCAAAATACAATAACAAAAAATTGACCCTGGGGTAAAAAATATCATAGGTAAAGGGTCAATTTACCATGGGGGTCAAAATACCATATGACACCGGCTATTAACCAATCAAAATCCAGGATTCTTATATAAGGTGTAATTATTAATGACAATGTAGTTGATGAAACCAAAATCGGACTGCGCTATTGAGTTTTCTGTATGATTAAAGCTTGTTTCAGGGTGAAAAAAAAAATGGAATGATGAAAAAGTATGTTATTCAACCTGAAATAATAGATATTGCAATTTGCAGCTCATACAGTACAGTCAGAGACATAGCATGATAAATCACTGTGATAGACGCATCACTCTTCTTAGTGAAACTGATATATCTTTTGGTCAGTTTAATCTGTTTACTTATCTTGATGTGCCTTTTGTGTGATAGTAAGTAACACTCTAAATGTAACAGAAATTTTGAAGATATATTTAATAGAACAAAAGATATATCCAAACCAGTAAGATGAGTGATACGTCTATCGCAGTGATTTATCACTCCATGTCTCTGACTGTACTGTAACTTTTAAAGAAAACAATTCAAGCTCAGATGTGATCATGTCTTGACTTGAGATCGTTTTACAATATTTCGGCATCCTACCATAACATCTGTCCCAGGAATCGAGGAAAATAATGTGAAGCAAATCATTGATATAAATGGGTGAAGTTACGATATGTGATATTTCCTTGAGAAAAAAAAAAGGATTATTCTATGGCAAGCGATCTGTAGGAAATTGATGACAAATAAAGAAAAAAGAACTTAAGCTAGGATAGGCTAGAATTGTCTACTCACTTGTGATTTTTCATTGGGTTGCACATCGATAGTAAAAAATTTAAGGGCTGCAACCCAGCACACTGTGTCACTGAGCACATGATTAATATCACTTATTAGTATACTAGTACTGTATACAAATGTACATGTACATGTATGTATCCTTGTGTTATGGGTTTTCGTACTATTATCGATTTTCCGATATAGCGATTGACAGTGTTAATCCTTCATTCATATGACGATTGGAATTTTCAAAGAATGGTTAGTTAAATATTTCTTTGTACACAATATTGTTTTAAAAAAAATGGTGTCATATGTTTTCGTAAGAAGTAAAAACAGGGCCGATTATACGGGATGGAAACGAATTTAAAATCAGGAAATGGCTGGTTTTAAAATTTCGTGGTTCTGGCCATCTACAAATCATACTACATCTAAATAAAATAACAGAATGTTTGAAAATGACCATTTTCAAAATTGATGTTTTTTTTTAGTGCTGAAACCACATGCATTACTAATGACATGTATTTTATATAAGAAACAGGCACATTTTAGTCAGCTCTTTTGTTTACAAGTACGATCTGTGACTGCCATGGAGTCACATGACAGGAAGAGCCGGTGTCTGAGAGGCAGACAACATACATTTTTTGTAGTTCAATTTTATATAACCCTTCTGGATTTTTTTCCATTTGGCATTACAAAAAGCATGGTTCAGTAGGTAGGTTCACTATTTTTGGTACTTATGTCTTTAAATGCAACCTTTAACATTTTTGACAGATGTCACGTTGGAGTCCTGTTTACATTCCAGAAATAGAAACCGGAAGACAGGTAAAAAATAACACGTGCGCTGTGTAAATCAAAATAAAATGGATGATACGAAAACATACGACATACGAAAACATATACCATGACGATATAAATATATTATACAGTACCGTCTCGTCACCTGTTCTCGATAATTATGCACGTGAGCATTTTAACATAAATCGGGAAAACGCACGTGTCTTCTGTTCGCCAGAATTTTACCTACGGAACACCACCTCGCTTCGCAAGAAGGAAATAATGGCTGTGCTACGTATCAAGGTATATTTGAACATAATCTTTATAGTCTCAGATATTTATGCACATTTTCTTATTCCAAAAATAAGTTCATTGGGTCATTGCTTAAATTATGCATTTGTGATGTAGACAAAAGTTTGCTGTCAGTGAAGGTCAAGTACGTATACGTCATACAAAACCGAAAATATACAGGTGGCGATGTTCAGGGAAAAAAGCATGGAACACCGTTCGGGTCATATCTTATCAGTTTTATCAAATATATCAACGTTATTTCTATATTGTGTAACCCCAATGGAACACTTTTTCAAACATGTTTAATTTTACATGCATGGTTGAAATCAATAATCTTGGTGTTTGCAAATATCTTAAATATATTTTTTCTTTTTTTCCTATAGTTTGTATTAGTAAACATGCCTTCCATCATTGATTTTACACACAAAGTGTCAGAAATAAGGTCATACACAAAAAATATGTTTTCTCCGTAACTTCTATAAGTAGAACTTTTAGATTTGGTAGAAATAAAGAACTAGTTTTGCCAAATAAACAAAAACAATTTTGTAAAAATTTATTGTTTCTACGGGACACACATGAGAAATGTTTCTTAAGCTATCGAGAACCGGCAACACCAGGATATACATTGATGAAATTGCCATTTAAAAACATTCTATACACTGATTATAAAAAAATGAATTTGTGTTTTTAAAAGATATATATATTTAAAGACATATTTTTAGATCAAATATACAAAACATCTTACACTCATACCTGTCAAGTGACCCGTTTTTTGCAGATCAGACCCGAGAATTTCGCTTATTTTTGCCCTTGACCTGGTATTTTTCAGTCACCCGTCGCGTCATGAAATAACCCTGGATTTCAACGTACCTCCCGACATCACCCGGATATTTTAACGTGTCATTTTCCGGCGTCTGTTTTTAACTTAGACGCTTTATTTATATTTCTGCTGTTGGTAAGTTTGGTGAGTAGTTTTCAAATAGAATAATTCTTTAATCGAAAGCGATGTCTGGAAGGAAGAGGTCGTTGTCAGGACCGGCATGTTTCACTCCTCAGAAAAAGAAAAAATATAAATGCTCGTACCAGGACAAGTGGTAAAAAGAATTCCAATGGGTTAAACCTAGCGATCACGGTGCCAGTGATGCATTCTGCATTCTATGCAAGTCGCATATTAGCATTTCGTCTGGTGCAAAAAAGAACTTAATGAGACATGCTAAAACTGCATCTCATCTGGCTTATGAAAAATCCTCAGCCTTAGTGCTGCCAAACAGCAATGCTGACAGTGAAAGAGTGTTTTCCCTTGTAAAAACAATACACACTGAATTCCGATACGACCTAAAAATGATACTCTGTGTGCTTTATTGGCTAGCAAAATGAACCAAGACAGTACATGCTATGAATTTGTACCATCTTCTAGCCTTCTAAAAGCTGCGAAATCAGCAACAAATGACTACAACAAAAGCCTTAACTGTTAATCTGTATCTGTATGTTGTGCATAATGCAATATGATTAAATTATGAAATTAGTAAAAGGTTTGAATGTACTATACGTTCATTCTCCGCTAAAGTGAAATATGCGGAAAAAAATAGAAAAAAATAAAGTTGATTTTTTCCCAAAGACGGGAGCTGCACAATGATCACATATGATTGCATGAAAGTCATACGGAATGGCTGCTTTGTATGTCTTCGAGTTTAGAAAATATTTACATGTGAAGAAGGGTAGGCAGTTTTCTCTGTTGGTAGATACATTGCCAGAACTAGTGTTCCTTTTTAATCCAAAAGTTTTTCACAGTTAACAGTAACCCAATAATGAATGAATTTTATGAAAGACCTATCTTCTACTGTATGCACAAACACTTTGAATGAGTCAATCTGTTAATAAAAGTCATTTTATATTTCATTTAAAAGGCTGTATTATCACCAACATTATCTCTTGTAAATATTTAATTTGTAAAACGTTTAGTTTAAATATAGCACAAACAGTACTTTAGGTTGAACGATTAATAATATTCGATATTCCAAAACTTAGGAAAACCCTCAAAAAGATTCGGTTAAAAATGTAAGAACATTTTTCTAAGCATAGTGTAAAAGATACCATCCGAGTGATAACGTATATATCCTAAAATTTCGGGTGTTAAAGAATCGGAAAATATTTGTACAGGATATGTACAATACTTATTTGTTTGTGTTTTGTAAATAGTAATTGGGTTGTGCATCTTAAAGAGCTGACAGATGTTGTTTTATTGAGGTTTTTCTAATATTTCCAAAGAAGGTAATGAAACAAACTTTTGGTCTGCTAGAATACTAAAAAGGCGAAAAACGGACGGACGGATGTGCAATAAACGACCATTTAACATGTCATTCTACACCTTTATTACTTTTTCCTACATATATTTTCCAAATTATTCTTGTAAGACACGAAATTACATATGTAACATAGATACGTTATCATAAAACATAGATACGTTTAAGGAATATTTGAAATTGTTGAACAGATTATCTCATTCCACTAGATGTGGATGTTGTTCCTATCAAGTTTCATCAATTTCTGTTCAGCGAGTAACCTGCTATGATCATTTTTGTGTTTTTCAATTCTTTGGCATTTTGGCCGTTTCCATGGCAACGGCAGCCATTTTGAAAAAATCAACCCTTAAAGGCACGACTTCACATGGCATATGGTATTCCTACAAGGTTTCATAAAGCTTGATCAAGACATCTCCGAGAAATGTGTCGGACAAACTTTTGGCGGAAGAAAGAAAGAAAGAGGAAGAAGAATAATAATCAGAAACGGAGCAAACACAATATGTCTCCCAAACTTTGTTTGGGAGACATAATAAAAGGCCGTTGGCCACTGGTCCCCCAACGCCAAGGTTATATCGTAAGATTAAATTTTTAAACTACTGTAAACTAGAGGTTCAGGTGAGCTTGTATCACTCACCTGACTTAAATAATTCTGAAAGGGGATGATCACCCAAGGACCATTTTGAAGTAAAAAAAAAGGGGGAGTAACTCTGGTTAGATTTGTTGAAAAATCATCATTATCGAACTTGACCTAGATATTCATGAGTTACACTTACTTACCAAACCTAGTTTCAATCTGACTTTTTGTTCATAAGTTATAATTTGGAAACCAAAAAATTAGCAATTTTGAAGAATAAAAAGGGATGTAACTCTGGTAAGATTTGTCGATAAATTATCGCTATCAAAATTGACCTAGATATTCATGAGATACACTTACATACCAAACCTAGTTTCAATCTGACTATTTGTTCCCAAGTAACATCTGGAAACCAAATATTTAGCAATTTTGAGGTATAAAAAGGGGCACAACTCTAGTAAAAATCGTCAAAAAATTGTCAATATCGAACTTGACCTAGATATTCATAAGATATACTTACATGCCACACCTAGCTTCAATCTGACTTTTTATTCACAAGTTATCATCTGGAAACCAATTCGGGACACACGGACGAAGTATAAAAAGGGAAGTAACTCTGGTAAGATTTGTCGAAAAATGATCGCTATCGAACTTGACCTAGATATTCATGAGATACACTTACATACCAAACCTAGTTTCAATCTGACTATTTGTTCCCAAGTTATCATCTGGAAACCAAATATTTAGCAATTTTGAGGTATAAAAAGGGGCATAACTCTAGTAAAAATAGTCGAAAAATTGTCATTATCGAACTTGACCTAGTTATTCATAAGATACACTTACATACCACACCTAGCTTCAATCTGACTTTTCATTCACAAGTTATCATCTGGAAACCAAGCACACGGACGGACGACACCAATTTCTATAGTCCCCTTCGACGAAGCGTCGGGGGACAAAAATAAGGATAAAAATATATACTTTGTTTGTAATATGCAATTTGCAGTCATGTCAAGATCACATTAAAATTAAATGACAAATAATGATTAACGATGGTCAATTTGTGAAGTCATTTCTGGATAGATTTTAACAAAATTTTCACCAAAACATTCAAAATTGTTTATATTTTGATTGTTTATTTGCTCGTTATGTTTATATGAGTGGTTTTTATTTGTACACAATATAAACAGGATTGTTAATTTTTAGGATTTATTTTTAGTTGAAATAGATATATCGTGTCGTGACATCTGCTCGGTCATGCAATAAAGTCGGTTACTTGTTTTGATTTACCATTCTCGCACAGCACGAGGCCAATGACGTCATTCTGTATATTTATAACGTATATAAGACGACGAAGCAGGTTTTTAAAACTTGAAGATTATAAAATGCGATCAAAACAGGTAAGATTGAATTGACCAAATTTCATACAAGTAAAAGAACTCCTTTTTACTAATGTCCTTTTTACCTGGTCATTCTGCCTGTGAAATAGATTTTAAGCGATGGTATTCCCCGAACATTTTTAACTTTCCGGTTTGTTGACATAATCGTCATCACAGTTCGTGACCGTTTCTGGAATGTAGACCAAGCAAATTGTATTTTAAAATACTTTGAAAATATGACGATTGATCTATCAGATTCCACCATTTTTGTGTGTGTTCATTGTAAGTGAGTGATATTAAATGTGATTAAAATAAATTGCAATCAGTCATTAATTGTTTTCCAAAAATACAGCAGAATGTAGTCAGTCTAATAGATTGTATTGACAAGCAAAAACACCAAATTCATTGGATTAAATACAAATGTACTTTATTATATATGCCATTTATGGGTAGGCAAGTTTAATATTTGCATCAAATAATTAATTTTTAATACTTCAATTTCAAACTATTTAGAAGAAAACATCTTTCCACATTTTTCAGACAAATCAATTACACTGAAAAAGCTAAAATACTGTACTTTCTAAATCTGGTTTACTTTTTAAGCTTGGTTGGCCTAAGACAAAACCATGTGCTTTATTGGCCTTTGACCGGCCTTATGTGACGTAATAGGATGCCCTTTGGGAAAACCGTACACAACAAATATGGGTCAGTGTGTTTTTATTATCGATCTTTTTTCCATGGAACTTTACACATGTGAGCAAGAATAGATGAGGAACATAATTAAAAAGAAAAAAATGTTTACTTTTCAAACATGAAAAAATAATCAAACATTATCCAATGACTGACCGACTTATTGTCATACGGGGATATAGGAAAATCAACGTCAATTTGAGTTATTAAAACGATAAATGGTAAATTGATATCCCTTGGTTGAAAGCAACCACTGCAGGAAAAGCTTGATATTTTTGTGAGAGAATAGCCAATTAGCTGCCAATTGATATAACAATAAAAATGTGAAATTATTTTTGTTTTTATTCGGGCCAGTAAATTTGCATTCGGACTCCTGAATTCTACAACTTAAGAAGTCAGAATGGCTTGTGGGTCAAAAAGTTTTTCGTGAAGACTGGCTATGTTTAAATTATGTACAAATGAAAACTACTCATATAAACATACTGAACAAATAAACAATCAAAATATAAACAATTCTGAATGTTTTGGTGAAAAATTTGTTAAAATCTATCCAGAAATAACTTCACAATATTTTTTGAAAAAATATGGTTTTGGTTGATTATATAGGGCACAGTCGCTTGAATTTCAATGATTTAAATAAAGGAAGAGTAAAAAAAATATTGTATATATATAGTATATAGGGAAAGTTATGAAATGCATTTTTGCGCCAAAATGTAAACAATCATCATTAGGCCTAAATGAACGCAAAGGGATACGCTTCGTGGATATTTTTCTACACTAGACATGTTTTTTTATTCATCCGTATTGTAAGAACCTTCATTCCGAGCATTTTACAAATGTATGGGCCATTTTTTCACTGACGTTCAGCATCTGAGTTTGTTACAGTCGCCATGGTATGGTAAGACCTAGAAATTTTGGTTATCTCCCCTACCGTGGTCGCAGCTAATGATACTGTACCTCTATGAAAGTAGGGTGTTTTTGAATCTGGACGGAACGATCTACAAGAATTTAAATAAATCAAAATTATTTGATAACGTTTTAAAGCTGTTTATTGTCCTGCACATCTAAATTTATCATTTTACACTTTAGCGGAGAATGAACGTTTATCTAGCATGGGGCAAAAGATCGACAACTCTTTGCAGATGCGGAATTATGTTCCGAAATCGGTCCCGAAATTTGGTGGAAAGGGTTGATCTTAATTACGCTGTTTTTAAAGAATTAGGTGATTGGTTAATAAACAAAAGTTGTGCCAATCAAAAAAGAGATGATTTATCTTTCGACGCATCCCAATATTATGAATGAAAGCGTGGAAAGTGGCCATTTTAAACATGTGAGAAATTTAGCTAAACATCGTAAATGGCTTTTTAGGATGTGCACCCCTCTGTAATTTTAGAAAGGGGTGATTTTGTTATTATTCTTAAAGAATTCAAACAGAAATTATGAATATATTGGCGTATTGTTCGTGTTTTTCGCGTCTTTTTCACTGTACCCCCTTTTTGGTAAACAGAGTAATTTCCCCTGAAAAGAAATACAGTCACTTCCGGTGAATCAATACGTTAAGCTTATTATTTAATTACAGACATAAATTCTCATAAATAAACCTTACCAAGGTTTGAATTAACCAAGAAATATATGGTAATAGTGTGCAGGTAACTTGAGAAGAAACATGTATGAAGTTCAGTGGTGAAAAAGTAATATACTTGTTACTTGTTCTGTAACTTCCTCCATTGAATGTGGAGCACTGCTTGAATGAAGCATATTTTTAAGCGGTATGTTAAACAAACATGTTTTTGGTGTAAAATTAACTTCCAAGTTCATTTTAGAAGCATGTTTCAGCCTGGAAATGTCTTATTATATCATATATATGTTAAAAAACAGAGTTTTGGGTATTGTCAATAATTTATATCTCGTAAATATAAGTGGAACCATATTTTGAACAGAATTTTCCATAGAATTTTAAAGACCTCATTTTACGATTTTCAAAAAATCATAAAAAAAAAACAATGGGAAGTCCTAGAGTTAAAAACTAAACTGTTTTGAGCATCTTAGATATAGCACTTTAACATGATATAAATATTTAATGAATAGAGGTAAATAAAAAAAAATGGTTGCCCCATGCTAGTTTATTTTAAAAAAAATTATGCCCTGAAAAGTTCGTCACGCGCTATGACCTGATTTTTTGAAGTTCAATGCAGGTCATGACCTGCTTTTTGACCATCAAGGGTTGACAGGTATACTTACACTAAGCCTACTTCTACAAACTTGTAAAAGTCTACTTTCGTTTTGTTTAAGGAATTGGCTCCTACCCAGAGTTGTCGGTCCTTACACTCACTCCAATCTCTGTCAACGGCTCATGCCAAGAATCTTGGCAAAATCCGTTTATTAAAGGGTAACTTGATATAAACCGGTTATAATGACCCCATGTATTGTAAAATATGTAAAGAATACCATATAACTAATATTTGAGAAGCTTCTTTGTTTATTTTCAAACGAAGATAAGGGATTATTTTTTATACGGTGATCAGTCATACACCGCTGTTTTGGTTCCTTGTTGTAATAGCTTCTATAGTTGCTGAACATTACACTGGTAATATTTTATAAGAAGGAAACCAGTTTAATACAAAGGTAGACTACTTTTTAGCCGTTGACAGAGATTGGAGAGAGTGTAAGGACCGACAACTCTGGGTAGAGATTGTCCAAATCCATGCGTGGTTTCGGAGCCTCTAGAGGCATCCGGTTTTGTATATAATAATGGAATGTTTCCGGGAACACAAAAATCCAGAATTTTACGCGGGAAGTTTTTATCGGAAATTGTCGTAAATAATTTTACGAATATACTCGTTGAACTCATCGCGAATACTGTTCACTAGAATTATAATCGCCTTTTTTCTTAGTCAATAAAAATTTATGTAAACAAGATGGATGGTTTTTGTATTGGAAAAACTTTTGATACATTTAATGAATTGGAATCTTTTATAAAAGACATTGAGGAAAAACATTTTATTCAATTATATAAGAGAAACTCACAAACTGTTGGAAGTGCTTTGAGAAGGACTCAAAATAGATTGATTGATTGATTGATTGATTGATTGATGTTTAACGTCCAGCGAGCATTTTTTTCAGGACGAGAATAATTTAAACGCCACGGGACTCGAAACAAGGAAATGTGATGGGTAGGGAGGGAGAATTTTGCCAGTGCAACAGGTCTCTTATGGACCACTCATCATGAGCATAATGCTCATTATGAGCTGTTACACTGGCTTCTTTAACGTGCTAAGAGCGGGATGGCAATCTCTCAACACGGGGCCTCGGTTTTATTTACGTCTCATCCGAAGGACGGGTTGGTTGTCAATTTATACATCCCGCACAACCGACGGACGCCCCTTCAAGCCGAAGAAGCTCTCGGTCCCATTTCTATACCCCGGGGTTCCCGCGGGGATGACCCCTTTTAGAGGACTAACTGCCTCTAGGACGGAGAAACCTGGTGCATATTCTACCCCCGGCACACCCTCTGGGAGAGGGTCTCAAAATAGAAAGAACTTAAATATGTTAGACTCTTATATTCAAAGGCACTTGTTTCATTCAAAAAATATATGCCCCATCCTCTTACTTCGCCTCAATATTTTTCGCTTATTTGTGATCCTTTCGCTGACCCAATTATATCGTTACACTCCCGAGATATTTCTCTTTTCGACTGCCACATTTAAATATACCTACCCCGGGCCCCCCTCAGACGAATTGGACAATAATATTCAGCGAACGTGGCTTAGTCTATTTTTCAGTCATTGAAACGGATACAGCCACTTCCGGTCCGGTTTAAATTGATTTAGAAAAAAAAGGTGCTTTAAAAATCAAATGTCAGTAATTTGGAGTTGAACATATTTTTATAATCTGCATTGGAACAATTATCTGTATTTTAAAGGCTTACTTTACATTTGAGAGGAGATGATCATGATGGCATTATTACACATGGCCGGTCTAGAGAATTCCGAATGCATATGAAAAATCCAGCGGAAAGACTATTTTTTCGACCCTACCCAACTCTGCATATATATACTTACTAGTGCCAGACAAAAGTCGTTGACCCGCGTTGATTCCTCACTCATTTTTAATATAGTTTTTTTTTTTTTTATTACATTATTCAACTTGCCCTGAATATAGTTGAAATACTGATCTTTGGACGTATCAATCTTTTTTGAATAGTAGTTCTTGGCAACGAGTTGAATGTAATGTTTTGTCGGAACAACCGCACTCTTGATAAAAAAAAATTAAATAGGTTGTCCGGACATGATTTAGAATTTGATTGTAAGACAATCAGTCACAAACTGAACACTACTAGTATGATTACATATTGCAATAATGCAAGTAATTCCTTACCATTTGAGAGATGAGGCATTCTTGCCATTTAAAGAAAACAATCAAGTAAGGAATGTGCGAGGAAATAAGTAAAAATATAATTACATGTTTATTCCCAACTGTAAGTGCTTTTCTGTAAGTTCCCTAACAGATTCCAAAAGGAATCACAATACATGGAAAAGATGACAACCACATGGCTGGTGTTTCATAAGAGGCAGTGACTGCTTGGCCTTCGCGAGCAGATGGGTTCACTCCCGATTTTTGGTGGTTGTCACTTTAACAGTATTTATAACAATACTGGAACCAAATAGGTAAAATAGTAGTCAATGCAGTACTAAATTCAGTGAGGAATGCGGAACATACATCTATCGTGAACCATCTTCATCAACAATCACGAGTCACCTGAAGTATTTTAACTACGAAAGTAAATGTCAAAAACACTCTTAAGTCACACATTGACAAAAAATATTTTTGACATTTTTGTTGACTTTTTTATCTTTATACATTTTCACTTTATGAAAATCCATCGTTCACAATTGTCTCTGCAGAGACAGAATATATTTCGACAAGATCTTGGTATCGGAATATAAACATTTTAAGAGATCGAATAAGGCGAATCTTTTCATAGCCCTAGTCCAGTATCCTGTTTCTCAGATAAAGATGACGTTTCAGGAAATCAGAATAATTGCTACTGGCCCTTGCATAACGAATCAATTGCGAGGTGTAAACACCATATGCAGGAGAAGCTGGTATATTGCTGCATATATTTGGAATTTACGATTTTAAAATTGAAGTCGTCCCGTTTATCATACATTTTAGTACTGAGTTGACCACTGTCGTCAAATTCGAGGTCTAAGTCCAAAAATGATGCGGACGAAGCTGTATCTGTGGTCTCTTTAATTTCCAGTTCTGGAGGATATATCAATGGAAGAAATTCTGCAAATGTAGAAATATTGATAGATAAAACGTCATCAATATACCTGTATGTGAAATTAAAGGCTCTAGCTTCATAAATCTTTTTATCTTTTACAAGCGTTTGAAGAAACTCCGACTCATATGAGCATAAAAATAAATCGGCTAGAAGAGGGACACAATTCGTACCCATTGGTTGGCCGACGACCTGCTGAAACAGTGTCTCTTCAAAGGTGACAAATATGTTATCGATGAGGAACTCCAGCATACTGATCACTTGTTCCTCCTAGTAGCATGTTTTACCTTTTTGAATTTTGTTTGAAAAATATGTGGAATTGTAGCCTAACACAACAAATTTTCAGCCATAGTTTCTATGACTGAAAGCTTTGTGAATTGTTTCTTTTAATCGGGATTTTAATTTGTCATGCGGTAGGGTGGTATATAGTGTTGAAAAATCAAAAGTTTTGATGGAGGATACCTGAGAGAAAGATCTTGATTTAATGTTATCCAAAAGATCTTTAGAGTTTTTCAAAATCCACATGTGATTTATGCCACTACGCGAGTAAACAGTTTCACAATATTTCTGTTGTCCCTCTTTTACTGCAGACAGAATCTTTGTCAGGTGAATAGACCATTATTTCGTCGAACAAGTTGATGATCCCGCTATGTACCTTTCTTTGTATGGTGTCTTATGGAGTTTAGGTATCCAATACAAATAGGGTAAATCCTCAGACTCTTTACCAGAGGGAATGTTTAAAGAGGTCATGAAGGATCTGTGGTTAGCTAGGATTTCATTTTTGTCGAACGTTGGTTTGTATGTGGTATTACTAGAGGTGTTGTTATTTATGCCTAATTCCTTGATTAGGCATTCGTAGTACCGGTAATATGATTTACATACAAACACGATATTGTTGGAAGCCTTGTCCGCAGGAACGATAACATATTTGTCATGAAGAGAGGAAAGACACTTAACAGCTTCTTGGTCTTTAAATACAGACTTAGGTTGACTATTAACACAATTTTTGAGTTTGCGAATCCGACCTTGTACTAGAGACCTAATTGTTCTAACCCAGTCTGACAAGGACTCTAACTTGGGATGTTGGTCTACTTCTCCCTTTATCCACCTTCTGGCATAATCTTCAACAGCATCCATAATTATCTTGAAATTATGTTTCCAATTGATGTGTTGAGATTCTCTGCATTTAGGACCATGAGTAATCACCTTTCGGAGACTCTCATGTTGAATGATATTCAGATCACCAGTGATTACATGTCCAGATGGGTTGTATTGAAAAGGAGAGTGGGAGCAGTCACAAGTCAGAGGGTTATTGAGGTACTATTCTATGTTAATATCTTGCAATGCTTCTTTACTACTATAGGGGGTTCTCTAACCCCCATATTTCTGATTATAACCCCCACATTTGTAACCCCTAGATGTTCAACCTCCAATTGATATGGGGGTTAGATAACCCCAACCTTTTCTCTAGGGGTTAAAAAAATGTGGAGGTTATGTTAAAAATGTGGGGGTTATAATCAGGTTCGAACATCTAGGGGTTAAAAATGTGGGGGTTATAATCAGAAATATGGGGGTTAGAGAACCCCCTATAGTAGTTTCTTTGTAGTTGAAAATTTCACGGCCAATGCTGTTAGTGTAGCTATAGGAGACAATGGGAACAGATTGATGTTTGAAATATGATGGAATTTCTTTTACGACTTCTTTTCTATTAAGAATGTTGCTGATGTTAATAGCATCGATTCTTTTGTTAGCAAACGGAATATGGAGGAATTTTACTTGATTGGCCCTTCGGTTTCCTCTAACGTTTACTTAGATATGGAAAGACGACCTCAAGTGTAAGACATGGCTAGTACAATAGCTCCTCCATTTACAAAAAAATTCCAAGCTTCATTAGACATGGGAATCGTTTCAAAAGACTGGAGAACAGCAAGCATTGTACCAGTATTAAAAAAGGAGATAAATCCAACGCAGCAAATTATAGACCAGCCTCTTTAACAGCCATCTGTTGTAAAATGCAAGAACATATTATATGTAGCAACATAATTGACCATCTATCGACATACCAGATTCTATCAGACTGTCAGCATGGTTTTAGAACACGAAGATCCTGCGAAACACAGCTGATTACCACAATCCAAGACCTAGCAAAGAATACGTCTGAGGGAAAGCAGATCGATGCTATATTATCAGACTGCTCCAACGCATTTGGCAAAGTTATGGTATACGAGACAACACACTACAGGGGATACAACACTTCTTACAAGACCGCACTCAACAGGTACTTCTAGATGGAACCCACTCTACCACTTGCTCTGTAGACTCAGGACCGTAGCTATAATCCAACAGTCCGATAGTCCGATGGTCCGACAGTCCGATAGTCCGACAGTCCGATAGTCCATACGAAAAACAGTATATATAGGTGATATAAGGACAAGGAGATTAACCTCTGTACGCACCCCCAGGTAGATAAAAGCTATAGAATTATTCTGAAGTATACGATAGGATCTTTTTGATAAAAGAAAACTACCTTAATACTTGTCGTAGAAGGCGACTATAGCAGGGTCACCCGTCGGAATCCCGGGGAATAAAAATAGGATCAACTTGTCGTCGGAAGAGACAGAAAAACAAGTTCCCGTGTTAAGTCGTTGCCCATGTTGACCCATCCCAGAGTCCCCTCTTTCTGATTCCTTGTGTGGCCCTGCCAATTGTTTGTCCGTCTATGATATCGTGTTTCCGATGTTCTGAACCTTTCTTTGGTGAGTAAACGGTTCGGTTTCTGGCCCCATATTACACATGTTATAGTGTTAACTTTCATAGAAATAAAGCAATTGTCGGACTATCGGACTGTCGGACTATCGGACCGTCGGACTGTCGTACTATCGGACTGTCGCATTATAGGTCGGACCCCGTAGACTCTGGGGTGCCCCAAGGAATAGTTTTGGGTCCTCTACTGTTTATGTTATTCATTAATGACCTGCCAGATATAGTAAAATCCAATGCACGCTTATTTGCGGATGACAGCTTATTATATCGCGTGATTAACACCAAAACCGACCAACTACAGTTACAGGAAGATCTAGCATACCTTGAAAACTGGGAGAAAACATGACAAATGTCATTCAATGGCGACAAGTGCTTCATATTACATATTACTAGAAAGCGAAAAAGAGTTGAATACAATTACATGCTACATGACCATAAACTTGAAGTAACAACAGACAGCAAGTATTTGGGAAACACCATTAGTAATGACCTGAGCTGGGCCACTCACATCAGCAACATCTCTGCCAAAGCCAGTCGTACCATCGGCTTTCTCAGGCGCAACCTACATTCATGTCCCAAAGTAATGAAGGAAGCAGCATACACAACCCTAGTTAGATCATCAGTTGAATACGCTAGTGCTGTATGGGACCCCTATACCAAAAACCAGACTATGCAGCGTGATGCCATCCAGCGCAGAGCTGCTAGATTTGTTAATAACAACTTCTATGACAGGGAACCTGGTTCAGTAAAAGCTATGATCTCCGACTTAGGCTGGGAATCTCTAGAACAAAGACGAGCAAAGACCAGAGCCATATTAATGTACAAGATTGTTAACAATCTTGTTGATATACCACCAACATTACTCATACCAGCAGATGCAAGAACTAGAGGAAACACCGTATTTAAAACTATCTACACAAGATCAGATGTATACAAGTACTCTTACTTTCCCCGTACCATCATTACTTGGAGCTACATACCACAGGTACTACGTGAGATCTCCACTATCGACCAGTTTCGTACAGGGTTAGGGTCTCTTGTGCAGTCCGAGATGTAAATACGTTGTTAGTTTTTAATTGTAAATATGACTGGATTTTAGCTGTACAGTTTAGACATGCACGGAGTATTAACACTCGACCTAGAGTAAACTCCAGACGGGAAGAAGAAGAAGAAGGTGATCCTACGGTTGTAGACATGGAAAATGAACCTCAACCGTTAGACATAGAAAGTTGACACTCAAACGTTAGATATGGAAATATATGACTATATATAGTTTATTTTTACACAGTCATTTGAATGAAACATAATGCTTAATATTCAATTCATTTTTCCCCGAGTTGATCAATCTGATTTGTACTGCCTATATTTTATAGGAACCGCATCGGTTGCGTAATGGTTAGCATGTTCGCTTAGAGTGCGGTAGATCGTGGGTTCGAGTCCGATTGGGGCAAACCAACGACTAAAATTTTTTAATTATTGCATTTCCCGCTAAGCAAACAGCTTTAAGGAGTAAGAGCAAAGATTGATTGGTTCGGAATGAGGTGTAATGTGTCTGGAGGAACATGTATACCAGTGGACTGTTGTTACAGTGAGCTAGCACTATAAAGATCCAATTAAGCGTGTTGGTCTAGTACAAAGTGGACATCATCATTGCATTGAATGTAACCTGTTCTCGCCATGCTATAGCTGAAACAAAAATGCTCATTTGGTGTTAAACAACAATCACTCGATCACTTGACACAACCTTAATTGGAAAATGAGAGATGTTATGTCATGTTATTTCACTATTGAAATATTTCCGTAGTGATAGGTTCTGATGGTATGGTGATGTATTTCAAATTAGCATGCTATCATGGTCACGGAGTCCCCTTAAAATATTTCTATTGGCGAATATGAGGTGAGCATCAGAAACTGTATGGAAAGACCTTCCTTAAGTTTGTAAAGAACGGAAGTTACAGCAATTGTGGTCAAAGAATAGAATGTACCAATGAACGTACATAAGTAGATGCCCATTTATATATCTTGTTAATAGTGCCAATGAACGTACATAAGTAGATACACATTTATATATCTTGTTAATAGTGCTAATGAACGTACATAAGTAGATGCACATTTATCTTGTCAATAGTGCTAATGAACGTACATAAGTAGATGCAAATTTATATATCTTGTCAATAGTGCTAATGCAAAAAGTTCAGAAAGTCAAAGCATTCAAAATGGGTCGTCGTGGTCGTGATCGTATGGCAGTTGGATTTAGAACTACTTGTGCAATCAGTGCATTGTGAGTTCGAATCCCACTGATGGAGAGGTTTACCCGATACAACATTATGTGATAAAGTTTGTCAGTGACTTGGGACAGGTCGGTGGTTTTCTCCAGGTACTCCGGTGTCCTCCACCAATAAAACTGACTACCACGGTATAGCTGAAATATTGTTGAAAGTGACGTTAAACACCATAACCCCATAACACTAACCCAAACTCAAAATCAGTGAAACATGTCAAAGCCAGCTAGACATATGACAACACCCAAAACAAGATCTTACTAATTAATTTTAAACAATTGTATACTGTTAATGATCTGGAATACATATAAATTATGCTATAATTATGATAGTGTATTCAAATACTAATAGCTACCCACGAATGTTTGGATACAATTTATTTAAGACTAACAAGGACGAATGATTTTATTTGATATGTATGATCCATTATCCAATTATTGGTTGATATTGCGAAAGAGGTGCCAGAAGGTATCCTGAAAATGTACAGTATATCTGATCTTGCGTTCCATAAAGTGCGGTGTCGTGACGTTTAATATCTAGATAAACTTCATCACCCTGCAATAGCTCCAGAGACGCTGAATTGCTTCCGGTGACGTAACCAGATGGCACATGCCCATAAATGGAGTCGACGTAGATAAAATTATGATAAAGATCAATCCAGATTGCTTTATCTGAATGAGATAAAGCATGGAAGTGGAAAACGTAAACTCCTGAATATTTTGCCGTGAATTTTCCAGTTTGTGTATTGTAAGCTAAGCCTTTGTTTATGAACACTTTATCAAACAGAACGATATGACCTTGTGTCTGTGTGTGATGAGCGGATAATCCGACGGAGAAGGCCACTTCTTCTATCTGGTTGTTTTCTAAAAACAAAAATAGTAAAATAGTAATACAAAGTCTACTAAATTGGCGTTTTTTTTAAAATTCATCCCAGATTAAAGCATTGAAAATATTGATCTAAAGATATATGTTCAAGATGATACAGATTTATATCTAAATATCAGCAACGTATTACGATCTTGTTAAAGAAAGCTAAAATATCTTGCATGGCGTGAAGCGACCAAATTCAGTTCAGATCATATGTATATGTTTTAATGATACAAATGCCTAAAGAATAAGCGTTATAGATTACAGAAGGGGCAATAAAACAAATGGACAATCCATAGGGTACACAAGACGAAGAAAAACAAAACAAAAACGCAAAACAATATGTTTTGGACAATGTTCGCAAACAAAGAGATAACGTAAATTATAAGACATGATCCCTCAAACGCACATTTAGAGGTAAAGACGAAGCCAACATCGTTTAACATATGTCCAACAGATTCAGTCTGATTGTCTCATTCGTTTAATAGTTACACATCTAAGACGATGTGGCGTGAATCTTCATTTTATAGTCGAATGTCAACTTCTGAACTATAATACCATCTAATTACCGTGAACTTGAAAGCAAGAAACGTGTACACATTTTAAAATACAGGTGGTATACAAGTATAACCCGAATATTAGTCTCTAAACTCAAACAGGTGCGTTAAATATGGTTTATTGATCAGGTCCTCAAATATACCGACTGCAGGTTGGAGATTTGCACCAAAAACATCGACTACACACATTTCTTATCATTCTTTATCATGCAAAAACACTTATATTTATGTACATTTGTACTTGTAATATGTGTGTATTTGTGTTATTTCTGTGTACAAATCTTCAATATTGTAAAGAATTCATGATCATACCTACATTAGGAATATTCAATGTGTCTCCTATAGGGTCTATTAACAATTTATATTTCGTTCTAAATTCAAGTACCTAAATTAAATGTCGAGGGAGATATCATTGATCCCGAGAAGGTTGTATAAGTTTGATTTGTTCCAATGTCACCATAAATTCCACCAGTTGTTCTAGATCTGACAGATATTTTGTCTCCGGGATGAAGTAGCAGGATAACGGAATTTCCAGCATCGGCCCACTCATGTGGCGTTTTTCCATATGCAGAGTTGACATATTGGTCATTGTAATACAAATCTAACCACAGTTCCTACAAATTAGATTGTATGTAACATGATTTATCATCATAATGAAATGTAAAAACATGTAGTATGGGTTAATGTAATACAAAACCAACCAAAATCCATACAAAGTACATTCCAGCAACACCTGCATATGGGTATACTCGTATATCTCTAAGTTGATACGATATCACAGACTGAGAGCTTGTATTTCCTATCACGATTTTCAGGGTTGCTGCTAACAAGGACCCACTGAAACAACGGTTCCTAGTGGTTAAGTTGATATCACCACTTGGAAAGTTTTACGGTTGCCTCCATGACTTTGGTTTAACAGTTACGGAATGACTGTCTCACAAATGTCTACGAATATGTTCCGCTTGTCATACTCAAAACCCTTAGTGTTTCGTGACTTATCATCGGATTTTAACAAGAGTAACACAATGAGTGCCCCTAGTAGAGCAGGAACTGTCTACCCTTCGGGAGTATCCGAGTTTGTCCCCTATATGTACATGTGTACTTATATACAAAAATAAGTTTATTTGATAATGTGTGAATCACTTATCATTTTCATGCAAAGATAACTCATGCTCTCTCTCACTAGTATATATATTGTGAAGACAGGAGCCTGCTAATTTCTATTAGTAGCTATATTGCGAGATCAAGGCTGTTATATCAACAATAGAAAAACAAATAAAAATACTATTTTATATACTTTTGTACTTACGCTATCTGAAGACGCAAGGGCATGGTAATGAAATATATAGATACCAGTCGATGAAGCAGTAAAGGTACCAGTCGATACATCGTATGACGCCTGGTCCCTTACTGTAATTACTCTATCATATAGAACATGTTGTCCAGTCGTTACTGAAGTAGATTTCGTCAACCCTACAGAAAATGCTTCAAAGCCTTCTACGTATTCCGCTGAAACACAATTAGTTGCTACCATGTATACTTTAACATTGAATATACATGTTGTGTACAAGTTTCAGTTTTAAACAGGTTATAAAATATCCAAATTCATGATTAGTTTGAAGTGATAATAAGAAACCGTATCGAAGGACAAACAATGGCCAAAAGAAAAAGGACAAAAAGACAAACAAACATCTACAAAACTACACAAAAAACTAAAGATTGAGCAACACGAACCCCACAAAAACATGGAGTGAACTCGAGTGCTCGGAAATGGTACGTAGTTCTGCTCCACTGGTGACACCCATCTTGTTACAAAATGTCTGTAAATGTATGATTTAAACATACAAGTTAGGCTAATTACTATTAAACAAAATTACTTATACAAGTTATAATTTGTTCAAATTTGGCCACTAAGACCAATAACGACTAATACAAACTAAAAACTATTACTTTCCAATCATGTAGATTCTATCCAATGTCTTCTAAAACAAGACTTTTAACTGAATCAAGGAGGAAAACGAATGTTCCGTGAACGCATGCGCAATCAAAAACAATATATATCACATTATTTGAATATATTTTCTGTAATATGGGAGCTAAATGAAAAACGAAACGTGAAACAACATTGAATACCTGCCAATAAAACTCCTGTGAAAGTGGTATAGACCTGGTCACCAGCTCCAAATATGACGTTGTCATACTGATCACGTGCCTTTATAAACACAAGATCGCCTTTTGTCAAATTCAATAGAACAGAATTGCCAGCATCTACGTAATCATTCGGTGTTCTGCCATATATGGAAACAATATACTGGTCATTTTTAAACATTTCCAGCCAGACATGTTCGTCGCTTTTAGTAACCGCGTAGAAGTGAAACATATATAGACCTGCTGTTTGGCAAATAAATTCGCCATTGAAATCAAAGTTAGAATTAATATTTGTAATTGTTTTATCATATGTCATGACTTCTCCGTTTGACAGCTGAACATGTGACATGCGTCCTTTCGTAAAAGCCACAGTATCTGCATCCTGACCTTAAATTATATTTAAAAACAACATGATTATTCATTGCTTTAATAACAACATGATTATTCATTGTTTACATAGCATCAATAAGTAAAAAAAAACCTTCTTATGGTGGATTTATACTCCGGGTGCGACAGCGATGCAACGAGCAATGAAATTGTTGCGATGGAGAATCGATACTATTGCGAAATCACTGCTTTTTTGTCGCGTCGCTACTATCGTTTTTAGTTCGTGTTGCTTAGTGATTTTGATAACATTTTTTTATGATTTCAGATTGCTATTACTCAGTGACGGTAGCGATATCGCTAAAAAGTTAAAATAATTTCAACTCTGCTGCGACAGCTTGCGATGATCTTTGCGACGAAAATTTTCGCTAGCGATGGTCAGCGATAATGTGCGGTGTCTCTGCGATGGAATAGCCTTGACGCAAGCGACATCGCAAATCCGTCGCATCGCTATCGCACTCGGAGTATAAACCCACCTTTATATAGGAAATGATTGCTCAACATCAAATAACACAAATAAAAGCGAATTTCAAAGTTATTTATCGAATATTTACATTTTTCTTGGTTTCGTTATTGGTCAATACACAAAAACTATAGATTCTGACCTTTTATTTGTTAACTGAATTAATCCAAATTTGTAGTAGATACTGCAAAATATCAGGGTAACACATTTTAAGGGCATGATACCACAACTTCTTGTTATTGGCCAAAGTAATAGAATCAGACAACTAGGAGTTGCAGAGTCGAACTTCTACTAACCATTTAACCTTAAAACGCTGAAATAATGTCGCTGTTATTAGAGGTTATCAATATTAGGGGAAAGAAGTGACATAAATGTGTATTTTGGAACTCACCGGGTGATGTAATTTCATATTTAACTAACTGCATGCTTGTCCTTTGATAAAACGAGGTTTAAAGCGATTTCACGAGCTGTATCATCAGCAATCTTCGGAACTGTTCTTGAACAATTGCCCATTTAATTGTATTTGAATTGTGTTTGTCTTGTATCCCAACTGTTGGTTTTCTATCTTATTTCGGTTTGGAAATGGAAAGGTCAATAATGCAATGTTTTGCGAAACACCATATATACATGAGTAAGCAGAACTTTGTAAGATACAGTGAATCCAGATCATCCCAGATCAGCAAATGACCCATTTGATAATTTAATGTTCTGTTCGTCTTTACCTGCAGTTGTTTATGGGAGATCTCATGTCTTATTTACGTTATTTGTGTTTAGTTTAAGCAATATTTATTAAGAAAAACAGCCATAAATAATAACATACACTAATACATACAGAATATTGGGATTCGGAAACAAGATGTCCTTATGTAAATCCGTCATGTGTTTGTTTTCGCATAGTGTTGTCCACCACATATTGTGTTGTGTTTTTGTTTTGTGTTTACATCGTCTTGTCTAAATAAGACTATGTTGCCAGTGTCTCTGGATTGTCCATTTTTGCTTGCCCCTTCGGTATTCTCTAACGTTTATTTACAGGTTCTCTGGATTGTCCATTTTTGCTTGCCCCTTCGGTATTCTCTAACGTTTATTTACAGGTTCTCTGGATTGTCCATTTTTGCTTGATCCTTCGGTATTCTCTAACGTTTATTTACAGGTTCTCTGGATTGTCCATTTTTGCTTGCCCCTTCGGTATTCTCTAACGTTTATTTACAGGTTCTCTGGATTGTCCATTTTTTGATTGCCCCTTCGGTATTCTCTAACGTTTATTTACAGGTTCTCTGGATTGTCCATTTTTGTTTGCCCTTTCAATATTCTCTAACGTTTATTTTCTGTTTGTGTATGATGAAATTATTTTCAGTAACTTTTTGAAATAGAACTACATGACAATGAAATACATGTAATATTGTGATTTTGATAAAAACAAAAACAAAAACTTACCCACGATGAATGGAATACTAAATAATAACAATATTAATTGCATTGTAATTCCTGTTAACCGCCTGTTAACTACTCCATATAACAACTGTATCGCTTCCCATAGGTATAATACACACCTTCTCAGATATATTATCAATTTATGTCGCAAGAAATATTCCTGTACTGTCAATACATATCTTTCCCTTCTGAACCTCTATTTGATGTAGATTCCAAAACAGTCGAACCTGTATTAAGAGGTCACCTTTGTGACAAAGAACAAATGGTCTTTTCAGACAGATGACCTCTTAAAAGAGGTTCAATTCATATTAAATTGTCCATGAAATGAGAAGAAAAACATGACCTCTTAATACAGGTGACCGCATCAGCAGGTTTGTCTGTATTAGTAAACTGATCACCTGAAAGATATAACGTCGTACAGATTTCCTTATATCAACGCTGAGGTTTTGTCTGGTGTTATTAACTGTATATCTGATGGAGCTAGATTTCTAGGTTTTGCATGTGTAATATTTTTTAGCTATTTCAATATCATATAGATGATTTTCTTCAAAATTCACATCTATTCAAAATACATTAAGTCTGATTAGGGGAACAGCTGTTATGAATATTGTCGCGTCGGACTAGAATTATCTATTTTATTAATTTGGGCCCCTAAAACTAGTTTAGTCCACCACTTTATTGACATGCCTGTAACAAGCCTGGGAAGTGAGAGGCCATTTATTTGTATCCTGATACTATCGATTTTTCCTTTCAACAATTTTTTTATTGGATATTGAAACTCCTCCGACAGTGTGTTTTTTGTTTGCTTTTCTTTTTTCCCCCATACATATGTAAACACATTTGCTTGGAAGTTTGAAATCAACCTACCCATTTGTGTTGTGTTTACACATTTAACATTGCAGATGGACGAACGAACAGGGAATGAAACACTATGTTTGATGCATTGTAAGTTCTTCTGAATCTTCTATACTCAGGAACTTCGGTTGTTGGAAGTGTCTATAATAATAAAATGCCATTTTTGATTCAAACGTGGCATTATCAATGCTAACATAATAGTTTGCTATTTTTGCAGGATCTCTGTGAGAATATAATAACATATTATGTACGTTTACCTACCTATGTAAAAGTAAATTTACTTTGAACTCATGTGGGGATCAGATCACGTGTGTAATTGTGTCATTTTACCACTGATCTATGAAAAATCAACCTCTTATATGCTTTTACAACTTAGGAGGTTAAAAATGCTTTATTTTATTAGCACCGAACATATTCTTGGTATCATGAGAAAAAAAAGTGTTAGAAGGCAACCAAAGCAATTCAGGAGGGGGGACACAAAAAAAACCCCGAGGAATTGTGTTTTTGCTTTGTTTGTCTTCGTCTTGTGTACCCTATGTTGAGAGTTTCTCTGGATTGTCAATTTTTGATTGCCTTTTCGGTATTCTCTAACATTGTTTCTGTCTACTGGCCTTATGAAGTTTGTAAGCCTTCAGGTAACATTTGTATCCGCTTTGTAAGAAAATGCAAAAAAGAAAGAAAAACTAAATCGAGGCATTATCGAATAACTAGGTGAAATCGACATTACGAGATATCTAACGTGCCTGCATGGCCTCTTCCGTCAGGTCTATAGCTAGTGTCCTCAAAGATAAGATAACAAGAAAGAACAATATTATCTTTCGTATCAGGTCTAATATTATGATTTGTAAGTAATATTTCATTTTGTTGATCGAAATTTATTATTTTTATAACACAGGTCTTCTTATCAAAGGGGGCAAGTAGAAAGAATTATCTGTCATAGTTAATCTTCGTCTCTTGTATTGGTCGCAATTAAGGGTTTATTATATCAGACGACGCAAATATATTGTAATATTGGCTTAAATAATGGACAATCTTGCATTCTGAACCTTCGTGGCATTATCTTATATTTTTGAAAATTGGACTTTGTGTAAGAAAGAAGAGTAAAAGATGCACAGACGTTTATAAGAAAATCGTAAATCAATATAAAAAGTGAAAAAAGAGAGTCAACGAAATACCGTTTCCAACTACATATATAGCAAACACAGACGCAATAAAAACAGGTGAAATCATGTGTTCCGGAAGAATATGTAGTTTATGCTCCACGTGTGTCACCCACAGTGTTACTCATGGTGATGGTCAAAGTCCTTATATGTCGAAAATAGGTAAATAGATTATGATAGCATAATCATACCCTGGATCATCTGAGAAACAGAAACTGTGGTCAACGAACACAGCGACCGTAAAACATATGTGTCCGCGGCTTGCTCGGTGGCAGCAATCATTTATCCCTAATACATGACTGTATCTAGATACGACACACAGGTTCTCGAATACCGTTTTAATCAAAATAAATCAACTCCAATTCTGCTACAATTTGTTGTCGAACAAGAAGTCCAGTATTTGAAAGTAGTTTTTGGTAGAATTAGTGGGTTTGTTCTCTCTCTCACAAAGTAAGATATATCTCTAACCAGATCAAGATACTGCTATCTACGTTGGCATTGTTTTGCTTATTGTCTGGACTAATTCCTTTATCTGGGATTTTAGGATTAGTGTGAAGGGTGATAATATTAAAGGTAGAAAATTCCCAAATTAATGAATACTGCTGTAAATGGAGAAAGGCCATGATTTTACAAACTTCCCAATATCTTTAGAATTTTTGAGGATCCACATCTGAATCACACCACCATTTGAGTAGCTAGTGTCACATTAACTCTGTAGGTCCGGTTTGACTGCTAATAAGATAGATATTAGACAGAGATTTAGTGCAACATCTGGGTGACCAACAATATACTACTGATTGTATAGTCAGTTATGTCATTTTGCTATCCAATACAGGGAGGTGAGATCCATTTCGTCATCTTAAATGGTCAAAATGCCCAAAGTATACAAAACTTATTTAAGCTCGCAATTTTTTCCCAGACTACTTGACACCTAAGAAAAGCTAAAATAAGGTAAATTTACGTAAGTAGAAATACAAAATCAGCAACAAGAAATAGTTTAAGCATTTTTTTCTGTCAGGCATCCACATTTGTAGAATTTATAATTTTAAGATCGACAGATCTATGTACATTTCAATCTATTTTAGACATACTCTTATGAAATATACCAAAGGGGTAATTAAGGTGGTACCATACACTTCAGGTAAAATTTGATCTGCTCGTTTAATTTTCTTATTTTTTTTTGGAAGTGTGTTTGAATATATCAACTGTAATAAATATCAAAATTTTAACAAATTCCAACCAACAGACTCAGAGCTATAAATTCACTAGCCACATAGCACCTTTTCTCTCTGTGGTTTTGGTCACCGAGATACTTGAAATCTGCATACAAACATCATATGATCAAAACGTTCAACTGATTTTAAAGAGTTATCTCCCTGTAGTGTTAGGTACCACCTTAAAAGTCGTAAATCGAAGAAGGACAGACATTGCAATACCAATGGCCAAGTGGAATAGGACAAAAACAACTTGTGCCTGGCCCAAGTCAGGACTTGGATTTCTAACATCATATGTCGTAGTGTTTTCATGTTCAGTGAGTTAAGAGGTGATTGTTTGTTTTGTTGATATTGGTGGGATTGTTGACCATTACTTTCTTTTCACAGAAACAATGGTCAACTATACACTAAACAGAAATCTAAAGATCAAGCAGCACGAACCACAATAAAATTAGAGTGAACTCTTACTCCCATAAGGGTAGGCAGTTCTTGCTCCACTTATGACACCCATCGCACTACTCTTAATAAAATTCCGTTTGACTATGAAACATAACCACGATCACATGTATTCCATAACGGTTAAACAAGTCATGATGGTCACCGTAGGTTATTTTTATTTTTGATTGTAATAATGTATCATTGTTTCAGATTTAGTTGCTTTGGTATGTTTGCTTCAGCATGATTATATCGAAGGTTTGACATATCTTATATTACTTACTTTATATACCTCAGTACCCACTGTTACACTAATGAAGTAGTCATGTTAACGTTCGTTTGGAACCATCGATATGGAGAATATATATTTATTCTCATAAACAATAGAATGCGATGATTCATAGAGATAACTCAACTATTAAATTAATTGAGTCGGTCGTATCCATTCATTCAAATTGAAAAGGGAGATAATAAAACATGGATCAACTACCTTGTGATTGAGTATAGTAGTGTATTGTCAATGCTAAAAGACAAGAAATGGGTGTTTAAAATAGCAGTACCATGTTTTGGAAAATTGATTCATATGACACAGAAAAATGTTGACTTTTATTTTGTTAATTTACAAACACAAACATGATGCTGCCAATCATATTACTAGATTATTTCGAAGAAGTGCATAACTAAACAATAGAGAATACAGAAGGGGCAGTAAAAACTGGACAATCTAGAGAAACTGGCAACACAGGGTACACACGACGAAGACAAACAAAACAAAAACACAACACAATATGTGTTGGGCGCTACTATGCACAAACAAATACAAATAACGTAAATACGATATGAGCCCTCCTACAAACAACTGGGGGTATCGACGAACCGAACATGGTTTTTTAACATTTGTCATGAATTATATTTGAATACGGAAATAATCATTTTGAAATCTTATTAGATTTTCCTTTCTTTTTTCGGAAAGTGGCCTATAATATTTGTTTTTTCCACTTAGTTTTCTATTATTGTTTCATTATGTCTATACCCTCTTGATTTGTAGCGACTGGTCAAATATGCCTGATATGTGATCGTATTAGACAGCCTTACGATTGTACAAATGTTGTCAGGTGTGGAGACTACGAGGTAAGAAAACAATTGAATTGATTGGTTGTTGTTGACCACGAGGTAAGAAAACAATTGAATTGACTGGTTGTTGTTGACCACGAGGTAAGAAAACAATTGAATTGATTGGTTGTTGTTGACCACGAGGTAAGAAAACAATTGAATTGATTGGTTGTTGTTTAACGTCAAGTGAAAAGTATTTCAGCTATATTTATGACGAGAACCAGCTCACAACCCCCCTCCCACTCAAGGAGTGGCCGTCGGTTGTGTGGAACGAATCACATAACTCGCAGCTAGGACGGGACGTAAATTATTGTCTCGTGTACAGATAGGAGGTTGGTGTTTAACAGGTCACTTTCAACAATATTTCAGTTATATCGTGGCGGTCAGTTTTATTGGTGGAGGAAACCGGAGTACCCGGGGGAAACCACCGACCTGCCGTAAGTCACAGACAAACTTGATCATATATGTTATATCGAGTACACCTCGCCTGAGTGGGATTCGAACTCACAACATGTACGGAGACTACAATTCACACGGTACATAGTATGAAAGTAGAAACAGCCCATATTGAGCAACATTTTGTTAAGAGTGTGACTAATGTAAATATGAAATTAATTTTTACAACTTTCAGCTAATATTGTGCACTATTATATAAGAAACGTGAAAACTTATTTTTTATTGCGACTGAAATCCGACCAAAATATCCCGCCTAACCCAGACAGCATAAACGAGTCAATAAAACTAAACGCCGTTAGTTTTTTCTTTGATTTAAACGATCAATCGTCTTATACACCAGAGAAACACATGACTGATCAGGCGAAGGATGGAACAAAATGTGTTCACAGATTTGAACAAAACTTAACCTTAGATAACTTGTTCTCTTCAAAATATACAGATCTGTCATAACGACTTTCAGGAATAGATGACTGCGAAAATAAATATAATACTTCATCCTAAATATCTTCAAGTAACAACAATCATATCCTTATTTATACAGTAATTAAAAGCGAGGACAAAATACTCTCTTATGTAATGTTTAATGCTGTACTGTTTCTTTTTATTTTTGTCTCATTTGTTTATCACAAAATTGTAAAAGTGTATACGTATCTGACGATAAATATTGAACTGAATTGAATTCAGTTGACATTTTTGAACTTTGTTATATACTTCTTGCATTAATATGTTTTATTGTGTTCATGTACTAGTTAGTACCTTGAAGGTCAAAAGTTCACTAGAGCTTGTGTTGTATTTGTTGTTTTTACATGGTGACTTTAAATAAAACTTATCTTATCTTATCTTGTGAGCAAATTATTGGACAAAAATAATAATATCTTGTCGTTTCTTATCTTATTTTGATACAATAGATATGCAGCATTCGGAAATATGTCTCATATGATGGTAATATATGGTATGACGTTGGCTGTAAACACTATCGGGTAAGGCGCTAAAATCCATTACTTAACACGGCTAAGAGATACTTGATCGGGTAAGGCGCTAAAAACCATCACTTAACAGGGCTAAGAGATACTTGATCGGGTAAGGTGCTAAAAACCATCACTTAACAGGGCTAAGAGATACTTGATCGGGTAAGGTGCTAAAAGCCATCACTTAACAGGGCTAAGAGATACTTGATTGGGTAAGGTGCTAAAAGCCATCACTTAACAGGGCTAAGAGATACTTGATCGGGTAAGGTGCTAAAATCCATTACTTAACACGGCTAAGAGATACTTGATTGGGTAAGGTGCTATAATCCATCACTTAACAGGGCTAAGAGATACTTGATCGGGTAAGGTGCTATAATCCATCACTTAACAGGGCTAAGAGATACTTGATTGGGTAAGGTGCTATAATCCATCACTTAACAGGGCTAAGAGATACTTGATCGGGTAAGGTGCTAAAATCCATTACTTAATAGGGCTAAGAGATACTTGATCGGGTAAGGTGCTAAAATCCATTACTTAACAGGGCTAAGAGATACTTGATCGGGTAAGGTGCTAAAATCCATTACTTAACAGGGCTAAGAGATACTTGCACTCTGGGTAGGGGGTCATTTTATCGTAATACTGGGTACTATGGTGCAGCTTGTGTTTAGAAGTGGGTCAATGTACATCGACAGGATAAGCTTATATTCTGTCACAAATAAAGGAAGTGGACCACGATAGCTTTTATAATGTCATGAAAACGGGGGTAGGTCCAGGACCGTCTTTACAGCACCATAGGCCCCCGGGCAAAGTAATGCAGTGGGCCCTTACCTACACAACCCACTCACAGGAATAAATATGTAAATGGTCGATAAAATTAATCATAAATTTATTGTATTGGGACGTCTCTACTTAAGGTTCTTGTAAAACTAAACAAAAGTCATCAATATTACTAAATATTGTAGTCTCCTAAGTTCAAATTTCATATATTCATCTATTTATCTTCCACTTATTTGTACGGATTCATGAATTTTCATGTCGTTTTCCGTGGATTATTTTGTTACATTGTACTATTTAAATTTCCGATGTTATAAAAGGAACGAAATAGAATCCGGACAACGGACAATGTTAAATTCATTTCTTTCCGATAAACTCTGTTTTATTGTCACATTCTTGCGCGAAAATTAGAATTATTTGAGACATTGCATTGATGGGTAAATGATATAGAGGAAGGACCGATAACTCTGTGTAATATATTGGGTATACTGTTATTATGTCCTAACTACTTAACTGGATCAAAGTACCTCGACATGATAAGCTCTGTCTCATACTGCCATAATTATAAATAGTACCTTTCTCTAAACGTAATATTTATATAATAATGTGGTCTTGTCCAGGTAATATGCCAAAATATTACCCATGTCTGAGAGACATATTACCCGACCCGAATAGCTGGACAAGACCACATTAATATCATTATTATACTGAGTGTCTAGTTGTCCAGGTAATATGCCAAAATATTACCCAGGTAATATGCAAATATATTACAGTACCCAATATCACTACAGAAACTTACACGAAGTATAATAATGGGTACTGTTGAAGGTTCTCAGGCACAACGCCAGTGATAAATAATATAAAAACGGGGGGGGGGGGGTATATATTTCAAATTCAAAGTAGAAATACTCCTTTAGTGCTGTGTCTCGTTAATATACATTTAACCCATTTTCAACATTGCTGTACACCTTATGCATGTATTGAACAAACATTTATGCCGTTCCCTTTGTCATGCAAATGTATGTATGATGAGGAATGTTTTTCTTTTCTTTCTATGAATGTTGACAATAATACTTTTAATCAAATATGCAATCACTGTAATTATTCTACCCTGAGATGTGCCTTTAATTTGGCAATGAAGAAATATTTTTGATTTTAAAAATGCTCCACTGTAGAAGTTACAGATAATATAAAATGATCATTTGGCGGGCCATTGTGTTGTCTGTTCTTCTTCGATTTACGGATTCTGTTTACCTCTTT
Organism: Gigantidas platifrons; assembly: GCA_002080005.1. Classification (NCBI taxonomy): domain Eukaryota; kingdom Metazoa; phylum Mollusca; class Bivalvia; order Mytilida; family Modiolidae; genus Gigantidas; species Gigantidas platifrons. The sequence continues at coordinate 171,355 of MJUT01040980.1, read as the reverse complement.
GGTATCTTCGAACTCTTCTTAATATTACTATGTTTTTATATTTTAAATGAAGAAATGTGTTGTGGTACCTGTAATTAGTAAACGTGACGTCACATCGTTATTACTGGAAGAACGGTCAGTGGCAGGAGAGAAGACTGAATGTGAGAGATGTTGTAACAGTAAACTGTGTAATACAGGGACTTTATGTGGCGCTAACAGTAAGAATTACTTCACACAATTCTACACCATAGAGATATAATAACAATTCGTTTTCTATAATATGTAAACGTTAGAGAATACCCAAGGGGCAATAAAAAAAGAACAATTCAGAGAAACTGGCAACATAGGGTACACAAGACGAAGAATAACAAAGCAAAAACACAATACAATATGTGTTGGATGCAACTATACATAAGCAAACACAAATAATGTAAATGATATTTTATTGTAGTATCACGTGGTAATATGAAAATAGTGAGGCTCTTCCTTTGTAGTTTACCTTATAACAACGTAAATTATGCAATGCCTTCCAATAACTACAAAAAGGCATTACTATTTACTAATACAAAATGTACATACTTAGTAGTAAAAGGCAGTACTATTTACAGATATATATAAAAAGGCAGTACCATTTTCAAATATATATAAAACGGCAGTACTATTTACAAATATATAGTAAAAGGCAGTACTATTTACAAATAAATATAAAAAGGCAGTACTATTTACAAATATATACATAAAGGCAATACTATTTACAAATAGTTACAAAAGGTCAGTACTATTTACAAATATATTCAAAAAGGCAGTACTATTTACAAATGCATACAAAAAGGCAGTTTTATTTACAAATATATAGTAAAAGGCAGTACTATTTGCAAATATATAGTAAAAGGCAGTACTATTTACAAATAAATATAAATAGGCAGTACTATTTACAAATATATACATAAAGGCAGTACTATTTACAAATAGTTACAAAAGGTCAGTACTATTTACAAATATATTCAAAAAGGCAGTACTATTTACAAATGCATACAAAAAGGCAGTACTATTTACAAATATATACAAAAAGGCAGTACTATTTACAAATATATGCAACAAGGCAGTACTATTTTAAGCAACATATATAAAAAGGCAGTACTGTTTACAAATATACACAAAAAGGCAGTACTATTTACAAATATATACAAGAATGCAGTACTGTTTACAAATATATGCAAAAAGGCAGTACTATTTACAAATATGTACAAAAAGGCAGTACTATTTACAAATATATACAAAAAGGCAGTACTGTTTACAAATATATACAAAAAGGCAGTACTATTTACAAATATATACAAAAAGGCAGTACTATTTACAAATATACACAAAAAGGCAGTACTATTTACCAATATATACAAAAAGGCAGTATTATGTACAAATATATACAAAAAGGCAGTACTTTTTACAAATATATAAAAAAGGCAGTACTATTTACAAATGTATACAAAAAGGCAGTACTATCTACAAATATATACAAAAAGGTAGTACTATTTACAAATATATGCAACAAGGCAGTACTATTTTAAGCAAGATATATAAAAAGGCAGTACTGTTTACAAATATACACAAAAAGGCAGTACTATTTACAAATATATACAAGAATGCAGTACTATTTACAAATATGTACAAAAAGGCAGTACTATTTACAAATATATACAAAAAGGCAGTACTGTTTACAAATATATACAAAAAGGCAGTACTATTTACAAATATGTACAAAAAGGCAGTACTATTTACAAATATATACAAAAAGGTAGTACTGTTTACAAATATATACAAAAAGGCAGTACTATTTACAAATATATACAAAAAGGCAGTACTATTTACAAATATATACAAAAAGGCAGTACTATTTACAAATATGTACAAAAAGGCAGTACTGTTTACAAATATATACAAAAGGCAGTACTATTTACAAATATGTACAAAAAGGCAGTACTATTTACAAATATATACAAAAAGGCAGTACTGTTTACAAATATATACAAAAAGGCAGTATTATGTACAAATATATACAAAAAGGCAGTACTTCTTACAAATATATAAAAAAGGCAGTACTGTTTACAAATATAAACAAAAAGGCAGTACTATTTACAAATATATACACAAAGACAGTACTATTTACAAATATATACAAAAAGGCAGTACTATTTTCAAATATATTAAAAAAAGCAGTACTATTTACAAATATATACAAAAAGACAGTACTATTTACAAATATATGCAACAAGGCAGTACTATTTTAAGCAACATATATAAAAAGGCAGTACTATTTACAAATATATACAAAAAGGCAGTACCATTTACAAATATATGCAAGAATGCAGTACTGTTTACAAATATATACAAAAAGGCAGTACTGTTTACAAATATATACAACAAGGCAGTACTATTTACAAAGATATACAAAAAGGCAGTACTATTTACAAATATATACAAAAAGGCAGTACTATTTACAAATATATACAAAAAGACAGTACTATTTACAAATATATACAAAAAGGCAGTACTATTTTCAAATATATTAAAAAAAGCAGTACTATTTACAAATATATACAAAATGGCAGTACTATTTTCAAATATATTAAAAAAAGCAGTACTATTTACAAATATATACAAAAAGGCAGTACCATGTACAAATATATGCAAGAATGCAGTACTGTTTACAAATATATACAACAAGGCAGTACTATTTACAAAGATATACAAAAAGGCAATACTATTTACAAATATATACAAAAAGGCAGTACTATTTACAAAGATATACAAAAAGGCAATACTATTTACAAATATATACAAAAAGGCAGTACTGTTTACAAATATATACAAAAAGGCAGTAATATTTACAAAGATATACAAAAAGGCAATACTATTTACAAATATATACAAAAAGGCAGTACTGTTTACAAATATATACAAAAAGGCGTACTATTTACAAATATATACAAAAAGGCAGTACTATTTATATAATAATGTTGTGTTAGCAATGACTATGCCAATATAGTGGTCAAGGTTGAAGACATAGTGCACGACCCGAAGGGGAGTGCACTATGTCTTCAACCCTGACCACTATATGACATAGTCATTGCTAACACAACATTATTATTATTATGCTGACTGTTATATGTAGACAAAATATATTGAGAACTATTACAATAAAAGAGGTCCTGATATTGGTGACTAATATATTGGATCAGATAGTCTTGAAAGTGTGAGAATATTCTTTGTTTCATTTAAGGCCTTAAAAATATAAAGTTTGAAATTTAATTAACAACAATAACAATAACAAATATTAAAAAACAGTAACATGAATAATAAAGCGTTTAGACGACTATGATAGATTGACAGATTGGATACGCCCCCTTGCACGTGGACTAGCTATATATAGCTTGACAGACAGCTGAAAACCCAACCTTCCCCGCGTGAAACTGGCATAGTAGATGTACTATTTTCGCATAGTATATCAACGCTATATAATTCTTTGTGATATATACCAAATTATCGTATGAACTTATATCACAGAAGAAATTTACAGAAAGCATAATACATGTAATTACAAATATGTACAAAAAGGCAGTACTATATACAAATATATGCAAAAAGACAGTACTATTTTAAGAAAAAGATATAAAAAGGCAGTGCTATTTTCCAATAACTACAAAAAGACAGTACTATTTAAATTAAATGATACTGCCAAGCATCTTTATTTTTTACTTCTAAATATCAGAGCATTCGATCGAGTTGTCTGTGATAATTGAAAATAAAAGCTACTGCGAACCGACGAAATGTGTACTGCGATGTAATTATGAAAACGAGGTCATATAATTTTTCAGCTATATCATGGCGAGAACAAACTAATTTTCAATGAGATGATGATGAGCTCCGCTTTGTTGGATTTTATAAAGTGTTAGCTCAATGAAACAACAGTCCGCGGATAGACATCTCGCCCCACTCGGACACATTATACTGATTACGAGTAGACCAGTCTTTGTTCCTTCTTATTAATGATGTGTGCTTTGTGGAGAAGCAACAAATGCCAACTTTATAGTCTTTGGTTTGATCCGATCGGGGATGGAACCAACGATCTATCACATTCGAGGCGAGCACGCTAACCATTACACCACCGATGCGGCTTGTTTTGTATTGTTGAATTGATTGGAAGGATGATTATTGTTTTTGCTAAAACGTTCAGCGAGCAGTATTTCAGATATTTTCAAGTATAATCATATATATCTTAAAAAAAAAACAAAACAAAAACAAAACAAAACGCTATATGTATTGTGCGAACTGCACTATTTTACTTACAGGTCTTCAACACAGTGGACATTTAATATGTTTTAAATGTGAATCGGCTCAAGGGCCTGACACATGTAACACTATCGCCATGTGCAGTCAAGATGAGGTAAATAAAATACAAGGTCATCTTGTCACTAGATAATAATATACAATTATTGACTTTGATATAGGTTGCTACAGGGATTTATCAACCTGAAAAAAGTTATATTCACTGAGCCGAAGGCGAGGTGAATATTGCTTTTTGAGGGTTGATAAATCCCAGTAGCAACCTATTCCAAAGTCAATGATCGTTTTATTATATGATTATACATGGGAAAAAACGCTTCCGGCATATTTTTAAATATGTCCGGAATATTTTGACAGCTACATTTGTTGCTCTACGCGTGTTTTTGGAATCTTTTTCTTTCAAGATTCTTCTGAATTCAGCCTCTTCCACTGTGGCAAACCGTGCAGACGACAATTCATTGTCCATTTTATTATTTTTTTTATGTACAGACGTCAACAAGCATTCTCTGATAGAGAATGACGTCAAGGAACCCCGGATGAAAGACGCCCCCTGATTGGCCAATGTTGCCGAGAGACGTAAAATTTGATTGGAACGTGGAATTCTGGAATTTATATTTATATTTTTAGCCCAAATTGGGGTGACATTACAGTCCACACTACCTATGAGCTAATTATAGCTCATTTGAGGTTGACATCGCACGTACGCATTACTTTTCAAGTTGATTTTAGCCAATTAGAAACTAGACAAAGTTCAATCATATAATAATATATTTTATTTGCTAAACAACAATAAAATAATTGAATTTGATGTGAATACTGCAATCTGATTGGCTGATCCGCCTGGATCAACATTGATTATACTTGATAACGTGGGTTGGTATTGTGACGTCGCCACTATATTCATTCGCCAACGTCAAATTCAAATAGTCCTATGAAATAAATATAATTAAAATCGAAAAATTTAATTTATTGAATAATGTGTATTTCTTTTTTTTAGCTATGTTTTCTGCAGACGACAAAGATTGGTTTGAGTAGTGATGTTGTTTGGAGAACTGGATGCGAGCGGAAAGATGCAGTAATGTGTTATTATTGTCTTCATAGCAAATCTATAATATTTGTATATTAAGGTGGTACCTAATACTACAGGGAGATAACTCTTTAAAATCAGTTGAACGTTTTGATCATATGATGTTTGTATGCAGATTTCAAGCATCTCTGTGATCAAAACCACAGAGACAAAAGCTGCTATGTGGCTATTGAATTTATAGCTCTGAGTCTGTTGGTTGGAATTTGTTAAAATTTTGATATTTATTACAGTGGATATATTCAAACACACTGCCAAAAAAGTAGGAAAATTAAACGAGCAGATCAAATTTTATCTGAAGTGTAAGGTACCGGCACCTTAAGATTGTACGGGAACACATTTGGTAGCAAATCAACCTTAATTTTTAAGTTTGCATACAATACACATCTATTGAACGTAATGATATCAAGATACAGCATAAAAAGCAAGCATACACAATATGAAAAAAAGATGACATAATATTGGATTTATCATCTGATAAAATGATATACATTTTTATCATACTTGACATATTCCGTCTTCCGAATTGAAGCCAAAAACAAAATATTTCCGGTAAATAGGGCTGACGCACATTAAGCCATTTCCAGATGATTTTCAATGTTTTTGTCTGTTTCGTATCATGAATGACAAAAATAGAATTGTAATTGTTTTGGAAAATGTAATTACTTATATATTCCTTTAATAAGAGGCGTGGTATCTAAATATGTGTATCTTGTTTCTCTTAGTGTCGTCAGATAGCTCACTCTCACTCAGCGAACGAATCTTGTTGTACTTCTGATATATGCAACACACGTACCAGTATCACTACACCATCATGTGTTTCAGGTAAAGTGAAAGGGAAGTATATGTATGCGATATATGTACTGACAAATCAATTTACATTATTCAAATTATATCGGTTAAGTATTGTCCATCCACCTCCTGTATGCTTCTATAGGTTATTTATTATACCTCGCACTTAAATGAGGGACCGTGTTGGACATGGTCGTATGGTAGTCGGATTTACAACTATCTGTGCAATCAGTGCCTATCACCACTTATATTGTGAGTTCGAATCCCGGTCATGAGGAGTTGTTCTCGATACAACATTATGTGATAAAGTTTGTCAGTAACTTGCGACAGGTCGGTGGTTTTTTCTGGGTATTCCGGTTTCCTCCACTAATAAACCTGACCGTCACGATATAGCTCAAATATTTTTGAAAGTGGCGTTAAGAACCATAACCCATAACCATAACCCTGCACTAAAATGTATGCACTAATGTCGGGAGCTTTAGCAAGTTAGCGTACTGTGTATTGTCGTCTGTGACATCATAGATTAAAGTCACCGGTTATGACATTCCTTGCTATCTGGAAAAAATAAATACTGCACTGTAATAAGAAGAGTTTGAAGATATCAATGGGGTAATTAGAAACAGTAAATCGAAGCACTGACAACACCATGGCCAAAAAGCAAGGACCAAAATGACAAACAACGATCTACAAAACATATGACACATAAAACTAACGATCGAGTAACACGACACCCCATCAAAAACCGGGGGTGAACTCAGGTGCTCCGGAAGGGTAAGATAGGAATCACGGGAGCATTAGTCAGTGGTTCACCTCCGACATCATCTGTCACTTTGCTGATAATTCTGATATCTGATTGGATACATAGTCGAATACGAAAGGTTTGAAGATACCAGTGGGGTAATTAGAAACAGTAAATCGAAACGCTAACAACACCATGGTCAAAAGGAAAAGGACAGAGGGGCAAACAATGATATACAAAAACTACACAGACAACTAAAGACTGAGCAACACGAACACCGTGGGGAATGGTAAGCAGTAACTTCTCCACTCACTTCATTTATATGTTCAGTCCGATCCTATGGGACAGGGGTTCTATGACACCATGTATTCACATGCTATTTCAACCTATTTTCGTCGCCATTTCTAAATTTAACTATCATGGTACAACAGGTCCCCGATATATACTATAGAATAATTACGTTTGTTGAGTTACAGTTTAACTATATAAAATTATGAATGTTTTAGGATGTCCGAGTGGCTGGAAGGAGTATAATGGCCATTGTTACTTCTTCAGTACTAATATAGTAATGTGGGCCAATGCAAGGGTAAGACGGTAAACTGTTCATTTTTTATCAAAACAAATAGAAAGAAAAGCAAAACAGTCAGAAACAAAACAAAGCATGATTGATTATATTTAAAGCTCGTTCTATGAAAAGATCATGGGGTTAATCTTAATAGTTGACTACCATGCCTGGTTTCATTATAATCTCATTTGTATCCTTATCCCTACGGCGCGTGGCTGACATATCAGATCCATGTACAGTTGAAAGCATGTAAACTGAAATCCCATCCACAAATGTGATGCACTCAATTGGACCGTTGTTCATGATAGTTAATTCACCTGGTTTGTTAGAGACTTTGTTTTGATTTCTTGTGGTATGCCACTGCGGTTTGAGCGGACAATTCCTGTAGCATTTACACCAAGTTGAAACAAATCCCAAAAGAGTTGCGGAGAAGTGTAATAATTATCACAATAAAGGTTATAGCCCTTCTCAAAGAAGCCTCTCATAAGATTCATCACCAAGTCATACGTTGCTCCATTCATACTAGGACCAGTGGCAGACTTTCCAGTATATGGTTTGAATTAGAGACATAACCATTTGTTGAGTCTGATAACATGTAACCTCTTATACCATATTTGACGGGTTTGTCCGGACTATAAACACGTAAAGAGAGGTGACCACGCCAAGGAATCATGCCTACATCAAACGATATATATTGATGTGGAGTATAAGAGGAGAAGAATCTGTTGACGATGCGTTTATAAAGAGGACCAAGTATAAACAGAGGATCAAGTCCTGGTTGTCCACAGGGTATACATGAATCGTTATTTACCAGATGAAAGAAAGATGTTATCAGGAGGAAGCGATCTCTAGACATGGTGGCTGGAAAGAAGGGTGTAGAGGTGACTGGGTCAGTGCTCCAATACTCGTTAATGTCAGATTGAGATATAAGTCCCATTGCAAATATAAGGGCAAGATACCGTTTCATTTCAGCAATTGTTGTGCTAACCCACTTCCTAAATCTAAAACATCTACTAAGGTTGGGACTTTTCTGAAAATATTGCACTGCATATCGGTTGGTTTCCGTGGCCATATCCTCATAATCTTCACTATCAACAAAAATATTGAAGTAGTCACTTATTGAAGCGTTATTTGCAACCTGAACTTTTATGCCAGTATTTTCACAAAATTGGACATATTGAATCAAGCCATTCAAGGGGTCTTTTCTACCCTCAGACCAGTTTTCAGGGTAAAAAAAGTCATCCCTATTTTCAAAAACTTCCATGTTTTCATCATCATCAAAACCCTCGAACTTTTCATCATATTCACTGTCTGTGTCCGCAAATATTTCATACAAATTTTGATCGTGACCAGCGCACAGGCTCTCGGGTACACTCTGTGATTTTCGTTATTTTATTAAAATTAAATATTTTCCCTTTTAGTGCCTCTATTCTACCCTTCTCTATGCAGAATCACCCAATTTTGACGTATTTTATACATTTTGATACAACCCATTTTTTCTATAGTATTTAGGATCTGGTACTGATTCTGCTGCGTTCTATACATGTCTGTTGCCATGGCATAGAATTGTCCTTATCTGCTCCTCCTTTGTTCATCCCAGTGATACAGGGTCGATTTTACAACTTGGGATCTGGTACTGATTCTGCTGCGTTCTATACATGTCTTTTGCCATGGCATATAATTGTTCTTATCTGCTCCTCCTTTGTTCATCCCAGTGATACAGGGTCGATTTTATAACTTAGGATCTGGTACTGATTCTGCCACGTTCTATACATGTCTGTTGCCACGGCATATAATTGTTCTTATCTGTCCCTCCTTTATTCATCCCAGTGATACAGGGTCGATTTTACAACTTAGGATCTGGTACTGATTCTGCTACATTCTATACATGTATGTTGCCATGGCATATAATTGTTCTTATCTGTCCCTCCTTTATTCATCCCAGTGATACAGGGTCGATTTTACAACTTGGGATCTGGTACTGATTCTGCTGCGTTCTATGCATGTCTGTTGCCATGGCATATAATTGTTCTTATCTGCTCCTCCTTTGTTCATCCCAGTGATACAGGGTCGATTTTTGCAACTTAGGATCTGGTACTGAATCTGGTGCGTTCTATACATGTTTGTTGCCATGGCATATAATTGTTCTTATCCGTGCTTCCTTGGTTCATCCCTGTTATGTAGGGTCGATTAAGATCACAGACATTCCTTTACGATCATGATGGCGATCGTAAATCGTAAAACTTTTAAGGTCATGACTTCAACTTTACTACTTAGAATACAATTTTAAACAAATATTAAAAAAAAATACAATTCACTGTCGGAAAATTCCAGAATCAAATATAGAATTGTAACAAGAGGCAACATTGATACCTCCAGGGGCGTAGCTGCATATACGTTGTCACGCCTTGGCGTGCACATCGTCAGGTTATAAAAAAATTAGGATATAAAATTTATATTAATACTAGTTATCAGTGTTGTACAAGGACATGATATTTAATTACAACACTATTTCATTCGGGTGTTCATTTTTTCCTGGTTGCGGTCCTTCTTCCGTAATTGAAATAGTCAAATTGAAATACAACCGAATTGATATCAAAATGTGACTTGTGTCAACCTCATTTATAATAACCATTGACATTATTTCAAACTTCTATATCACGTACATGATCTTTAATTACAACACTATTTCATCCAGGTGTTCATTTGTTCCTGTTCTATTAAAGGTCTTTATCAAACAGCATCATGCAGTTTACATGTAATGCAGTTAGTACGTATTTAAATCACATAAG
>MJUT01040980.1:134713-144991 GCA_002080005.1 Gigantidas platifrons | reverse complement strand
TGATAAAATTTATAACATAATGTTGTATCGAGTACACCTTGCCATGAACGGGGTTCGAACTCAAAACTTTTGTGGTGATAGACACTGATTATACGGGTAGTTGTAAATCTAACTACTATACGATCAGGTCCCAATACCCATCTAAATTCTTAATGTCGTTCAATATACAAAATTACAAAATGTATGTCAAACAAGGAAACAGAAAGTAGGGATTTTATATACCTGTAAATTTCATAAGTGTAGAATAATTCATAAACCATAATATTGTATTGTTTTCTTGTTTATTTTAGGCATGTTGAAAGTTTAACACCAGGATCAAACAGTTGTCATGTCGTTATAGAATTCTTTCATTAAAAAAAACAAACATGTCGATTATGAAAATTGTAAAAAGAAAAAAAAAAATAATAAATTAATAAAATACAAAACAATACAGCAACACATTTTACCCATCTACAACGAATAAAGTAACGAATCAATGATATTATTAATATTTCTAATCCCAGAATTATAAAACATGCCATAAGGGAAAAAGGACATCATCACACTTAGTTTAGAGGCCGTCAGTTTAAATTCTTTTAAAATAAAAAAAATATAATTTTCCTACAATTGTTCTCCTATCATACCGAAAAGAGACAAATAATTGGCACCAAAACATGTGTATCTTTATAGGGTTACGGTTATGGTGTTGAATGCCATTTTCAATAATATATCAGTTATATCGTGGAGGTCCGTTTTTATTGGTGGAGGAAACCGGAGTACCAGGAAAAAACCACCGACCTGTCATAAGTCACTGACAAACTTCATCACGTAATCTTCTATCGGGTATCTCTATAAACAAATAAACAAATATGTATATAGTCTAAAAAGTGTACAACAACACCGCGGAAAGTAGATTTTAAAGTGTACTAAAGTACAATAAAAACAACAATACAGTTTGTAGTTTACATATCAGATATACATCGTCAGTATCCAGCTCCGGCCAACCTGGGAAGTGTTCTCGTATCAGCAATACAGAGGTAAAATGTGTCTTCAACTAACCATACGTTGTATACCGGTAGTTAGAAAAATGATTTTCTGTTCTAACTACTTTTTATGTGCAAGGGGTCTCAATGATTTGGCAAAATGCTAAAAATGCATGTTGAAAATGTAGCAAAAGGAATGGGATCAAGTGAAAACACGAAATAATAAACAATAAAACACGTCTAAACAGTAGTCAACAATCGTCTTTACGCTTCTAAACAGTAGTCAACAATCGTCTTTACGCTTCTAAACAGTAGTCAATAATCGTCTTTACGCTTCTAAACAGTAGTCAATAATCGTCTTTACGCTGGCGTTGAATAAAAAAAAACAACACCGTACAAAAAAAAAGGCGGAATAAAACACTACGAAAGTAAATTTAAACATGTAACGGGAAACAGACTAAAACAACAAATGTTTCACATAACAAATATGTTTCTTCAGTATCCTGACGAAAGTCGTGAAATTGCATCGTTTGTATGGGTCATACATATCTAGGTAAACAACTATTTCAGTCAGAACGTTTTTAGCAAATCATACCTGATGGATTCATATGAATCATAGTAAAGAAAGCTGATTTTCTGTTTTGTATATGCAAGATGTCTCAATTTCTAAATATAGGTGTGTGTATCAGGGGCGGATTCAAGGGGGGGGCGCCGGGTGCGCCCCCCCCCTAAAATTGGTAAAAAAATGATTTTTTTGCGTAAAATCGTGATTTTTCACACGAAATACCCCCAACATTTTCGCGCCTCCCTCCGCTCGGCGCGATTTTTTTTTAGTGCGCCCTCCTAACTTGAAATCCTGGATCCGCCCCTGTGTATGTGTCAGAAAAGTGATAACTTTTCCCATCGCTTCATATTTGTTCATGTTTATTTTGTGAATAATCACAATATTGTAATGTTGGTAAAAACCAATAAATTCAATTGAATTCGTATCATATCAATGCAATAAATTTTATTATGACACAATACCCTATATATGCTACTTAACTTGTACAAATAAGACAAAATCTTTTATTGTGAGAAATATTATTTTTCTCACGACCTCGTCAATTTTATAACCGCCAATTAAAACAAAAAACCCAGTCTTACTCACTTCAGTCATAGTCTGAAAATTAATTGTTAGACAGTGCTGATATAAAAACATATCGAGTCTATCTAATATCAACAGTTTGATGCAGGAAAATGATCAGGTATGTCGTTTCTATCTTGTATCATGTGATATTCATACTCGTCATTGTTTATCTGAACTGACAAGATTCTAAAATATGTAATAAGAAAAGTTTGTAGATAATCGGGGTTAATCAGGAGCCGTAAGTCGAAGGACAGATAATGCAATGGTCAAAAGAAAATGAACAATAGGACAAGCAATGATCTTGTAGGATCTACAAGACAAGTGTGAACATACCAAGGTGGTATTCAGAAACCATAAATTTAAGATGGACAGACAATATAATGACCAGCAGAAAAAGGACAAGACAGACAATATAATGACCAGCAGAAAAAGGACAAGACAGACAATACAATGACCAGCAGAAAAAGGACAAGACAGACAATACAATGACCAGCAGAAAAAGGACAAGACAGACAATACAATGACCAGCAGAAAAAGGACAAGCATTAATCTACAAAACAATACACAGAAAATTAAAGATCGGGAGCCACGAATCACATTAAAAGCCGGGATGAACTCATGTGTCCAAGAAGGGTAAGCAATTCCTGCTTCACATGTGACACCGTCTACAAAACACTGGACGGAAAACTAATGATCGGGAGCCACGAATCACATTAAAAGCCGGGATGAACTCATGTGTCCAAGAAGGGTAAGCAATTCCTGCTTCACATGTGACACCGTCTACAAAACACTGGACGGAAAACTAAAGATCGGGAGCCACGAATCACATTAAAAGCCGGGAATGACCTCCACAAGGGTAAGCAGTCCCTACTTCATATGCGACTTCCGTCTACAAAACACTACTGTAGACAGAACACTAAAGATTGAGTAGCACGAAAGATGTACATGCAGTTCTGGGGGCTATCCAGAGTTCATTTTTAACACATTGGCAGTGAATAATTAGAATTAGTAATATACATGTATCTAGTTTACATACAAAATGCACTATTACCTAAATATGCAAGTTTATCTGATTGGTTTATAATACAGTCCGACAAAAGTTAAGCACCACCTGACTTGTTTCAATAATATCTTTTCTAATAATGAAATTATTTCAAATCGGTTTGCTGTTTTCGTTAACTCTACACACATACTTACTTACCTATTAAACAGGTTTATTGATCGATTTTTATTTATGTGTATATGACAGGGTGTGTAAAGTGCCACGTGTATTTTTCAACATTTGTGTTTGCGAACGAAAGCTGATTTTTTTGTGTAGAGTTTTAAGTTTCATTTTCTATTGGTTTGGTATGGTGCGGCGAAAATTAACCATACCAGAAAGGTGGCAAGCTGTTGGCATGCATAACGGTGGTTTTAGCCATTAAAGGGTGGCAGACCACTTCAGGGTTAACCATTCCATCATTGTACGACTGATGCAGCGTTTTCGTCAAACGGGGAATGTTACTGACCGTCCACGTGCAGGTAGACCTCGCAAAACGACGACGAGAGAGGACCGGCTCATAACCAGACGGGCGCGGCAACGGCCGTTCAGTGCAGCTGGTGCACTTCGTGGTAATTTAGCGTTTGGAGGCCACATTAGCATACGCACTGTAATCAGACGCCTCCACCATCAGGGAATGCGAGCGCGACGACCCATAAAACGTCCACAGTTGACATTACGTCATCACCATGCTCGATTTGACTGGTCACATGATCATTTGGGGTGGACTATTCGCACATGGAGACGGGTCCACTGGTCTGATGAAAGTCGTTTTTTGCTACGTCCTACCGACGGTCGTGCAAGGGTTTGGCGCCAACGAAACACTTCATTTCAGGACAACCACATTTTGGGCACAACTGCTTTTGGGGGTGTGGTGTAACTGTCTGGGGTTGTTTTTCCTTTGACTGTAAGTTGGACTTGTACGTTCTTGATGGTAATCTGACAGGCCAAAAATACCGTGACAATGTGCTCGCTCCACGCGTAGTCCCCCATTTCGACAATCATGCGTTGGCTGACAGGCCAATGTTCATGGACGACAACGCTAGGCCACATAGAGCTCGAATTGTACAACATTGTTTACAGCAAGAGGCTGTTCAGACAATTCCATGGCCTGCAATGTCGCCAGACATGAACCCTATTGAGCATTATGGGACTTTATTGGCCGAAAAATTAACCAACGCAATCCAAAATGTCAAAATATTGACGAATTAAGAACTGCTATCTTACAGGAGTGGCAACAGTTCCCCCAAGAACGGCTTTGGCGTCTTGTGCGAAGCATGACGAGGCGTGTTACAGAACTTCACAATACACGCGGTGGATATACTCGTTATTGATTTTTATGCCTTACACATACGCACAATAGATGCATTTAAGAGTTCTTAAAATCTGAAGACTCTGCATTTTAATGCAATGTTAAAAACTTCAATCAAAGACAAACTGGTTCTACGTTTTTCCAGCGCCTGTTTTTAACCCTATTTTTGCCACGTCATAGTCACGTCTTTCAGGATGATAAAAACTTCGTAGATTGGTAATTTTAGAGCCCTTGGTGTAGTCTTTTAAGAAGTGTAAAAAAATGGTGATATCTGTTTTATTGTTTTAACAGTATTGATGTAAAAAAATATATCGATAAAAATATAGGGTGGTGCTTAACTTTTGTCGGAGTGTATATATATATCGCAATTGTTCTATATAATGATTTGACAGTTTTCTTCCTGGATTTAAAATTGGACGCTTTCCAAGTTGACACATCAATATCATTCAGTCATCATAGAACGATATATCACCATATATAAGCTTGGTTTGGTTTTTACGGTTTATAGACTTTTTTTTACATTTATTTTAATTTTTATTATTTCCATATTTAAAATGTATCATTTAGGGTACGTCGTGGTCGTGATCGTATGGTAGTTGGATTTACAACTACCAATATACAATCAGTGCCTATCATTACTGATGTTGTGAGTTCGAATCTCGATCAGGGATATATGTAGATTCTACAACATGATGTGATAAAGGTTATCAGTGACTTGCAACATTTCGGTGGTGGTTTTCTCCGGATCCTCTGGTTTCCTTCACCAATAAAACTGACTGCCACAATATAACTGAAATATTGTTGAAAGTGGCGTTAAACACCATTAAACAAGCAAATAATAAAACGTGCCATTGTTCAATACGACACGGGTTTAATCATGTTTTCCCCCTATTAATTAAGATATGCCAACATTTTGCAAGATCAGTTACATGATTTTTTTTAATTCTCCCAACTGGTGAGGTTGTTACCAACGGACACTGGTAATATTAACATATGGTTACTGATTTACTTTACTATTGTTTGAAGATTTTACTTGGTTTTGCTGTTAAGTAATCAAACTACCATCACTGTCAGTAAACTTTGAAACAACAAAAGGCATTTAATCCTACTATCTATAAGACAAATATTTCATCAAACTATCTATGTAACATACACAATGTAGTTACAGTCGAATACATCATGAAACGGCCGGATAGGCATAGTCTGCTAAAAATATTTAGAACATAAAATGGTTGAAATGGAACAAGTATGAAATATGTTGAGCAAGCAAACGGTGAATGTTGTTTAACTGAATGAAAAAAAGATGATTTCGATGAAACATGAATGATATCAAGAAGAGCTTGAATATTTTTATCGAAGGGGTAATCAGAATGAGTATCCATATCTAAGGTGAAGGTCATTGGCCAACTTCCTGTTTCTGTTAAATATGAATCCAGTCGTAACTACTCGGCCATTCTCGCTACCCTGCAAATAACCTCGTATGCATTAGGCGTATAAATCGTACTACTTTTTACATGTCAGTTACATGAAAGTTTGATAAAGTTATATTGTAAACAATTTTCTATATTTCAATTATTTTCATGGATAAAAGTTAAAGTTTTAATTAGCTTTGCATGATTAAACATTTTACTTAGTAAGTCTTCCATATTGGATTTTTGTGCGGCTTATATATAATTAACTTCCGGCAAACAATTTAAGAAGAATTTCTCCTATCTGCATACGAGGTTATTTGCAGGGTAACGAGAATGGCCGAGTAGTTACGATTGATATGAATCACCATTGGTCAACTTCCTGTTTCCGTTAAATATGAATCGCCATTGAACATATCTTCCTGTTCCATTTGATAGATAATGAATGAGGAAACAAATTCATCTTACTCTGCAAAATATATTTTATTTGCGTCCGCATATTCAAGTTAATAAGTACAGTCAAACCTGTATTAAGAGGTCACCTTTTGGGAAAAGAAAAAGTGGCCTTATAAGACAGGTGACCTCTTAAAAGAGGTTTAATTCACATGAAATTTTCTATTACAGGACAAGAAAAGAGTGACCTTTTAAGACAGGTGACTTCTAAATAGATGTGACCACATGGACAGGTTTGACTGTACATATAATACCTCATAATGGAGCGAGTTGCCCTTATAAAGGCATACAAAACCCGGAAGATATGACGCAATACCTATACAAAATGTCTGATCTGATATCGTACATGAAACATTATAAAGGAATGCAGCACACAATAAGTATTAGATGACAAGGAAATACCTTTTAAAGACACCTATATTTTGATATGATTTTTGTCTGTTACAAGAAGCCAATATGGTAAAGTGTGTTTTGAGACCTCTGTGCATTCTGATTGTTCTGTTTATAACAGGTTAGTTGATTTAATTTAAATGTTCATATGGTAACTCTTTCATTGTTACATGTAAAATGGGAAGTGTTTTTGTTGTATTTATTGATTAGAACAAATTTACAGCCGATAAATCAGGTAAATAATTGCCACTGGACAGGAAAAAAAGCGCGGACTTTTTTTTTAAAACTTATATACAAAATGTACATCTTTATTTACAAATGACATACAACATAGAGGCATAAATGCACGAATACAATAAATAATTCATCAGATTATGATCCAATACAAATACAATAAAACATTGTCCGATCATGTTATTGAAATACTGCATGAAACATCGGCAGAATTTTTTTATTTAAAGGGGCATTAGCTACGATTTTGACCAAAAAAATTATATGCTTTGGAAATTGGTAAATAGATTTAAAGGACTTTAAAATGATGAAATAAAGGTAATTATTACATACTTAGTTAAAATAAAGACATTTTTGTATGACCAATATGACCGGAAGTAAACTGTCTATATTTTCACACCCCTGGAAAATAACCGGTTATTGGATTACTACAAGATCATTTCCATATCGAGGCCCATATTGGCCCGGGCCAATATGGGCCTCGACTTCGTCTCAGGCCAATATGGGTGTCTCTTTTCTAGATGTCGGAAGTATGTAATAAATAGTTTAATACATGGGCATTTCCATATAGGCCTGGTTATCACCCCTCGACCCATATTGGCCCTCGACTGCGTCTCGGGCCAATATGGGGGTCTCGGAATGATAACCAGGCCAATATGGAAATGCCCATGTATTAAACTGTATATATTTCACATTAAAAAGATTATCGAACCCCTTTCCGCCTTTTGAGAACGAAAATTACCATCGATTACTTATTTGCTTGCAACCAAATAATTTTACCTCGCTTTTTCCGTATGCAATTGACCTTACTAGTGACAGGTAAAAACGAATAATTTGTATTTTGTCGCTTATTAACTGCCAACTTGCATGGTTCTTTGTCCGTAATTAACACCGACTAAAAGCAGATTCACAAAAAATAAGAAATAAGTGCATTGTTGTACTGATTTAATGACGATTCGACAAACTCCGTAAACAATGTCGATTATTAATAAGATGGTGTCCATTTCTTGATCGATCTCAAAACACGAGCAGTTGCATGTTTTCCCCCGATGCCCGTACATTTCATAACATTTATAAGTTACAGAAACACGTTTTATTAAGGCATCAATCATATTTGATAGTTTTTATGGGTAACAAAAAATTATGATTTGGCAGATAATGCCCCTTTAACATATCCGAAAATAATTTAAATAATATGTCTTTGTTTTTATCTGATCAAGCATCGAATAATTGTCATTTCCAATCGGAACATTACTTTCTGTGCTTCCGAGTAGAGATTAGTATGCACACTGAACATGGAACGGAAATGAAATGGAACTAACACAGTGAGAAGGTCGTTTTTAAAAGCTTTATACTTAGAATGGAGTTAAATTTTAGAATTTACCTATTGAATGCAAGTTTAATGTACAATTGTACTTTGTAGGTTTATCAACAACGACTACAGAGGAATCTAGCAGTAGTACACAGTCTACGATGACGCCCGGAACACAGTCTACGACGACGTCCGGAAATGACGCAGTCGTCCTGTATATTAGCCTTCTGTTTATCATGGGTTTTGCAATTTTAGCGCACAAGTTGAAGTGATGTCATTGATCTGGCTAATGAATTGAGTCATGACACTTCTAGCGACAGATGATGACACGTTTAGTGACAGATGACACTTTTAGTGACATGATTATACTCAGTTAACTAATACATTGTTGTATATAAGTTTTAATGTGTGCAAGCATGTTACAATTGTAATGAATTTTTATTAAATTATTAACACCTGATGTTATGTGTCAAGTGTGTAAATTTGGCATGAAAAACAGTGTCACAAATCAAAACAGAGTATATTTAGTACCATTAGAATACAGTCTAAACTAATAATTATTACAATTTTTAATATGAAAGGAAACTTTATACAGTGATGGTCAACAATTCCTCCAATATCAACAAAACGAACAACCCCCTCTTACCTTAACTCACTGAACACACACAAAACAACATACAATGACATATGACATGGGAAATTTGGCTTGGGACAGGCACAAAATATGGCGGGTTAAACCACTTAATGGTATTCCAACTCTCCCCTCTTGATAACTGGATCATCAACTGCATATACAAAATATGTAAACAAACAGTATTGAAGAAAAATTCATTAACTATTATTGACAAGTTCAAAACCTTTCCGGAAATTTTAATAAATTAAAATTTATTTTCTATGCATATGATACTTATTAGAAAACAAATAAGAAGACTTTGAAGATACCAAAGGTGCAATCAGAAAACGTATATCGAAGAAGAACAAACAACACATTGGCTAAAAGGACAAACAACGATCGACAAAACATACATGTATAAAACTAAAGATCGAGTAAAACGAACCCCACAAAAAACTGGGGGTGAACTCAGGTGCTCTGGAAGGGTAAACAGTTCCTGCTCCACTAGTGGCACCCATCGAGTTAATCTAGTTACAAACCTGGCAAGAAGTCGTGAATGAGCAAAGGACCGGGAAGTATTTACGACAAGTGGAACATATCCGTGGTCATTTGTGACACAGATATTCCATAACGGTCAACCAAGTCATGGTGGCCGGACCGTAAAATTTTCGAAGATCAACCTGTTTTGACAATTTTGATATGTATGTGTCAACAGTATTGCATATTTTATGATTCCAGCATTGTATAGTTAGTGTTTAGAATAAAGATTAATTACTTGTCACCACCCAGTTACCCCCATTGACTATCGGACATCCTATTGCATTGGTAAGTCAGTGAGCGAGTAATTGTTTTTTAACGCCAAATGAGCAATTTTTCAGCTATATTATGGCGAGAATGAGTTAATTTACATTTTAAATAGTATGGCGTGTTTGGGTATCGTCATAGCCGCTATCGTATGGTATTTTGAATTAATTAGTGCCTATATCACTACATCGTCGGAAATCCACGGTTGATTACGCTTCGTTCCTCACTCCATCACCGTGGGTCCTGCATTCACGAAACGATTAGTTCGTGTCTCCAAACTATATATAAATGGAAACGGTAATCATCGTAAGGATAGTAAGAATCGTATTATCATTCATTGGATCGCGGCATCATCGGAAGGCGGAAAGATGTACTGCACATTCACAATCACAATTACCGATATTATGAATTCTTTAGCATTACATTGTGAAGAGTGATATTTATCGTGTCAAGGAACCGTCGAACGATCGGACAAACGGATTAACGGACTATCTGATCGTCTCATTGTAACAACGGTCTATAGATTCAAATGTGTAAATTAATTTTAGTGTCATTATAAGTTGTGGAGCGAGGTGGAGCTACCGGAAGTGACGTCATTTCCCCCCGCGTTTTCAGAAATCGGTT
>MJUT01040980.1:99710-113380 GCA_002080005.1 Gigantidas platifrons | reverse complement strand
AATTAGGTGAAAAGCCATTACAAACAGACAATCAAACGGTACATCTAGGAATTATTAGAGCAGATAAGAACGAAATCAAACTAAACATTCAGGAACATATCAGTATTGCACGGAAAACGCTATATTCCCTAATTCCAGTCGGACTGAATGGAAAAAATGGACTCAACCCACTAACAGCATATAAGATCTACCGCAAGCATATGTATTACCTAGACTTCTATATGGACTCGAAGTGCTTCCGTTAAATGCATCTCAAATAACAGAACTGAAGCAATTTCATACTAAAACTCTGAGATGCTTCCAATCTCTTCCAGTCCGAACAGCAACATCAGCAGTATACCTTCTTCTAGGTGCGCTACCCATAGAAGCAGAGCTGCATAAGAGACAACTAAGCCTGCTCTACTCAATATTAGCCTCAGAGAACAGAAAGCTGAAGAACCTGATGGAAAGAGCGCAGACGGTCAATAAAAATAATCCGGAAAGCTTTTTCACGAGAATACAAGATATACTGGACTTGTACAACTTGCCACCAATTCATGTGCTTGTTGATGCATTGCCAACTAAGTTAACATGGAAACGAGGAATCAAGTTGAACAATGGACTAATAAACTATCAGAAGAAATTGAAGGAAAAAGTACAATGAAACTATGTAACAGGGACATATTAAAAATTCACGGTGCTCATCCAGTCTGGAGCTCATTGCATTCAGTTACACGTGAGGAGAAGAAAGCCCAAATTAAGGCCAGGTTGCTCACAGGTACATACCTGCTTCAATCTGATATACAAAGGTTTTCAATGGAAAAGGATGAACAAAAATGTGAACTGTGCCAAATTGAACAAGAAAACATGGAGCACTTCCTATTAAGATGTCCAGCTCTTAATGAGAAAAGGAAAGCAACATTATCTAAGCTGAAACAAACCTTAATTCAATCAACTGGACAAGACAAATGGACAGAGAATATTGTAGGGAATAAAACATTATTATTACAAACCATTATTGATGTTAGTGCTGTGGCAGATGAATTAAATATAAATCAGGAAAACTGTAAGGAGATCGAAACGATCAGCAGGACTCTTTGCTATGATCTCCATGTTCAGAGAACATTAATGTATAGAAGGATTAAACTTACAGGCTGGTTGGCATTAATGACCCTGGGCATGGCCAAGTTAGTAAACAGTAATTTTGTTTTATCTTTTTAACGTATATTTTTATTAGTTGATTGATAATTAATATTTAACTTCATAAAATAATTGATTTCAGGTTTGTAAATTTTGTAACTAATTTTATCTTGCAAACATTTATTACTTTTTAATAATTAAAAGTAATACCTTTTTTTTTAATACTAATTACCCTGTCAGTAAATACCAAGTTAGCAAACAGTAACCATGTTTTACCTTTTAAAAGTATATTTTTATTAGTTTATTGATAATTAATATCAAACTTAATAATAATAATATAATAAAATAATACTGATACATATAATATAAATGAACCCAATCCTCTTAAAATATTCAATTGTTTCCTATGTGTTTTTTAGTTGTTAGTTTTAAATACTTAATAAGGAAATATTTTACCGTGTGACACGGGTGCTCCACAGTGGAGGAATCTACGAAGAAAAGAAAAGAAGAAGTAAATAGGTCAACATGGCAGTGCTAAGTCGACTGCGTGTACTTCTGCTAATGTTATTTTATGTATTTTGCAGACAAGCACATTGTGCTGCTATTGATCATCATTCTGAAAAGGGTAAACTTTCCAATGATGGTATCATGAAAGGTAATGTGCCGGGGCCGGATGATCATGCTAAAACTGGTGTTGAATCTGGCCGGCCTGCAGCTCCTGTTCATCAGGCTGATGTCAACATTGGGAAAATTCCCCAAGGTGGTAGTGCTAACAAAGTTCCAGAAGGACAAGAACATCCGAAGAGGCAGAGAAAATTCCCACAGTTTAAATTATCAGAAGTTCGAGAATGTAGAGAAGATGTTCAAAAATATTGTAACCCAAAAATTGCCGACAACAACTTTGAAATTATTGATTGTTTGCAGAGTGATGCAAATGTAAGTAAATTGATTAGTATAAGGGTTAAACTGCCAGTAACAACTATCAACACTACTTTCAATGCTTATAGAAGACTTACAGGAATACACTCAGGCACCATACTCTGTGTCATGTAGGGTAACTTTCGGTAAACACGGACACCTTAGACTTAATTAGTCAGTGTGTGTATTCTGACACTTGGGGGAACGGAATATATTGAAGATAGCTATGCATTAGCTGTGTTTTGTCAAAACTGTACTAAGTAAACTCCAAAGGCTTACGAATGTTTCATGACCATGTA
This sequence comes from Gigantidas platifrons, assembly GCA_002080005.1. Classification (NCBI taxonomy): domain Eukaryota; kingdom Metazoa; phylum Mollusca; class Bivalvia; order Mytilida; family Modiolidae; genus Gigantidas; species Gigantidas platifrons. Next base: position 111,044 of record MJUT01040980.1, on the reverse strand, counting down.
GTACACAAATTGTGAGAAAAGTGACGGCTGGTAAATACAGACACAAGGAAGGAAAATATGGACATACATTAAAGGAATACTCCAGTCAGTTGAAAAGTTGTTTTAATTTAATTCATTATCACTTTTTATTCATACATAACATATTATTAAAAAAAAAAAAGCACCTTTATTAACATTAATATACCCAATTAAAAATGTGAATATTTGGAATTTCCTGTCGTAGTCAATCGTAACTACTCGGCCATTCTCGCTACCCTGCAAATAACCTCGTATCCATTAGGCGTATAAATTGTACTACTTTTCACATGTCAGTTACGTGAAAGTTTGATAAAGTTATATTTTAAACAATTTTCTATATTTCAATTATTTTCATGGATAAAAGTTAAAGTTTTAATTAGTTTTGCATGATTAAAGATTTTACTTAGTAAGTCTTCCATATTGGATTTTCGTGGACTATATTTTTGTGCAGCTTATATATAATTAACTTCCGGCAAACAATTTAAGAAGAATTTCTCCTATCTTCATACGAGGTTATTTGCAGGGTAGCGAGAATGGCCGAGTAGTTACGATTGTTGTCGTAGTGTAAGCGCCATGACACCTATTGATGTGACGTCACACGGCCGGATCATGTTAGTTGAATAAATAACATGTATCTGACTCTTATCCCAACATCGTGCCCGTTTGGTTATGTTTTAATATAAGATCAACTGCAATGCAATGTTTATAATCGTATACAGGGATGCAAATTAACGGTCGCCCAGTCGCCCACGGCGTGTAAAATTTCAGCTGGGCGATCAAATATTACTTTGCGGTCGCCCAGTTGGCGATTGAAATTTATTCATCACTCCAAGTTTCCACTGCCAACGGAATTTTAGAACGGCATTAAATTCCGTTTTCAGTTTTAATAAAATGTCAGACAGACTTGAAATTTGTTTCTTTATTCTGTCAGACCGGCACATTCCTATTTTTATTAATCAAAACTTCTTCCTATGGTATTGTAAACGTCATTTTAGTAGGAACGGGCACCTGCAATACGTGAAGCCTTAAAACTGAAATACATTACTGAGCACAGAAATAAGTTGACTTCCACACTCCAAAGGTATCAAATATTGTTTGTATTTAATTAAATTTGATTTGAGATGCTTATATATTGAAGATGACAACAGATTCATGTTCTTAACTGAAATTAAAAAATGTAGGTAAACCGGATGTTGACATTGATGTAAAATATTCGGAACGGGATCGGACAGTGAGATACGGATTGTTGGCCATATCTGCTATCTTTTTAGATAACTATACAGAAAAGCATTTAATTGAAAAATGTGCAATGTATTTACATGAAAATTGATTGATACTTGTAATCCAAACTAAGGTGAATAACTTGTCTATTGCAAATGTACATTTTAGTTTATTTTCAATTTGAATTGATATCCTAAAAATTTCCAAAAGAATAGATGTGTATTGGATACTTTTATACAGTTAATTTTATACCATACTATAGAATATATTTCAAATTTATAAACCTATGAAATAAAAATTATCTGCTACATTTTACTTGTTTACAAATAAAAAAAACAATATATTAAAATACAATATCTGCACACATATAATAATATACAGCATACAGTAAAAGGAATAAGTAAACACAGATATTTACATATATTGTATTCATTACATCAACTGGATACCTATACTGTGCATTATATATGTATGCCGACTGACAGTCACATAAAGACTGCTTACTAAATTGCCATCAAACGTCATTATAGACAAGTTTGACATCACAAAAAATGCATTCCTAACAAAATTAGGATTTTTTTTTAGGTCAGATCAGGACAAGACCTGATTAAATTTAATTATTGCTGGATCTATCACACAAATTAATTCAACATCTCTGGAAACCTTTTTTGCGTACCCATTCCCCTTTAAGAGTTTAAATGATAAGTACATGTAGGTAGTTAATTCCTGTTTAGAAAATGTGGGAGTTTATCAGTGGCATAAAACCTCCACAAAAGAGGAAGACAGACAAAGATAAAAATTCATACTGCTACAAGTATTTAAAAAGCCTGTATATCAGGTCCGAATGTTTTGATTTTTCTTTTTCATCGACTGAAAAATAAAACTGGGCCCTTAAAAATTTAGCTGGGCCCCTAGAAATTAGAAGTCAGTAGCCCAGCTGGCTACTGGGAAAAAATAGTTAATTTACATCCCTGGTATATCGTTCTAATTTTTTTTCTTAATATTCCCACCCAACGTTACATTTTCATAAAACAATGAGTTTATTTGTATCGGGAGGGGAGAAGGTCTACGTATAATTTCATCTTAGAGAATTTCATGTTTTACGTGATTGGCCGTATAGTTTAAATAACTGTCAGTTTTAACTCATTTTATGCATACACATGTTTTTTTTTCTTTTTTGTCCCCAATACTGTCGTACTTTCCCGTGTTTTTCGAGGTCACTGGTCGATGTGTTGACAAGGGTAATTACACAAAAAAATTCTTCTCACATATTCCCTTTTAATTTCGTTAGTGCAATAAAATGCTTAACATGAAGTCATAATGATTTTGTAAATATCAAAAGATAAATATACGACGTTATTTTACGATTTACATAATTTTTAATGATAAAATTGCAACTGATCAATACTGATATAATATACGATATCTGCACTAATACGTCACAGCTCTTTCGGAAGAGCTTTAATTTTAGGTATAATCCGAGAATGGATTATGTCCCTTATCTTTTCACATTGTAGAGTCGATCGTTTTATTGTAGAGTGTTGAAAAATGGTGATCCCCATTGTTTGGTGCAACAGGCAACTTCAATCACCAAATTCTACCTTACGTTATATTATTTTTAGCATTCATTAACACAAATGTCTTTTAGTTAATGTCATTTAAATATTCACGCTAACTTGTTAAGACCATGGAGTTTTCCTTTAATGTACAAATGTACATGTATTACTTCTTTTTCTTCCAGGTAAGGTACCGGATTCGTTAATCAAATTTATTTGGTTCTGCTAGTTGTATTTTTTTTCAAAGATACTTCTTACCTCAATGTTAGCCTGTCATTTCAAATTTCAAATGATCCTACTAGGGTTTTCGCTACAGGGAGATTCCGGCTTCCGGCAAAGAAGTCGCTTTGTGCAGGGCATGAAGAATTATTTTTTAAGTCACTTACCCAAGGGAAAGTGAAATAAAAAATTTACTTTCCCTTCCTAATTCCTACTTTCCCGTTGAGGCCCACGAAGCTGGCGTAATTTATCTAGGAGGGTTTGGGACATGTCCCCACATGCAAATTTTAAAATATTTAAAGCAAAATCCTGCATTCTGAGCATAACTGAAAGGGTTTTCATTGTTTGAAAATAAATTGATTTTTCTTACTTTGTTTTTTGTGTTTATAATCAATTTGAGATTTGAATCCAATTAAAACTACAATTTTGCTGGTTTGTGATTATTATTTTTGATAGATCTTTTTTTAATGCTTCTAGTTGTAAAGTTGGGGAATTTTACACAGAGGGTACAAAACATCTTTTCATTTTCGTACACAGAAATTCGGCTGACTATTTCACTTGAAACGAGCGGTTCCTTTTTCCTTTATTAAGATCTATTATATTCACCGACTTCTGTCCTATCAAGAAATAGGCTGTACCTACCCATATTATCTAATTTATAATTTAGTTTTTATTTCAAAATATCATCGATATCTGGTACCTTGTGTACATACAATTTTATACCAGAGTCTCCCAAACATGTCGGTCCGACGGACAAATCCGGTAAAAATCAATTCGGTCCGGTAAAACATTGGTTTCCACCGGATCGACTGTCCGGTATAAAATACTGGGTTTGTTGTATAAAAGAGCCCTGTTTGATCTCCAATTTGTCCATAATTTATTTTGATTAAAACTACAGTGAAACGCCAGATCAAAACTTTTATTCGCGGAGATGAAGTGCAGCCATGCTTTTTCGATGTTTTTTCCACCTGTCAAGGTCATTGATCTAGATCGCCAAAGCGCTTACGATATCGTTAAAAGGATCATGATCTAAAATGTGTACGTGATGTACAGTGTGTATAAAATGGCCACCGACGGTGTGCCCAGTGGAACCATTCTGGCTGTTCATTTACAGAAATGTTTGCATTTATCAAACAGTGATGCAAAATTTTTAACCTTTATGATATATTTTCTGACCTTCATGGGAAAGATAGCAAAACCCTGNAAAAAAAAAAAAAAAAAAAAAAAAAACAATGTGTCTTCCGGCCCTTCAAAATTTCCCTATGTTAGGGGAAACCAACAATCAATTTTATTTGGCCTTACGTAGAAGCAGACTTGTTTTAACTAACAATGTTCAAAAATATATATATAGTTATTTTGTGTTACTAAAACAAGAAATGAAAAATTGGTAGCCCTTGGTTGAAAGCAACCACTGGCCCACTGCAGGAAAAGCTTGATATTTTTTCGGTTCTGTGAAATTCTGTTCGGTCTGGTGAAAAGGGAGTCTTTACCAGACTGAATGTCTGGTAAAGTGAGACAGACTTTGGTAATCTCTGTTATTCCTTTACATATGGAATTCAGGCTTAAATAAATCGTAAACCAGTTTCAGAAAGTGATATATCTGATAACCGCAAAGTACAACAAAGAACAACAAAGGACTTCTAACACTCTCCCGGCAGGAAATATCGATCAGCATGTTACTTTCCCGTGTGTTTTTTTTATTTTCCCCGGGAAACGGGAAATGAGAATCTTCATGCCCTGTTGTGGATTTTGACTTCGCTATCTTATTGGTCAAAAGCCAAGTTCCAGTCCTGCGTATATTTGCCACATGTCAATTATGAAAAATGATGTCATGTTTATTGAAATCTATATATATCATATTCATATTAGTGTTTTTAAAGTGATTTGCTTGAAAATTAATTCATTTCGGTTTAAAGCAACTTTCATTGCGCTAAATAACAAATAAAAATGACACCTTCGAAAGTGGGAGGCGATCATGCTATGGGAAATGTTGATAGAAGCTACATTTAACCAAACAACCTTTTGATTTGTTTTTTTTTCTCATTTCTGTTACATAAAATCTTAGTTCTCTTATTAAATACAAAAAAAAAAATGTATGTTCATATATATTCGAAGGTTGGCCATTCAAAATTTGTTGAAATGCACAAGGACTCTTCAAATTTTTTTATCGATCCATGGGGGGCCCGGTTGGCTCAATGAGTTAGGTAGTTGGATTACCTAACAACTCATACAAAGCCTATCACCAATACAGTGTGGGTTCGCACCCGGCTTTGTAAATTACAAAAAAGTGTGCACTCGACTCGCTGCCGCCAGTGATAAAGTTTACCAGTTGCTTGCCCATGGTCGGTGGTTCTTTCTGGATACTCCGGCTTCTTCCACCACTAAAACTGGTCGCCATGATATAGCTGAAATATAGCTGAAAGTGGCATTAAAACACCAAAAATCAATCAAAATCTAATCAATAATATTTCAGTTATATAATGGTGGTCTGACGTTTTATTGGTGGAGGAAACCCGAGTTACAGAAGAAAACCATCAACCTATCGCAAGTCGCTGATAAACTTTATCATATTATTATGTTGTATTGAGTACACCTCACAACTATAGTGGTGATAGGCACTAAAACTGGTCGCCATGATATAGCTGAAATATTGCTGAAAGTGGCATTAAACACCAAAAATCAATCAATCGATCCATGGTGTTAAAAATCTTATTTAAAATATTTGATCTAATCTAGTCACTGGTATTTATGAACAATTGAAAATTTCCAGTTTTGTTTATTAACTTTTAATTAATTAGAGGTAGTCGTTTGTTTTGTTGATATTATTGGTGAAATTGTTGACCATTACTGCTTAAACTTTTTTGAATAGTTTTAGTTATTATTAGATAATGGAAACAACATTGCATTGTTTTGTAACTTGTGTTTGATCCAGTCTACGGTAATTTAATTTGATTCATTATATCTAATATTATTTACATTTTATCATATTAATAAACAGATGCACTAATTTTAATTGTGCAGATCAGTGTTTGATCCATGTCATGGTTTTGACCTCAACATTAATGTACTTCTTTTGGTCCTTTTTAGGTTGCAGAAGAAGTGTCACCAGATTGCCAGCATGTAAGTGTATATTGAATTGGGAATCAAATATTTCATGATTTTTGAAGAATTAACATAATAAAAACATGACGGGCCGAGAAAACCATCTTGAATTTTTATTGCCGGTTCCATTACTGTAAGTTTGTTTCTAAAATTCTAGATTGCTTAAATGCTTGAACAAAGAAGCATGCTTAAATGCTTGAACAAAGAAGCATGCATTCAAACACTTTGATGATAAAGATTTATTCAGGCGATTTGTCTCATGTAGTAGTTATCAGATGTTCTACAAATTTTCTTTAGAAAATGGCAGATGCTTTTACAATATTACATCATCTGTCAATGATCTGTTTGGGACAAAAAGCAAAGAATGATCTTTCAAACAGACTAAATCGTTATAACAATAAGCTTGCTTGGACAAAAGTTTTTGACCAGGTAGCAGATCCACTCTTTGACTGGGCAAGTATGAAGAAATGTTATTGTCAATTGTTGTTGTGCACTATTCATTAGAGACTAAAATCTTCCTTTTATCCAGATCTTATAAATGACATTCTAGCTAATGTTGTCCATGTTTGGTAAGAAAAGTTTGAAGATACCAAAAGGATAATCAGAAGCCGTAAATCAAAGAATGAAGACCATGCAATGGATAAAAGATAAAGGACAAAAAAATACGATTCACAAAACACTTAACAGAAAACTGTAGATTGAGCAACATGAACCCCACAGAAAACTGGAAGTGAACTCAAGTGTTCTGGATGGATAAATTCAAGTCAACAAGATTTTTAGAGATGTTTGTGGAAGACATCTACTGGAATGTTGTTGATACATGTACACATTTTTCTAGAATCTTTAAAAAAAACATTTTAGCAATAATATTTGCCATCCACCCATTTTATCTACATGTAGTAATGTAGTCTGATATATATAGGTTTATATGTTTGCAAACTCCACCAATTTTGAAAAACCACATATTACTAGCTACATGTATTTGGCATGTTTGTTTCTCAATTGTAGTAAAATTGTTTGTTCTTTTCAGTTTCTATGGAATTACAAGATGAATTTGACAAAGGACGACAGATTTGAAATGGTTGCAAAAGATGTTTGCAGAAATGATTTACAGGAGGTAAGTTGTAGAAAATGTCTGAGTTGTTAGGATTTAGAAAATTGATAAGAGATTGAATTCTATTGTACACTTTGCTGTATGAAGCAAATGATGATTATTGATGTCTCATGTTCTCACCATTATGGAATAAAAATGTCAGCTATGTCAAGGCACTCTAATGTCCGTAATGTTCTGTTGCTGTTTGTTACAGATCTGCCTACTACAGTACGGACAGCACATTTTAGCAAGAAATCACTCGGGTTCGACGTCAGTGAAATCAAGAAAATGTCGGAGAAATTTTAAATAAAAAGTTGGTGTTGACACTGCGAAATGTCTGAGAAAAATCGAACACAGTGATTTACTATAACACGTCGCCAAATCACCAACATAGCCGATTAGACACCGCGAAATAAAGAAATGGAATATTAACCTTTATTTGTACATTTGTATGTTATTAAGATTTGTATATAAAACTGTCATTCTTCATGATATGAATGATTCATAACAAATAATTATTTTCTTTTCATGTGTGCAAGCTGTCATCATATTTTCGTTCTTTAATTCTGATATTTGCTTTTGTTTTAATCTATTATGTTAAGAAAACAATGATGGTACAAACGTTTAGATGTGATCATTACCATTTATAAGCTTGTATTGTATTATTTTTTAATCAAAATAAACTTGATCTTTTGAATGCAAGCTTGGTATCCCGAATTAATTTGCGAAAAGAAAGGGAAATGTGTTTCCACTTCTATTAAAGGTAAACTGACACATGGCTTGCAAGCACATGCAAATACGAAAAAGCACGTTCAGATAAAAATTTACATCAATTTTCTGTTCAATCCTTCTCGGTTTGTTTTTAAATCAATCCCTCAGGTAACTGTTTATTTGACCTTTTAGTGACCGAGTTCAATGTGTGCACTACATAAAAATAGATACACCCGTACATAGATAAAATACAACCTGTAATACAGGTGATTATCAACTTGTGAGAGAAAAAAAATAACACCTATGTAAACCAATCGAAATGTTGGGATTAGATAATATACGCAAAACAAGATGCGTGCTCATATATCCTATAAATAAAAAAAACGGTATCAAATGATCAAATTGAAATATACAGTACGAAATAGTAAAAAAACAAAACTATACAAACAAAAAATAAAAGAACACTCGTATGATTTTCGCCACGGTTTTGTCACCGACATTTAGACCCTAATTTGTATATTTTTGCGGTGAAAGTTTCACCGTGATTTCACCGACATTTTACGGAGATTTTATGACATTTCACCGCCATTTCACAGCAAAAAATCACTGACTAAGGTGATTTCGTGTTAAAAACCTCTGTGCGTACTGTAGATGAATAAAGCAAAAAATAATTTGTATTCACTATTTGTACAGCAAATGTAATGATTGTTACATTCAATGAAATTATGATGTCTGCTTTGTACTAGACCAAGCACCAAATACCAATTTTATAGTCTTTTGTTTGACCCGACTGGGGATCGAACTTCCGATCTACTACACATCAGACAAAATGTTAAAATGTCATCCAAGATGATGTAAAACTACAACTGTTAATACAGAAGAAGCAAAATCATTGTGCAAGGATGTGATTGCTTGTTAAAATTTATTTTAATAAGTCTAGAAGACATAAATTTCTGAAAATTTTGGTACATGTAACTGCCCATTACTGTAAAAATATAAATATGAAAACATTGGTGAGTCCCAACTGAAAATGGCGAGTCTAGGACTCATCTAGGTGAGTTGCAAGGATCTCTGATTATTGATCTTGAATAAAAAAAAAAATTCCAAATTTAATTTTGAGTTAAAGAAATATTAATACTCTACGTAAAAAAAGAAAGACAATGCAGATTATAGTGTGCAAAAACATGATTAGACTAATATCCAGAGGCTATCAAAATCAGCATGTGGCTACCTTATCAATATTTAATATGGACCTATTGTCTATGTCGTTTTTTGGGTCTATATAGATAATACATGTAAGAAAGCATTTTATTCATTTGTACTACTTATACTAAGGACAATTAGTAATATTTGAAAAGAAACCAGTAAGCAAAACAATCTGGTTCAATAAACACATACCATTGATTATAAACCAGTTAAGTTGGCGACTGGGTTACTAATTATGTGGGAGATTTTTTCATGAGCAGCCCTAGAAATGAAAATTTGAATTTACTGGTCTGAATCAAATTCTTGAATTTATTTTATATAAATATATCTAAATAAAAACAGAAAAATTTACTGGTCTAAACAAAGTTTTACTTCATCTAGGGTCAGAGGATCGGTGCTCATAATGAGGTCTGAATTAGGAGATGTCTATACTGAGTCTTATTTTTATAGTATACACATTCAAATAATTTACAGATGACAGAATGTAAAGACTTAGAGAAAGGAAAAGGAATGATTATTCCTTGTATGGTTGACAACATTGAACATATTAAATCTAAAGAATGTCGTAGATATATTGAGAAAATGTCAAAGATTGTCTTCAGTGACTACAGACTTATTTACAAATTCGCAGACAAGTGTCATAATGATATCCAGAAGTTATCATGTGGAAGATTAGAAACACAACAGGTAGAGGTATGTGATCAAATTATGTTCGTTTGTTTGATGGTGTTTAAAGCCACTTTCAACAATATTTCAGCTATATCGTGGCAGTCAGTTTTATTGGTGGAGGAAACCGGAGGACCCGGAGAAAACCACGGACATGTCACAAATCACTGAAAAACTTTATCACATTATGTTGTACACCTCGCTCTGATCGAGGTTTGAACTCACAACATCAGTGGTGATAGGCACCGATTTCATAGGTAGTTGTAAATCCAACTACCATACGATCACGGCCATGACGGCCCCTTTGTCAACTGTGCAACAAAAATAACTTTCTTTATATATCATTACCTGCATTTTACTGTTTCTTATGACATTCAAAGTTTATTTTAGCTAATGACCCCAGGTGGGATGTTGTTAATGTTAGTGTATCTCCAAGAAAAAAATAATAAAAAAGATACCACAAACATCTAATTTTAATTAGATTGCAGTGAATGCACACATTGAAGATGTGCACCTCCTATTTTGGACAGAATTGACCAATTAAAAAAACTTCCTTGTGTGGAATATTCTTGACATCACATGCCAAAGAGGGTACTTGGTTAATGTAATCTGTAACTCCTATGATTAACCATACTGTTCACATGTTCCCACATGCCAAAGAGGGTACTTGGTTAATGTAATCTGTAACTCCTATGATTAACCATACTGTTCACATGTTCCCACATGCCAAAGAGGGTACATGGTTAATGTATTCTGTAACTCCTATGATTAACCATACTGTTCACATATTCCCACATGCCAAAGAGGGTACTTGGTTAATGTAATCTGTAACTCCTATGATTAACCATACTGTTCACATGTTCCCACATGCCAAAGAAGGTACATGGTTAATGTAATCTGTAACTCCTATGGTTAACCATACTGTTCACATGTTCCCACATGCCAAAGAGGGTACTTGGTTAATGTAATCTGTAACTCCTATGATTAACTATACTGTTCACATATTCCCACATGCCAAAGAGGGTACATGGTTAATGTAATCTGTAACTCCTATGTTTAACCATACTGTTCACATGTTCTTCATTCTTGTTAATTACGTATTGTACACCTACATATATGCAGTCAGTGTTGTGTTGTGATGCATGTTCAAACCAGACTTTTTTCTTGTATTATTTTATTTTACAAAACCAAACTAATTCAGGTTCAATGGATTTCATAATACAAGAAGACAATTTATCTGAAATCAAGAACTAATCACAGATTTATAAGAAAAGTTTGAAGATACTAAAGGAGTGATCAGAATCCGTATATCGAAGAAGAACAGACAACACAATGGTCAGAATCATGATCTTTTCAATAATAACATCTACATTATGGAAAAGTCCATTTTTAGATGGACTCAGTTTTATGACATGAATAACCTATACTAGAATGGAATAGACAATAAAAACATTATTATTACAAACTAAACAGTGTCTTTACATACATTGTACATCCACAATAAACAATGTCTTTACATACATTGTACATCCACAATAAACA